>MU260092.1:127500-200000 GCA_020310875.1 Ceratopteris richardii | reverse complement strand
AAGATCGCATAGGTAAGCTTCAATTGATTTCAAAATCTCAGCCTCACCACATATCCGATTCCCCTAATTTGGTGGAATGCGTAAGCAACATAGATGTTGGAATCAGACAGACGGGGAACAAGTACAGTAATGCAACTTATTCGAGTAATCCTCAATGAATTACAAAGTGAACTTCAACATATCTTCACCTCATGATAGATTATTCAGCCCAAAATTGCACACATGCCCGATTCCCGATTTCCCTTACGCATGTCTCCCCCCTGTAAATTGCCCTGTTATTCCCCCAAAGTTTTAATTATTGTTGGTGCAATTCAAGCCTTCACACTTGTCTTGGAACCTTGGAAATGTGGTGTTGAAACCTTGGAAGTTTAATTCACTAGAAGAAAGGACCATGTGAACTTATGCTTATAAGTTCTTACTTCTTTACCCATTGTAAAAGTCTAAATGACTTGGCATGTAAATGATCACACCTACTTGATTAGATTCGTGGAAAAAGGTAGTTGATTAATGGAGAGAATATCTCCCTACATTTAGTGGAGTGATCATAGGAGATTTGAATTTGAATTCAAACTCAAATTCAACTCAACTCCTATTAAAAGTGTAAGTAAAAAGTCGCGGTTGTCTAGCACCATTCCCGAGGCTAACATCTGTGATCATTGAGTGTGTGAGTGCTACACTATAGCCTACACATCTCTAACTCATTAGGCTACATCAATCAAGCCAATGAGATTGTACATTCATGTGAACTAATAGAAAGATTTACATTCACTATCTCTGGTTTTCTCTGAGTCATCATCTCCAAGTCTGTCAACTTCAAAGAGGGATATCTCAGGATCTACTGAACCAAATCAAGTGAGTCAAGCCTTGTTGGAACCAGCACAAAGTATTCTACAAGACTACAAAGTTTGAAGAAGTTTGATTCAGCCATTTTCGAGAAATTGCCTTTGAAGCAGTCTCTGGTATTTGTCTGCACATCTCCTAAAAAGTCGGGGATGACCATAAACTTGCTAAAGTTATTTCTCTGTGCATAGTTTATCAATTTGAATGATTCCACTTGCAAATGGTAGCTTGTTAAGCTAATTGAATAACTTTAGGAGGAAGTTTTCCAATTGTGAGTGTGCTGGTCATACTGAGTGAAAGACTGAGCAGATATCAATACCAAAATAGCAAGTTTTCAAGTTTTGTGAAGTACAAACTTATCTGTTTTGAATCAATCATTTACTCAAATCATTTCCAAAGTACACATAGCATATTTTGGTATCATTTGGAAGCTAAGCATGTGTACTAAGCATATCTGAAGCAAAGGAGGGCTGGAGCAAAGCAGGTCTAACAGCTTCAACTCAATCTCTTGAGTGCATCCAACCATCTCTCTCAACAGTGGTATCAGAGCAAACAAGGTAACAATGGGAGATGGATTTCCTTCATTTATTGACAAATTGGACAGGAACAACTACCAAGCCTGGTCTCTAAGGATGAAGACCTATCTATAAGGAAGAAGCTTATTTGGATACATATCAGGAGATGAGGGATTGCCCTCATTCAAAGCTAGAGGATTACCCACCAAGGATGAACAAGAGAGACTCAACCAATGGTGTGCAAAGGATGCTTTGGCAAGGTCTTACCTTCTTAACTCTATATCTGATTTCCTTTTACCTCATATAAGGAACTGTAAGACTTCCCAAGAGACTTGGGAAACCTGTCAACATATTTCTCTTCCAACACAAGGGCCAGGAAGAATCAACTGTGGATTGAATTGACTGTGAAGAGATGGATACATATGTGCTTGAAGATGAAGAGGTGTTGCAAAATCCTTGATCTACACCAGCCAAATGAACTTCAGGAGTAGATGGTGGGCCCTTTTAGCTTGCCAATGGATGTATTAGACACCTTATGTACCTTGGAAGATCACTCTCAAAAAGATAGATCAAAACAGATAAGTAGGAGTTAGCTCAGAGGTGAAAACTTGCTATTCTTGGTTCATACACATGTCCAGTGCTTTACATAATTCTCTGAGCACAGCAGCAATTAGCTTAATTCCTCTTGGGGAAAAATAGGTAGCTTAAAGAGCTAACTTTCAAGAGTAATCTCATCAAAAATAACAAAGCACACACTGAGAATGAGTTTTAACAAGTGATGACATCATCCCGATTTTCACGGGCTGCTACAGAAATAGACTAGTGAGCAGAAAAATCACCATAACTCAAAATGTAGAAATCCAATGATTATGAAAATTTGTACGGTTATACTAAACAGTAAGTTGAATCCAACACGCTTTAAATCACTGAATTTGGATAAGTAACCACTGAGAAATGGCTCTGACAAGATGAGTGAAAAAGTCGGGTACCTGACAGAGAGGTGAAGATGAACAGACCCTGTTGACTTCAAATGAACATAACTGAAGATTGAAACATCCAAATGACATGAAAATTTATGAGAATATAGTAGACTTATAGAGCTAACTTTACCAAGTTAAATCACTGAAAATGATTCACCAAGCTCAGAGAAAACATCTCTGCAAGCTGACTGAGAAAACTGAGAGTAATGGTAGTGAGTAGTACACTTCACAAGAACATGGAAAGATGAAACCAAATAATCATGAAAATGAAAGTATATTTCTTGTACAATACAATGACTTACTGATACATATGTGTGCCTTGTAATCACACCTTGATATGGCATAAAGCTCAGCTCTTGGAGGTCTTCACATAGGTCTCTCTAACCACGACTAAAACTGCCATCTATTTATAGTTGAGTTTGGGAGGCTAACTTCCTTCAATCACTCTCCAATCAATCAATGATTGATTTGATTCTCTACCTACCACAAATCACGAATTCGTGGCTCCTCTTTCCATTCTTGATCAAGTGGACTCAACCACTTAAGATTCTGTTACTTTTACATTAAGTAAACTCTTCAAAAGTTACAAGAGGTAGTTCACAAGTGAACTTTACATAGTCTTCTTTTTAAAGCTTCTTCTAAGACTTTGTGAGACTCAAGCCAATACTTAGGCTTGTCATAGACTTGCTCCAACATTCACAATCCTTAGGAAGCAGCCTAAGCAATCAGTCTCAGAGTATGTGACCAAGATTAAAGATGTGGCAGACCAATTAGCAAGCATTGGAGAGGAGATTGAAGAGGAGCAAATAGTCAGGCAAGTAACAAATGGACTCAAGGTAGATGATAAGTGGGAAAGCTTCACCACTGCAATGGACCTCTACATGGACATGCATACCCCAGATCTCACAACACTCATGGGCCAACTATTCACACATGAAGCTAAGTTTACAAAGACAGGAGATCAATCAAAAGGTAACAGCCCCTCTGCTCTATATACTGATAAGAAGGTTAAAGATAAAGGTAAAAGTAAGAAGGTTGATGAAGAAGGTTCTACCTCCCAAGCAAACTATGCAGGGAGAGGTAGATCCTCAAGAGGAAGAGGCAGAGGAGGTAAGCAAGGTAGGGGGAGACCCTACAACTCATCACCTTGCAACATTTGTGGATTGTCCAATCATACCACAGATGAATGCTACAAGAACTACAAGAATCAGAGAGGAAGAGGCTATCAAAGAGGTGGATACTCTCAAGGCAGAGGTAGATTCAACCAACACCAAGGCTACAATGGATACAACAATCAATACAACAACAATTACAACAACAACCACAATGGTAATTATCAAGGTGGATTCAAAAATATAAGGGATTACAACAACTACACAGAGGAGCAAGATGACTCCCTATTGATCATGAATATGACCTCCAAGGCAGGTACAAATGATGATCATTTATTTTATATTGACTCAGGATGTTCTAACCATGTAGCTGGTAATGTGGCACTACTCTTTGATTTGGAAGAACCCAAGGGCAAACATCAGGTACAAACAGGTGATGATACTAAACACTCTGTTGTGAAGATTGGAAATGTAAAGACATGTGATGGTAACCAGAACCTATTGAGCAGGGTACTCTATGTACCAACCATCACCAAGAATCTAATGAGTGTTGGTCAGATTGTGGAGAAAGGTTTGTAGGTCAGGTTCACTCAACATGGAGCATATGTGGAGGACCCAAGACATGGATTCAGAAGGATAGCCAAGGGAGAAAAATCAGGTAGATTGTTTACTTTTGAGTTAGAAGACACCAAAAACATTGCTTTATACAACTACAAGGATCAAACACTTTCAGAATTAGAGATATGGCACAAGAGGTTAGGTCACATAAGTGAAAGAACCCTAAAGCAAATGTGCAGGGATCAATGTGTGCTTGGGATACCTAATGTATCCAAGCAACACATGATTTATAAGTGTGGAGCATGTCAGTTTGGTAAGTCTCACAGGTTGCCCTATTCAAGGAAAGGTTTCATGCATGAAGACTACCTAGACTTGGTACACACAGATGTTTGGGGACCTAGCAAGGACCCTTCTATTTCAGGATCAAGGTATTATGTGTCCTTCATTGATGACTATAGCAGGTGGACTATCTTATACTTTATGAAGCATAAAGATGAAGTGTTTAATTGTTTCAAGAGGTATCTTGCACTTGTTGAAAACCAAACAGGAAGAAGCTTGAAAAGGCTAAGATCAGATGGTGGAGGAGAATACTTCTCAAATGAGTTTGAAGATTTCTTGCAAGAAAGAGGCATCAAGAGGGAGATAACCACAAGGTACTCACCTGAACAAAATGGAGTAGCTGAAAGAAGGAATAGACTCATAGTAGAAACAGCTAGGTCTATGCTTAATGAAAAGAAGCTGCCAAATTATCTTTGGGCAGAAGGTGTATCCATTGCCACCTATCTCATAAATAGGTTGCCATCCAAATCACTTGATGGCATGACACCATATGAAGCTTGGCATGGTAAGAGACCTTCTCTGGATCATTGCAAAATCTTTGGTTGTGTAGCATATGTGCATATTCCCTCACAAGTAAGGGGAAAGCTAGACCCTAAAGCTGAAAAATGTATCTTCATTGGTTATGATTTGAACCAAAAGGGATACAGATTCTACAACCCAACAAACAAAGGCTTCAAGGTAAGCAGAGATGTCATCTTTGATGAGAATGACTCATGGTATGAGAATGAATGCAGGAAGGTTAGTCTACCCTATGACTTGCAAGAAGAGTTCCCAAAGCTAATCAAAGAGGAACCAAGCAATGGAGAAGATCCAAGCTCAGAGGATAAGGACACTATCAATATTGAGGAGTTCAAAGCATGGAAGTCCAAAGGGAAGATGAAGATGAAGCAACTAGAGGATATTCCAGAATCCTCAAATCAATCAATTAGAAGATCTCAGAGAGAAAGCAAAAGACCAATCAGATTTGGGTATGACACATCACTTGTAACTAAACATTCTGTATATCTTACAAAGGATTTGTTGAATGAAGAACCAGGTACATATGAAGAGGCAATCACCAAACCAGAATGGAAAGGAGCTATGGATGAAGAAATAGAAGCTCTCAAGGAGAGTGACACATGGGACTTGGTACCCAAGAAGGATTCTATGAAGGTGATAGGATCCAGATGGATCTACAAGCTAAAGAGAAACTCTAATGGAACAATCAACAGGTACAAAGCTAGGTTGGTAGCCAAGGGTTTTGCACAAACCCAAGGCATTGATTATGAGGAGACATTTTCTCTTGTGGCTAAGATGCCAACTATCAGAATATTGGTGAGTGTAGCTGCATCCAAGAATTGGAACATGTACCAATTAGATGTGAAGAATGCTTTCTTGAATGGATGGATATCTGAAGAAGTCTACATGTCACAACCACCTGGCTATGAAGATCCCAAGAAGGTAAACTATGTTTGTAAATTAAAGAAGGCTCTATATGTATTGAAGCAGGCACCTAGAGCATGGAATTATAGGTTGACAACATATCTCCAAGACCAAGGATTTGTGATGAGCAAAGCTGACACTTCTCTGTTCATAAAGAGAAGTAGTGCAGAGGTAATATACTTGTGTGTCTATGTTGATGACATCATCATTACAGGCAATGATGTCAATGGGATTAGACACATCGAAGGACAGATGATGAAAGAGTTCAAGATTAATGATCTTGGATTATTGAAGTACTTCTTAGGTCTTGAGTTAGTCTACACCAACTCAGGTATATATATCACTCAAAAGAAGTATGTACAGGATATGGTCAAAAAGTCTGGCTTGCAGGATGCTAAAGTCTCAACTACTCCAATGGAGGTCAACCTAAAGCTAAGTGCTCATGAAGGGGATGAAATACAAGACATTACAGGATATCAAAGCATGGTAGGTAGTTTGAATTATGCTACCTTGACAAGAATTGACATAGCATATGGAGTTAGTGTGCTAAGCCAATTCATGCACAAACCAAGGGTACCTCACCTAGAAGCAGCAAAGAAGATCTTGAAGTATCTAAAGGGAACTCAGAACCATGGTTTGTACTTTCCTTATACATCAGATATTGACATTAAAGTATACTCAGATGCAGATTGGGCAGGATGCAAGGATGATAGAAGAAGCACATCAGGTTACATTTGTTTTGCAGGAGATAAACCTATTTCTTGGTCAGCCAAGAAGCAACCTACAGTGGCATTGTCATCCACTGAAGCAGAGTATAGAGGGCTTGCCAATGCCACTCAAGAAGCTATCTGGTTAAAGCTTTTGTATACAGAGCTAGGCCTATACACTAGGCCTCCAATCATCTTTGGAGATAACACAAGCTCTCTTCACCTTGCAGCTAATCCAATATATCATGCTAGGACAAAACACATAGAGGTTCATTACCACTATGTGAGAGAGAAGTTACTAAGCAAAGATATTCAGTTGACTTATGTGTCTACTAATATGCAATGTGCAGATTTACTCACTAAAGCATTGGATGGAAACAAGCTATGCAGATTCAAATCCATGATTGGATTGCAGGATGTGATTGAAGAATGAAGATGAAGACTTGAGCCAAAGTGTTTGGCTTGAGGGGGAGCTGTTGGTGCAATTCAAGCCTTCACACTTGGCTTGGAACCTTGGAAATGTGGTGTTGAAACCTTGGAAGTTTAATTCACTAGAAGAAAGGACCATGTGAACTTATGCTTATAAGTTCTTACTTCTTTACCCATTGTAAAAGTCTAAATGACTTGGCATGTAAATGATCACACCTACTTGATTAGATTCGTGGAAAAAGGTAGTTGATTAATGGAGAGAATATCTCCCTACATTTAGTGGAGTGATCATAGGAGATTTGAATTTGAATTCAAACTCAAATTCAACTCAACTCCTATAAAAAGTGTAAGTAAAAAGTCGCGGTTGTCTAGCACCATTCCCGAGGCTAACATCTGTGATCATTGAGTGTGTGAGTGCTACACTATAGCCTACACATCTCTAACTCATTAGGCTACATCAATCAAGCCAATGAGATTGTACATTCATGTGAACTAATAGAAAGATTTACATTCACTATCTCTGGTTTTCTCTGAGTCATCATCTCCAAGTCTGTCAACTTCAAAGAGGCATATCTCAGGATCTACTAAACCAAATCAAGTGATTCAAGGCTTGTTGGAACCAGCACAAAGTATTCTACAAGATACAAAGTTTGAAGAAGTTTGATTCAGCCATTTTCGAGAAATCGCCTTCGAAGCAGTCTCTGGTATTTGTCTGCACATCTCCTAAAAAGTCGGGGATGACCATAAACTTGCTAAAGTTATTTCTCTGTGCATAGTTTATCAATTTGAATGATTCCACTTGCAAATGGTAGCTTGTTAAGCTAATTGAATAACTCTAGGAGGAATTTTTCCAATTGTGAGTGTGGTGGTCATACTGAGTGAAAGACTGAGCAGGTATCAATACCAAAATAGCAAGTTTTCAAGTTTTGTGAAGTACAAACTTATCTGTTTTGAATCAATCATTACTCAAATGATTTCCAAAGTACACATAGCATATTTTGGTATCATTTGGAAGCTAAGCATGTGTACTAAGCATATCTGAAGCAAAGGAGGGCTGGAGCAAAGCAGGTCTAGCAGCTTCAACTCAATCTCTTGAGTGCATCCAACCATCTCTCTCAACAATTATGCCTATGAGCTTTCTATGAATTTATGGGAGGACAAACTCAAATAATCCGAGCGATAGGTGCGAGTTCTCATAAATGTTACATGGATCTTCCACAAGGGAAGGAAAATTTGCTTTGATAATTGTCTAACGAATATAGTAGATCAGAGAGCTGAATTCCACAAGATGGCATGCCTACCAATTTATTCAGCCATTTAAAAAGGCCTTCCCGAACTGATCATACAGGTCTAATTTAAAACAATCAAAAAATCTATCAATGCTACTTATCCCTGTTCCCCACATTTCATAGTCGGCTCCCTTGGAGCTCACATCACACAATTTGTTCACCCAAGAGCTAAGTGCAGAAGAGTTTGTGTGGTCACATAAATACAGGTAAGAACCTTAATCTTGCCAAAATAACTAATGCATGCATGATAATCCTTATAACTAATAGATCAACGCACTGTGCATGCGTCTAAAATAAGAGATGACTGATGGGAATTTAAAAGGGAGTTCTGCTCTTCCCATTGGCATGCACATGTCATCATTCCTCTACTCATCCACTCACAATAAGGGCGTGCAACGTTACATGCGGTCCAGGGCATCCATAATTCTGCAATTCAATTTAAGTTGAATGACATGAATGATTGCAAAATGATTAATAGTTCGATTTCGAAGACTTCAATGGGGGCACATCACACTGTTAGGCAATGCCTTCAATGCTTTCCCTGCAAGTGAACTCAACATACATCCTTCCCCTAGTCATTTGTTACAAGAGTTCGTTGTTTCTAAGAACAAAGACTCTGCATACATTCTTCACATCCATGAGTTCACAGTGTCCCCCCCCCCTCCCCCCATCTTTTGGGGCTTGTATTAAAATCACATCTGAATTACCTAGAATGAATGAATCCACGTCCGCTGTATGAGAAATCCATCAGCCTTCCCCCTTTCCTCCTTCGCTGGTCGTTCGTCAGACTACGGAGATCCAAGAGATATCCCCACAAAAAGGAGAAGTTCCCCCCCCCCCTTGTTAAGTCAATGGCCGCAAAGTTTTTCCCCCTTTTTGAAGTGTGCAACGCCAGAAGCGGTCGGTATCTCTCTCTCTCCCTGAGCGGAGTCGTCAGCAGCCTTGATCAAGGTTGCTCCTAACTTCTGATGCCCACTTCTCAGAACACACAAGGACTCTTCAGGGAGCTTCCTCGTGCCTGCCAATCAACCATAAATTTGACACTTGGATGAGCCCCCAGCAACGAGAGGAATCTCCGCTCGTATTCCTCTTTTGTGCCCAGCACGTCTTCTCCCAAAAGGTTGCCACGATACCCTCCGTGATGGGAGCTGCTCCTCAGCCCAAAAAAATACCTTCTCAAGCGGCCTCCAAGGGTAACCTGAATCCCCTGTACACCACAAACGAGTAGAGAGAGAGAGAGAGATCCAAAAAACACGAAGCCTCCCTTATCTGTCCATCGGCGCCCCTCTTCGAATTTTTTGATAAGGCAATCATTCCCCAGCACTCGTTTTTTTCAAATCCGAAAAAAGCCCCTTTGAAGCTTGCACCTACTGCATAAGCCTTGGACATAGTAACCTCGGTCATATCAAGATAGAGTAGTGTTCTTACATAACTTCTGAAGGTCAACATAACCTATAAGAGCATCTTCGAAGTTTGAATACTCTAGCTTTGCATTATCGAATGTTGATCCTGATAGAACTACATTCTTGAAATTAGCACCTTGCAAGTTTGACCCATCAAATACAACACGGTCCAAGATGGCATTTGTGAAATTAGCCCCTTTTGTTTTCCTGCATACTCCCAAAAAAAACAAAGAGAAAAAAAACTGTTTTTGTCCCAACCCTACGGGTACAAATAGTTTTGTTACTCCATCCCCTTTTTTCAGAGCTGACCAGAAACAGAATGCAACAGAATTTTGGATATATTACATTCTGCTTTGAACATATCAACCAAGAGTCACCCACAAAGAGGAGAAAGCTATTTTTCTTGACATTCTTTGCCCATGAGGTAGCCCATCTCGTCGACCAACAAGTTGTCTTGTTACCTCCAAATACTTCCCATCAATCGTCACTTCCACTCTTCAAGTACCTGAAATCAAACATTTTTTCCTGGCCAAATAGAACCGCATTAGTGCATAAAAACCAACCATTTTCTGAGCTAACATACTCCCCTCTTCTTATTTGCGAAGTCGTCCTCGACAAGCCATTCTTGCTACAATAAAATCCAAACAACCATGAACATGTCAATTTACAATTGGTTCGCATACTGTTGAGAGCAGTATGGGCACTCAAGGACTGACTAGACAAGGAAGCCAGGGAACCCAAGGATTGACGAGACAAGGAAGCCAATGGAGAGAGTCAGAACAAGGTGAGGGAGTAAGTAGACAAAGCAGTCGACGCAAATCTGGCAGATAGGCCCTTCAATTTTTCCAATCTACATCTTTTAACAGTGATTCTTATCACTAACAATCATTGTAAATACCATTTCATATTTTTGTAGCTCCATTTTGTGCAAGCCAAGGAGTCCTTCAGCTTGAGGAGCCTTAGAAGTACCTACATATCAATTTTCGTATTTTTTAGACTCCGTTTGAGCCCTCAAATTGGCCCTGGAACCTAATTTTTAACTAGGCCGGACACTAGGTCTGGACAGGGCCAAAAGCTAGTCAAAAACTATAAAAAGAGCTAGAGAGCTCATTTTTGAGGTTGGATTGTAATTGAAACGAACTTGTAAGAGCATTTTGAAAGTAATCTAAAAGCTCCATTGATTCTCACGCTTTGTCTTGCCGTGTGTGCGCGTGTGTGTGTATGTGTGTGCATACTAGTGTGCTTCTCACTCATGCACTCGTGCCGCCACTTGCTCGAGGTCTTCATACCATCCTCACGTCTTCCCGGATTGACATTAAAGGAGGTGCTACTCATCATTGAGCTACACCAAATTTTGGCGCCGTTGCCGGGGATCGAGCTTTGAGGACGAGCGTGTGATGGTAAGACGTAGAGTTGACGCGTTGGAGTTGTAGGTATTTTCTTCACTCTCATCGATTTTCTTTTACTTTCTTTACCATCTTCATTTCCATCATCATCATCACCACCTACCACCTCCATATCCATCATCGCGAAAATTTCAGTTTTTTGACTATATCCCCACCTCCACCTCATTTCCCTCATTTCACTTGTGAGAGAGAGCGAGAGAGCGAATTTGCATGGGCTGTTTTTTGCATGTTTTCTGAGCTGTCTTGCAGGTACAGGTCACATCACCATCTCCAGCTTTCCGCGCAGGTACGGAACTCGACGAAACTGTCTCGCAGTCGCCGCCTTCTGTCCATCGCGATTGACAGAAATTTTCACTTGTTGGTAAATCTGAGTGCACCACAGTGGACTAGAGACCCTGCACACCACATTCCCACTAAAATTTCTGAAAATCTTGCAAAATTTCAGTCCATCGCGATTGACAGCCCTGTCCATCGCGATTGACAGCTCTGTCCATCGCGATTGACTGCCTGTCCATCGCGATTGACTCAACCCCCTGTCCATCGCGATTGACTGAAGTCTCTGTCCATCGCGACCGACTGCCTGTCCATCGCGATTGACTCAACCCCCTGTCCATCGCGATTGACTGAAGTCTCTGTCCATCGCGACCGACTGCCTGTCCATCGCGATCGACTCAACCCCCTGTCCATCGCGATTGACTGAAGTCTCTGTCCATCGCGATTGACTCAACCCCCTGTCCATCGCGATTGACTGAAGTCTCTGTCCATCGCGACCGACTGCCTGTCCATCGCGATCGACTCAACCCCCTGTCCATCGCGATTGACTGAAGTCTCTGTCCATCGCGATTGACTCAACCCCCTGTCCATCGCGATTGACTGAAGTCTCTGTCCATCGCGATTGACTGCCTGTCCATCGCGATTGATTGAATTGGGTGTCCATCGCGATTGTCTGAACTCTCTGTCCATCGCGATTGACTGAGTGTCCATCGCGATTGACAGCCCTATCCATCGCGATTGACAGCCAATTTTAGCCAAATTTTTAGGGTTTGTTAATTGAAAAGTTGGGCTAAATTTTGGTCACAAATATTACGCTCTTGAGCACATGGGGAAGTCTTAGGAAAACAACTTGGGGAAAACCTGTTGCACAGTGATCCTGTTTGAACCCTATCGTAACCCTAGAACCCTGAACGGTCACAACTTTTTCATACGAGATCCATTTTTTGAGCTCTAGGGCTTGTTGGAAAGCTCGTAGCATATACTACACGCCCTCAACTGTTTTTTATAAAGATAATGCATTGATTTTTAGATAGGGTATTTTGAAGTTGACCATACCCAGGGGGATCAAAGTCAGGGGTCCTTAGGATTGTTTTCTTGAAAATCACTATGCAAGTTTGTGTTTGTGCTACATGAATGAAAATAATTGGTTCTGTCTTTGGAACGTAAATTTCAAAGCTAACTTTGAAACTCTTACAGAGCATCGAGAGGCGTTCTAAGCAAGTGTAAGTGCGAGCTTGGGAACACATTTCCTGGGCACTCAAGGGCAACCGAGCAGGAAACAAAAGGTTGGACACTTTTAACCCCCTCTGTCAATTCATAGCTTAGGCTAAGAACGACGAGAAGTCGGAGTAAGTCAGAGCGACGATAGGCAGTTATCAAGTTGAAGACTACCTAAAAACTCAAGTTCAAGTTAAAAATTTAATCTCTGCACTGCCGATAACATAAAGGAAAAGAACCTAACGTGGAACGATCAATTGCAAGTGCGAAACAACATTCAAACATTCCTGACGACGTGATATCAGACAAGAACTCAAACGTGATAAAATAACTAAAAAGAATCAAGTGACTGGTACCAATTAATCGGCAACGAGGTTGTACTCTGAAAAAAAATTGGGCTAATCAGTTAGGCATATGAACCTTAGATCAGGACGACAATTAGCAAGGGAAAGACAAAGCCTTAGGTCTTCAGAGGCTAGTGTCAATCACACTGCAAGGTCTTGGGCCCAGCAGTTGAGCCACCACTCATACTACCCTAGCTCTGAGACCAGTGAGTCAGAAATGTCTCAAGGCATGGACAGACCCACGGGAAGTTCAGGAGTGCCTTATTTGTACAGGGTAGAAGGCCCTTACAAAACACAGCTGGAATATCTTAGGACCAACCGACTAGGTGCTAGCATCTATGAGGACGGCCTAGGAAGATCCGTGGTCCAGATTAAAAATCCTGATCAATCCATTGGACTAGAGCACCCAGCTGTCAAGTTTGAAAATGGTGCATACCTGGACAAAGAAGGAACTATATATGTAGTCACTAGTCACCCTGATAGGACAGATGACTTTGGGAATGTAATCTCAGAAGCGGACTTAGGTGACCTGGAACAAGGGAACATGGGTGCGGAACCTAGAACCCCTCGAGGTAAATCAGTTCTCACTAGGATTATCACACCTGAATGGGTCCCCCAAGACAACAAGAGCATAGAGTTGCTCCTCAATCGAGAAACTGATGAAGCCTTTTGGAGGTATAAATCTAATCAGCCAACAGACATAGGAAATATTATGATCTATGAGTTTAAGGATCCGGATAGCCCAGGCAGAGTGACCTACTTAGATCATGCTTCAGAACGGATCTTTGTGGTGACAGAAAATGATAGGCATGCCTACACTTGGAAGGGTGAATTTATTTTCCCCCAACCAAGATCAAATGTATCCTATGGTCACCCTGGGGCTGGAACTTCCCAAGCTCATGGTACGCAAAGAGACAGAAGTAGAGATAGACCAGAAGTAAGTTTTGCCAACCCAGTGGGCAGAGAAAGAACGAGAACAGAGACGAATAGGGTAGAACCTGAGATGCTTAGAGCCCACAGGA
Organism: Ceratopteris richardii; assembly: GCA_020310875.1. NCBI lineage: Eukaryota > Viridiplantae > Streptophyta > Polypodiopsida > Polypodiales > Pteridaceae > Ceratopteris > Ceratopteris richardii. The sequence goes on along the minus strand of MU260092.1, from coordinate 186,143 downwards.
ACCAAAGAAATGTAGATGGATTCCCTCTGCCGAGACCTAGAGAGCACACAAGAACTTTGAGACCCACCCAGCTAGTTAAGTCCATGAAGAATTACTTTGACGGCACAGGAGATCCCTATGATCATGTGGCGGAGTTCAAGCAAGTCTTGAGAGCTGAACAAGTGGAAGATCTGTTCACGCAGTACAATGCCTTCGGTCTAACCCTTAGGAACACAGCACTCACATGGTTTCAGCCATTAGATGAGCGTCAGTTCAGGAGCATAGACCAACTCCTAGAGGCATTTATCGTAGAGTTCTCTAAAAGCGGCATAAGACACAATACCTCCTCATTGATTCACAGCTTCAAACAGACCCCCCAAGAGACTGTCAGATTGGCCGGAAGAAGATTTAGACAATATCTTGAAAGGTGCCCTATTTCGGAACTACCCACATCTGCTAAACAAGTAGCCTTATTCCTTGATGGATTGCTGAGTACGAAATTGAGATCCTATGTGTATCTGAAGGACCCTAGAACCATAGAAGAATGTGTACGCATGTGCATTGACATTGAAGATAACCTAGGGGAAGAGCTAGAGCTTTCCAAAATCTACAAAGATTCAGATAGTGCATCTAGTCACTCTTCCTCGCAATCCACATCAATTGAGGAACTTGCCGAAAAGGTAGCTCAGAAATTAGGTGTAACTAGCAAACAAATCCCAAGGTTTGCCCCAGCGAAGAGGTGCTATACATGCGGTGGTGACCACATGGCAAACGTGTGTCCCATTATGGCTCAACCCCAGGTCAATCCTAATAGCCAATATTGCACCATAGAACGAAGATACACCAATCACACCGCACAAGATTGCCCATACAACAAGCAGGCAGTTAGGCAACCATACCCACAGCCCTACCAACAAGGCAGATACCAGAACCAGTACCCTCCACCACCACAATATGCTAGACCCCAACAAACCTATCAGCAACCATATCAGGCCCAACAGAGACCCCAACCGGTACTAGCTCAACAGCCTCCAAACCCCGCTAACGTGATCCCAGTAAAGTATGCTGTTGCAGAAGAAAACCTGAATAGGGCCATAGTACCAGTAACCCCATTGATCTCAGAAAGTGACCCGAGTGACCATAGCTTTGATTCTACACATGTCGAGAGTCCCCAAGCTTACTACATGCAGTCTCCGGAACATGGTGAGTCATACTATAGTGAAGAACCAAGTGAACCTAGTTGGGAATCGGATTACACGAACGTCATGTATGCAAACCCCAACCCTAGGCCTCAACCTAGGCAGGTACGACCACCCTTTCCTAGAGGACCATGCTACCGATGTCAGGGGGATCACTTCATTCGTGATTGTCCCTTACCTGCACCTACACAAAATCAGTCCGTGACGATCCAAGGCTTTTGCCAAGATTGTGGAAAAGAGCATCTCTTACGAGATTGCCCAAAGAACCCCAATAACATGCCAAAAATCACTCCTATCAATGTGATTGGGTTGGTTGTGGATGCCTCAGGAAGTGTCACTTCCACTGCACCAGTGCAGGTGGTTACTAGAGCTCAGGCATTGCAGCAAAACCAAGAGGCAAGCCAGGAAAAGGGCCCAGAGGCTAGTGAAACCGAGAGCGTGACAAAGAAAAGGACTAGAGCGTGGAAAGATAGTCGAGAAAGAATGAAAAGACAATGGGCTAAAAAGATGAGTGAGCTTGAGGAAAGCATAAGAGAAACCAAAGCTAGGATAACTGAACTCACAGCTCCAACTCCCTCTCACATTACCCCGCCTCCACCACTCCCACCTCCATCCAACCCACCACATTCCCCACCGCCTCATCAAATCCCACCACCCCCTAGAGTAGGATCAGTCCTAGCTGATCCCACTCCCGAAGACCTAAACATGATGCTTAAAGCATATCAGGCCAGAATCCAAGAAGGGCCAACCATAACCGATCATGAAAAGTGCTACCCTAGAGCCGAGCTAGAGCTTGAACGAACTAAGATCTGTGCCAAAATGGTGGAATTGGCTCAGACCATGTTTGAGGCCAGCCGCCTATTTAACATTTCTAGTTCAGCTAAGACGCAGTTACACTTTGATGGACTGCTGGAAAGAATAGAGAAGTTAATTGCACAATCAGAGAAGGAACCTGCCCCTCAAAGAAAGGAAAGGGCAAGAGAACGGATAAGCCAGCCTCTTCAGGAAGCCCATGTGCCTCCTCAAGAAACTTATCTCCCCCCCCAAAAGTCATATGAGCCTCCCCCGAAAGCTTATGTACCTCCACAGGTGACCCACATTCCTTCTCAGGGAGCGTATGAGCCTGCTCGAAAGAGTAATAGAATAAGTAATCCTCCCCAGGAAGCTTCTGCTCCAGCCATCTATGAGAACAAGGAGAGAGTCAACGATAGAATAAGCCCTCCTTCCCAAGTTGCTTATGTGCCTAATTCTACGGAGCCAGACACTTCGTCTTCTATGAATCGGTTTGCACCAGACTTCCTACGAGAGATTCAAGAAGATAAATGGGATAACGAAAGTGAGGTCGCCCCTCCATTTGAACTTGTGGACGATGCACACGACCAATTCCCGCAAGACATCCCATCCATTTACGGGGAACATGAGAGTACTCAGTCTCATGAGAGATTGGACTTTGAGTCTAATTCCATACAGGAGCTACCCCACTTCACAGGCCCATGGGAAGCAAAGTCCACATGTATGAGAGCACCCACAGTCATGGTAAGGAACGACGACTCAGTCATACCAAGGAACACGGAGGTAGTAACGAACACCAAGGTGCAACGCGATTGCACCTTGGAAGAACTGCCTGAGGATAGACTAAACGCGCGGAAATATGTAGCTAGTCAAGTAACTGAAATTGCACAACCACGTTCCCGGGTAGGATCCCATAGGACAGTGCCAGAAATTCCCTTGGATAAGATAGGAGATATGTGTGAAGGTGAAGAAGGGAACACCTATCTTCCCATTACCTACCAGGACTACACCACTAAGGCAATTTTGGACTCAGGTGCAGGAGTTGCAATTGCCACCACTTCCCTTTGGAAGCATTGGGGCAAGCCGGCACTCAGGCCGACGAGAATGAAATTGCAGATGGCCGATGGTCATATTGAAAGACCCTTAGGATTGCTAGAAGGAATAACTCTCACCACTTGTGGTGTTGAGTTTGAGCATAGCTTTGCTATATGTGACTTCAGCAAAAATCATGCTTATGAGATGATTTTAGGAAGACCATTTATGCGACAGTTGCAAGTGGTACAGGATTGGGGAACCAACTCCTTGTATTTGCAACACTTGGGTGTTACGACCAAAGTCAATCTCAAGGATTATTCTCATAGAGATGTCCCTCCTATCCAATGGAATCCCATCCATAGAGCTAAAGATGACACAGAATCGGTGCATTCCATAGGGTCTGGATCCTCATGGATGCATGAAGACACCCACTTATGGATGTGCAAGGTAGCAGTAGAGGAAGAGAAGAGAGAAAAGGCCAGAGAGGTAGGTGCGAAAGAAACCCATAGATCAATCCAAGACCCAGCCTATGCACCTGTAGTTTTTCCAGACGAAGAATTTGAACCTCACGGTTGGGCAGAAATCTTAGCAACAATGGACGTAGCCATCAACGAAGAACAATGGACACCTCACTGTGATGAGGATGGCTATGACATTTCAGTCTTCTCCATAGAGCCAATCATGGGAGAGGCAGTTCTAGAAGAATGCGAACCTAGCCCTGATGCATTTGAGGATGCAAGTGACTCCGATCTAGAGTCAATCATTATGGACCCACCATTTGCATCAGATGAAGAATACTTCTATGAAGTAGAATTTCAACCCCAGAGGCATGGAGAAGTGACAAATGACGTAAGATTAGCAACACATGTGACCCCGAAGGAAGAAGGAAAGAAACGAAAGAAGAAAGAAGTCTCACCAGAGGAGGAAGAATCTTTGTTTGAGGTCCCAGAAAATTTTAAGAAGTACGAGATAGATGACAGGAGAGTCATGGTAAGAATGCCTAAACGAGAGGCACAATCAGGAGAGGCCTATGATAACAAAGAAACCACCAAGAAAATCGTAGTGGCCCTAGAAGAAGGAGAGGAGAGATGTACGTATATAGGCCATGACCTGACAGAAGAAGAAGAGTACGAATTAATTACCTTGCTAAGAGAATACAGAGATGTATTTGCTTGGAGTTACAAGGATTTGAAAGGTGTGGACCCTGACATATGCTCACACACCATTCCTATGACCTCAGATGCCAAACCCTCTAAGCAAAAGCCTTATACATATAATGATAATTACGCTGCTAAGATCAAGGAGGAGATAGATAGACTGGTCGAAGCTGGATTTATCTATGAAATTGAGCACACCGAATGGGTATCCCCCATCGTGGTGGTGCCCAAGAAGAATGGCAAGCTGCGTGTGTGCATTAACTTGAAAAAGGTTAATGCCGCCACAATTCGAGATAACTATCCGCTTCCCATAACAGAGCATCTCTTAGAAAGAGTGGCAGGCAAGGAAGTGTACAGCTTCCTTGATGGATTTTCGGGCTACAATCAAGTGGCCATAGCTCCTGAGGATCAGCATAAGACAGCCTTTGCCATAGATAGGGCATTTTTGCTTTTAGAGTAATGCCATTTGGGCTTACCAATGCACCAGCTACCTTCCAGAGGCTGATGTGCCATGTGTTTAAGGAGTTCCTGAGGAAGAGTTTAGAAGTCTATGTTGATGATCTTTGTGCTCATTCCAATGTTAGACAAACTCATATTCCTGAACTCAGACAAATCTTTGACAAATGTAGAGAATACCAAGTCTGCCTGAACCCAGAAAAGTGCGTTTTTATGGTCAGGCAAGGCAAGATTCTAGGACACATAGTGTCAAAGAATGGCATATCTACCGACGAAGAAAAAGTGAGAGCCATGGCAGAGCTACCTAGGCCAAAGAATGTCAAGGAAGTACAAGCTTTCATGGGGCATTGTGGTTATTATCGGCGATTTATACACATGTATGCTGTCATTGCAAAGCCTATGTACGGACTTCTGACAAACTTTGAGTGGACAGATGAATGTGAGAATTCCTTCCAAGAGCTTAAACGTAGATTATGTTCAGCACCAATCTTGACCACACCAGATTGGAATAAGCCATTCCATGTTCATGTGGATGCATCCAATTATGCTATTGGATGTGTGCTTGCACAACCTACTGGTGAAGGTAATATGGATCTCCCAATTGCCTATGCCAGTAGACAATTGAATGCGGCTGAACGAAATTACACCACTACAGAGCGCGAAGGATTAGGCATGGTATATGCAGTCAAGAAATTTAGACACTATTTGCTTGCAAATAAGTTTAAATTTTTTACTGATCATCAGGCATTGTTGTATCTTGTAAACAAGCCATGCAATACAGGAAGATTAGTAAGATGGTTTCTCTTGTTAATGGAATATGACTTTGAGGTTGTGGTAAGAAAAGGTAGGACTCACTTGAGAGCAGATCATCTCTCTAGGCTCACATCTGGAGAAGCCCCACAAGGAGTGTCAGATGACCTTCCTGATGCTTACTTGTTTAATTTGGAAGTGGTACCGCAGTGGGCTAAGCCATTGGTACCAGTATTGACATACGGGCCCAACCATCCAGTGGTAAACACACGGAATAGAGAAGTTGTAAAAGCCCAAAAGTACCACATCATGGCAGGAAGCATGTACAAGCACACAGATCAAGGGATCTTGGCTTGTTGCGTAGAAGAGGATGAGTACACTAAATGGTTGCAATTAGCACATGTAGGTGCACTAGAGCAACACCATTCAAAGCAACGAACCTTACAGACCTTAAAGAGACTCGGAGTACATTGGCCAACTATGGAAGCTGATGTCCAAAAGTTGTGCAAGGAATGCCCAATCTGTTGCACTAAACCACCTGTGGAACATGCCACTCTCTATCAAGTATCCATTGTGCCAGATTGGAGTGAACCTCTAGTATCATTCTTGAGGACAAACACATTCCCTCTAGACATGACTCTAACTAGGAAAAGGAGTTTAGAACAAGAAGCCCAAGATTACTCACTTATAGGTGATAATCTATATAAGCGCGGTAAAGATGGTTACCTGAGGTTATGTGTCCATGAAAGTGAATATCTCAAAATCTTGGAGACTGCTCACCAAGGTGTAGCAGGAGGACACTTTGGACCAGATCGGGTGATCAAGGCAATATTGTTTGCGGGCTTTTGGTGGCCTACCCTTCACATGGATGCACATGCCTATGTGAAACGGTGTGATGTCTGTCAAAGGACTCAGTATCCTATACGCAAAGATGAGATGCCACTGAAACCCATGATGGGTGGACGTGCATTCTCTAAGTGGGGAATAGACTTCGTAGGTCCTATTAATCCCCCAGCTAAGGGTTCTCATGCAGAATACATCATTGTTGCGACAGATTATCTTACCAAGTGGGTAGAGGTAAAGGCTACAACAAAGAACGACGCTCAAACAACTGCCAAATTCTTGTTTGAGAATGTATTCACGAGATACGGGCTACCTATAGAACTTGTAAGTGATAGAGGAACTCATTTCTTAAATGAAGTGATTGAAAATCTACTCCAAGAATTCTTGGTAATACACAAGAGGTCTGCCCCTTATCACCCTCAAGCTAATGGACAAGCTGAGAGCACTAATAAGATCTTATGCAATGTACTGACCAAATTAGTGAACACTAAACGCTCTGATTGGGACAAACAGCTACACCATGCTGTTTGGGCATATCGAGTTGCCTACAAAACGGTACTCCAAGCCACCCCCTTTCAGATGGTATTTGGCCAAAACGCTGTGCTACCCTTGGACTTCCTGATTCCTACATTGAGAGTAGCACAAGAGCACGAATGGACAGGTCATGAGCTCTCCTCTAGAATTTTTGACCTTGAACGATTAGGAGAAACAAGACTGAGAGCTGCTGCAGGCATATATGCTGCCAAGAAGAGGCAGAAGGCATACTTCGATGCCCATGTGAAGGATAAAGGCTTGAAAGCCGGAGATCTAGTTTTAGTCTATACACTGAAACAACACGCGAGGAAGTTAGAAAAGAGAGGCTACGGACCTATGATCATCAATAGGATCTCCACGAGTGGAGCAGTACAATTAGCCACGTTAGAGGGTGATGTTCTCCCTAATTATATTAGCGGATGCAGAGTCAAGTTGTATCAGGAACCCCTCACGGAGGAAATGCTCAGCCGACTCAACACTGCTAAGAAACGCAAAGAGGAAGAGAAGCGAATTAGAGAAGAAGCTCAAGCAGAAGCTTTAGAACGCATCAGAAGGATGAAATTACGAAGGCAAGGTAGAGAGCAGCCTAGGACAGATGACTATGCAGATCAAGGATATCATATGGCAATGTGTGAAGTCGCCGGAACCAGCTCACCTAAGATAACTGATCGACGTCCTTTTGTAACCCTAGATATAGGACAAGGAAAAAGTGCAAGGACTGTAAGAGCCTTGATTGACTCAGGTGCAGCCACTAGTGCTGTTAGAGTGTCTTACTGTCAAGAGTTACAGTTAACTGTCAATCCTGTGGAAGCATATCTCATAGGATTGGGAGGCGTGGAAACCCCTTGTATGGGAGAGGTGGAACTTCCCCTCTACATTCATGATGAGGCAATGACAGTTAAAGTACTAGTGTGTCAAGATGAGGATCTCACTGAACCTCTTGTCTTGGGTCAAGATTGGATATATGACCAAGCAGTCAATCTAAACCTAAGAAGTGGACTTCTCCAGGTTTGGGTCAATCATAGTCGAGTTACAGTAGAATTAGACAATGGAGCACTCGAGGAACTAGGAAAGGCACAGACTCCTGGTCCCTCCAGGGGTGCACATGAAGTTGACCATGCTGTTCTTGTCCAAAACTATGTGTTGCAGAGGAATGATATTCGCAAAAAAGGAGTCAGGGATGCAAAGGAATTCCCTTCTTTTCCAAAGGCCAGAAGGAGGCAACAACCAACGGTGGAGCAAAGGCAGAAGAAGCAGAGTACTACCTATGCTGGACATCAAAAGAACCTGCGTAGCAGAATGTCTCAACAAGTGAACCAAGTGTGGGCGCGAAAAGGCGAACACCCGGTTGCACCCACGCCAACAGCACGGGCGAAGCCTCTTATTAATAACCATCAACACGTCACTAATAAGAGGTCTTCCGGAAATTCTTCTGCTAACGTGAAATCTATTTGGGTGCCCAAAAAGTCGATGAAGGCTCGCCCACAATCAAGACAAATTTGGGTGCCTAAGGCTTGTTTGCGGGCTCAAATAGCTACACCAAGAACACACCCTACACAGCATGATCCATTCACTCGCACAGCCTACATCCACTCATTTTCAACACCAAGGCACATGAACACGAACAGAATCAGTTGTAAATGGGCCCCTAAAAGGCCTCAGGTTAAAGCTGACACACCTATAAAGCTCTTGAGAATCTCTACGGAACCACGAGTAAAACCCATCCACTGCATTTGGCAGCCCAAGACTTGTAACAAACCCCCTGACCCTATTGTAAATCCATGACCACCGACTAACCGCTTCACTCTTAATTCACATCATTTCGCTTAGCTCTTAGGTCTACCTAACTCCTAACTACACACACCAGCACCGAGCACTTATTAACTCCTAACCACTCCAGAACTTTAAGTTAATATTGTAACAAGGGACACCATGTCATTTTTGTGTCCATTGCAATGTTAACGTTTATTCATATATTCTCACAGAATCAGCTGCGACATTTTCAACATGGCGGAGGTAGCAGGAACTAGCTCTCACACAGAAACAAACCCGCAAGTGGTGGACTTGGACAGTTTACCCGTTTTGCCTGAGACAGTTGAAAGACCAGAAGAGTTGCAGGCCGTCAAAATCATACCTATTGCGGACCCTCCGCGTGGCCACACCATGCCCGTGGGAAAGACTTCACATTGGTTTACCGAAGTAGCAGGACCTTTGGGGGAAGGAACGTATCTATGGGAATCAGAGCTGGACTACAATGGAAAGCAAGGCAGATACCATTTCTTTACAAGAGAATTTGAGAAGTTACAAAATGCGGAAAGTCTACGTCCGATATGGGAAAAAGCCGGATTGAGTGCCTATTTCAGTGCCCGACTCCCAAAACCTGACTTCATGCGATGCTACTATCTCATCAACACCTTGACTCCAAATCCGAACCCAAAAGGTGCAAGCTCATTTGTGATTCCATCTCTGACAAAGGGGAATGAGCTCAAGAGGTTTAGGCTATCAAACAATTTGGTGAGAGAAGCTCTGGATATGCGCGGCATGCATATTCCTACAGAGAAGGAAACCCTAGTACCGGACTACATGAAGAATCGAAGTCTCACCAAACTCAAAGACATGGTATCCATGACGCCTAATATTGCAATACACCTTCGCATGTGCATGCAGCACTTTGCTTTCCCGGCGCAGGATAGATTCACCATGCCGCACAAAAAGATTTGGTTTAGCCTGTATCTGGCAGAGACACAGAGCCTCACCATCAACCTACCCCACTGGATAATTGATCAGATACACTTAGCTCACAAACGCTGGCCGCGGAAACAGGTTTTATATGGTTGCTGTGCTCTGACAAGAATCATCTATAGGTGTTTGGCTTATGACATCCCAATTCAACGAGCCCTGATGTGGAATCGGGTAGAGCAGTTTCGAGGCAGGACATCCACTGGACCCCCTTCTAAGAAGATGAGAGGCACGGTCCAAGTCCCATGTGCTCAGCCACGTGGAGCGACCCTAACACCAGAAGTCACCCCGCCACCCCGAAGAGTCCGACCATTCACACTCCGACTTCCAAGACGCAGCACCGATGGTTCCACTTTGATATTTCCTCCCATCCCAACGGATCTCGAATTTCCTAGTGGTGCAGCTTTGGAAGAACTCACTAATGAAGACTTCGAACAACTATTACAAGATGTAGAGCTGGAGACAGAAGAGGCACAACAAGCGGAAAATGTACAAACGCAAGCCACAACCTCCCAAGCACCTGTCACACCTGTTGAAGTGGAGGAAGAAGATGACGGAGAGGAAGAACAGGAGGATGAGGAGGAGGAGTATGATCAAGAGCAACAAGAGGAGCAACAAGAAGTGCCAGAACTTGTAGGTGCACCTGCATATACAGCTCAACTACGAAGGCTATACGACACTATCAAAGCAGTACAAGAAAGGCATCAGCTCTCTCTAGTATCAGGTCAAGCTTTGATGCAAGAAATTCTATCAGATGAAGGAGTGGACCAACATTTCATTGACACCCTCAAATTAGTGTCAGACTCCTTAGGAGTTCCAGAGGCTGTCCACACCGCAGTCCGCCAGTCCGTAAGGTATGACAAACGCAGAGTGGACACATTACCACGAGCAGGTAAGATTATCAGGATACCCGTCACAGAACCGGAAGTACCCATTGAGACCACAGCCACCCCCATAACCACCACTGACCTCTCCGCTGAAACCTTCGTTCAGACATCACCCATCTCACCCCAGCATCCCCCATCACCACCTTCTCCGCCCCCGCCACCACCTCCCACCTTGGAAGAAACGACAGTCATCACCTCTACCTCCACTTATAATCCATCCTCATTCAAATCATTCTCATTTCGAGAACCCACCTCACAAGACACCCTCTTCTCCTTCGTCACCAATCCCTTGTACACTTCGTCCCATCTATCCGCTGAACCCATGACTGGCCATCCCATAATTACCAGCGTAGTTGGAAACCCAGCACCCACGGAAGGAACCCTGTGTTTCCCGACCTACCCCCCAATACGAGTACCTCCATTCCATAACCCTCACTTCCCAGCTGGCCCCTACACCTCTTTCAACCGGACCTCACCACCACAATACCCGTCCTTTGTGGAGCAGTTCTTCCGCTCTCCCATGTTTCAAAGCCACCTTCCTCCGATGTTCGCAACGACATCAATTTACACGGACACCACACTCACTTCACCTACCATACCCACCTATATGGTAGCCCCTGCACACACCACCTTGTCTGATCCAATGGACATTTCACCAACCACAGCACCTCTCCCCACGATTTCCCCACCTTCCCCTCCCTTGCCCCCCACCTCACCACTCACATCAGTGGCACACACAGCATTCACTACCCCCCTACCCAATCCCACCTCCTCTGCATTTCAAACTATTTCCCTTGCATCTCATAATGTAAATAGTACGTTCGACACATTACTTCAGTGTGCACATCAGCTCCAACAAGACTTCCATCAATTAGAAGAACGCAATGCTACCCTCCAGGCAGAATCTCAACGTCTCCAAGCTAGAGTCACCACTATTGAGGCTGACTACCTGACGCTCCTAGACGAGCATACCACACTACAGCAGGCTCACTCCGAATTGGAATCAAAGGCATCAACTGTAGATGACCAAGCAGTTAAGGAGCTAGAAACAGTGCTTCAAGCGCAAATGATATCTAATGCCACACTCAGACGCAACATTGGGCTATTAAGGAAGCATATGGCCGCAGCACTAGAGGAGAACAAACGACTTCAACAACAAAATCAAGACAACTTTGAAGCGGCTATGGAAGGAACCGTAGGAGCGACCATTAGCCCTACCCGATATAGAGCAGTTCCATCAGAAGACATCCGCATCCTACTTGAGGAGCATGCAAATTTCCTGGAGTCATATGAAAAACTAGAGACTGAATGTGCCGATCTAAAGAAACAGTTAGCCAGTGTACATCCTGCTCAACAGGAGCCGGTAATCTTGCAACAATCTACAGAAGAAATGGAGACCCTTCGGAAACAGGTGGCAGAACTCCAAGCACGCCTCCTACCATATGAACGACCCCCCTCGCCCATTGAAGAACCAGAACCTGAAACAATAGTGGAAATCCCCGTCGAGGACAGCTACGAAGAGCCATACGAGCCTATGCCGACGCCTGGTGGTCGAACTACAGAAGAAGGACAAGACACGTTAGAAATTCATGTTCCAGATTGGGTCAGAAGGGTCGAGAAAGTGGGTAAGACACATGATGATCGTGTGGCCGTGCAAATGCAATCTCTCACGAATCTGGAAGAAACGGTCCTTCGGTCTTCCTACTTTCAACAATTATCCCATCAACGGTTAATCACAACATCAGAATCGCAATACATGCCTTATTTTGTCTTACTACATGATTATAATGCAGAAATCAAAAGACATACAGGGAAGGAGCCCACATTCGCTACTCAATTTGAGATAGGGGATTTACCGACCGATGCACGTGCTGGCTCGATTTTCCAACCTAACTGGCGTGCACGTTTACTCACCGATTACCCTGAGATGATGAGTACCTGGGCTACCATGCCACTCTATATCAAGTATAATCCATGCTATTGTCCAGTGGTACGTCGCAGATCCTGGCAAGCATTTGCAATCAAGGTACGCAACAATAAAGAGTGCTCGGCTTGGGTTAACTACCCGTATTTTGCTCCACCTCGAGGACCTCCAACCGTAGCCTACATGATATCAACTATTCGGCACTGGTCCGCACGCCTAAACAATGTACCTGATATAGCAGCGAAAATGTGTATGAAGATATTTGAGCTCATGACCATTGTCTTCAAAACCTTTCGGAATGTCCAAGCTCCATACATCTCCGCTCCTGGATTCGCTCAAGGCAACAAGGATTTAGTCTACGACATGAGCCAAACCCCCTCGGTCACTGTTATCTTTGCTTGGCATGCACGAATCAAGTACTTGCCCGCATGCTTCAAGCAAACATTTGAGGAAATGTTCTCTACGGGCTTCTAGGAATACAATTCCGAAATTTTCATTCCCAGACCCACACATTTGCTACATCTATTCGCAGTAGAACAAGCGATCCATGCAGATCAGTTACGTCTGCCACATCCGGATGTTCCAGGACCAATCGATTGGGATCGTATGATGACAGATTTGGCCAGAGGACTACGCTTACAAGAACATCAGCTTGCCACTCAGGTTGTGGAATATTACATCCAACACCCCCAGCAACAAGGGTCTGTCAGGGACGACAGACGCGAGAGAGGGGGGGTGTTGAGAGCAGTATGGGCACTCAAGGAATGACTAGACAAGGAAGCCAGGGAACCCAAGGATTGACGAGACAAGGAAGCCAACGGAGAGAGTCAGAACAAGGTGAAGGAGTAAGTAGACAAAGCAGTCGACGCAAATCTGGCAGATAGGCCCTTCAATTTTTCCAATCTACATCTTTTAACAGTGATTCTTATCACTAACAATCATTGTAAATACCATTTCATATTTTTGTAGCTCCATTTTGTGCAAGCCAAGGAGTCCTTGAGCTTGAGGAGCCTTAGAAGTACCTACATATCAATTTTCGTATTTTTTAGACTCCGTTTGAGCCCTCAAATTGGCCCTGGAACCTAATTTTTAACTAGGCCGGACACTAGGTCTGGACAGGGCCAAAAGCTAGTCAAAAACTATAAAAAGAGCTAGAGAGCTCATTTTTGAGGTTGGATTGTAATTGAAACGAACTTGTAAGAGCATTTTGAAAGTAATCTAAAAGCTCCATTGATTCTCACGCTTTGTCTTGCCGTGTGTGCGCGTGTGTGTGTATGTGTGTGCATACTAGTGTGCTTCTCACTCATGCACTCGTGCCGCCACTTGCTCGAGGTCTTCATACCATCCTCACGTCTTCCCGGATTGACATTAAAGGAGGTGCTACTCATCATTGAGCTACACATACCTTTTCATCGAGCCATCATTCCAAATGGACCTGCACTCATTGAAGCTATTAGTGCTAAAAAAATCACTCATGAATACATACAAATCAGTCACTTCCAAAATGATCCCAGAGCATGCACATATATGCAATTCCCCTTCAACCATGCATCAATTCGCTCATGCATTCCATTATGAAATTAGTCTCAACCAAAATATCACATTCATACCTTTTTATGTTTTACACATGCAACTATCATTACGAACAAACAGAAACGGAAATACCGAAATAAACAACAATAACTAAAATGAATTCAACAAGAGATGCAACATACCCAAAATGCATACTCCTTTTATTGACATACTATTCGTTATGTACACATATTCTATGACCAGACACTCTTGAAAAATCCCCATCGTCGTCCTACAAAAGCCATCGAGACTCGAGTACAAGTCAAGACCTACATAAAAACTCGAGAGTGCCCCCATACACTGGAAAACCCTCGGATAAAGCACACAAGTTATAAAGCAAGACCGTGCATTAATTCGCTAAAGCCTCATCCATAAGTACATATAAAGTCTCCGTGCCTTCAAGAATGTTGATTTAAAGTGAGCTGATCTATCACAAGCCATCACATACCAATCACACAAGCAAATAATGTTCCCTTCCAAGCGATCGTCGCCCTCTCCTCTCTCTCTCTCTCCCCCTTAGGAGTGGGGAATAATTTCATAGGTAGATTTTATTTATTTTCACACGTTGGCCTACGTTGTCACTGGATGCGATTCGTGGACCTGACCACCCGATCAGGTTGATTCCACCCATCTACCAATGCAATGCAGCGCACAACACACAAACACACAATGATAACACATAACATATATCAGCTAGCCCATAACGAAGCTGGATACGGCTCGTGGTCGTGACTACCCATCCACGATGGCTCCACCTACCTACCAACCCATTATGGCGTGTAGCTAAGACATAAACATATACATCCCAAGCCTATGGCGAAACTAGCTGCGGCTCGTGGTCCTAACCACCCGGCTAGGATAAATCCACCCACCTACTAGCCCACCATAGCGCATTGGTACGATCACAGCAACACAAATTTTTTCTTTTCTTTTCTTTTTCTTCTCTCTTTTTTTTTTCCATAGCTAATTAATTTACCCAAGTCCTGAGAATTAGGGAGAGGAAGAAAGGGATTTTCCCCGCTTTTCCCACACATGCATGCAAACATATACACTCTAGCCTTTGACAGATCAACCACCTCTTCACTCCATTCTCTCAATTACAGACACTACATATGTATTCATCGATTTGACTTTTCACTAGGTAACTACAACCAGCTATGCCTTAGTCCCTCCTCTACCTATCCTTAGACGATCTAGAATGTGGGTCTCCTGGATGTCTCATGTAGCCTCACCTCATACTCGCATCCCCATGACTTCCCTAAGGTGAGTCAGGCTCAACTTCAGGAGCTCCGTCATCACTTCCTATCGTTAACACATCTGCCCAAGCCCAAGTGATATCGTTTTCCTCGTTAGGCATTTCCCTCAAAGGATCGAAATAGTAATATCGATCCCCCACCCATCCTACATGTTGGGTCAGGTATTCCTCAAAACACTCAATATAAAACATAACATCCAAACCCTGGTTTATAAAGCATACCAGCCAGTGCGCTTCCTCCACATCATATTCCGTCTCAAAGTCGTCGACATCTATGTCCATGTGGGCGAATGTTTGGTCCGAGAAATATATCCTCAGCTCGTACAAATAGAGTTGAGTTATTTGATCTGCCATTTTGTTACTTAGCTCCTAACAGTCTCTGCACAACACAAGAAAAATAATTAGAAGTCCAAAATTCTTGAGCTAGCAAGGAAGAATATTTATGACACACAAATCATAGCTTACATATGCGCATATATATATATATATATATATATATATATATATATATATATATATATATATATATATATATATATATATATATATATATATATATATATATATATATATATATATATATATATATATATATATAACTATACATCTATGTACAAGGAATCTAGTACGTCCTTCTGCTTGGATCTTGTCTGGCTTCTCCCGTCCTAATGTCACTTGAAATATGGTTTAACTCGAAGCGTGTTAACCTTCACGGGAGCACATTCTTCTCCTAAATCTTGAATTTGCATGGAACCATTGGAGTTGAGTTCCACCACCTTAAACGGTCCTGCCCATCTTGTCTGTAACTTCCCCGGGAATTTATAATATTTACTATCATAGACTAGCACCAAATCCCCTTCTTGAATCGCATAGGTCCTGAGATTCTTGTCATGCCTCTCTTTACGTCTTCTCTGAATAGCTTCCAGACTTTGCTGTGCAATGAGTCTCTTTTCTTCTAGCTTGACCAATTGTATGTACCTCTTGTTGAGAGTGATGGTTGGATGCACTCAAGAAATGAGTTGATGCTGCAAAACCTGCTTCACACCTGCCCTCCTTTGGCTCCAGATATGCTTAGTACACTTGCTTAGCTTCCAAATGACACAAAGAAACCATATATGTACTTTGCAAATGGTTTGTGAAATGATCAAACCAAAACAAATAACTTGGTTCCTTCACAAATCCAAAAACTTACTATTTCTGTAATGATACCTGTTCAGTGTTATGCTCAGTGTGACCAGCACACTTGAAATTGAAACAATTCCTTTTGGGAGTATTAAAGTACCTTAACAATCTACTAATCACAAGTGGAATCACTCAAATTGATAAACCATACACTGAGAAATAAGTTTAGCAAAATTCTGTTTACCCCCGACTTTTTAGGAACTCTGCAGAC
The DNA here is from genome assembly GCA_020310875.1 of Ceratopteris richardii. Taxonomy (NCBI): domain Eukaryota; kingdom Viridiplantae; phylum Streptophyta; class Polypodiopsida; order Polypodiales; family Pteridaceae; genus Ceratopteris; species Ceratopteris richardii. Next base: position 169,628 of record MU260092.1, on the reverse strand, counting down.
ACAGACCAGTGTGCACTTCGAAGCGGATTTCTCCCAAATGGCTGAATGAAATCTTCTGAGATTTTGTATGCTTGTAGAAGACCTTGAGCTGGTTCCAATGAGCTATAGATCTCTTGATTTGGTTCAGTGAGCACTGAGAAATGCTCCTTGGAAGTTGACAGACTTGGAGTAGGAGACTCAGACAAAACATAGATGATGAATGTAAGTATTTGTATTATATCATATGAATGTACATTCCCATTGGCATGATAGACATAGCACAATGGTACTCAGAGGTGTAGGCTATGGAGTAGACCTTACACACTCACTAGATAGTACAGATAGCCTCGGGATTGATGATGGACAACCCGCGACTTTTGCTTGTAGTTTTTATAGGAGTTGAAGGTTAATTTGAATTTCAAATTCAAACTTAGGCTCCCTAGAATATCTCTACTAAAAGTAGGGAGATATTCTCTCCACTAAATCATTCCCTTTTCCACGACTAATGAAGTAGTGTCACTCTAGCACAATGGTGAGTACCAACGTGAGGAGATACACCTCATAAATGTCAATCCGTGGAGACGTGAGGACCGGTATGAAGACCGCGAGCAAGTGATGGCACAAGTGCGTGAGTGAAAGCACACAAGCATGCACACACATAGACACACACGCGCACAAGGTAAGAGCAAAGAGTGGAACAATGGAAAGCTTCGATTACCAAAGAGCTCTCTTACAAAACTGAAATCTACAACAAGCTAACCTCAAAAATGAGCTCTCCAGTCCTTTTTATAGTTTTTGAGTGGTTTTGGCCCTGTCCAGACCTAGTGTCCGGCCTAGTTAAAAAATAGGTTCCAGGGCTTATTTGGGGGCTCAAACGGAGTCTAAAAATCATGAAAATTGGTAGGATGGTAGATCTAATACTCCTCAAGCTCGAGGACTCCTCGGCTTGGACAAAATGGAGTTACAAAAATGGAAAATGGTATTTACAATGGTTTTTAGTGATAAAAATCACTATTTTTGTAGGGATTTCTTCTGAAAATTTGACATGTGCTTCTTGGAGCTCCCTACTTGCTCCTTCTTCCTGTGTGTCCACTTCCTTGATGCGCTTCCATGCTTTGTCCTTGACCTTAAGCTTCAACACTCCCCCCCCTCTTGAGTCTGTCGTCCCTGACAGACCCTTGTTGTATTGGTCGTTCCATGTAGTACGTTGAGAGGTAGCGTCCTTTGCGTCCAACAGGGGCGATCCTTCTTCCCAATGTATCCTGGTTGTTTGTCTGGTTCTTCACTTTGCCACTGTTATCTCTTGCAGTTTGTAGTCCCTTTGTACGTACTTCTGCCTTGTATTCCATCTGGGTGGTGCATTTGTGAGTTTTCCAAAACTGCTAGCTGCTCGAAGGATGTGGTCAATGTTGATTGGGAGCAACTCTCGGTGGTGGATGGCGTCCTTGCTCTTGTTGTTGTCATCTTGATGTCGTCTTTTCATAGTTTTCATGCCAAGTATTTGTAACCCATAATGAATGGTGGGTAAGTGCATTAGTGCATGGGTTGAACCAAATATGTGCCTTGTGCATGGCCTTGTAATGTGGCCCTACATATGCGTACTTGGAAAATGCATGGCAAGAAGTATGGTGCAAGAGATTGGGTCTTGAGCTAAGTGCTCAAGGGTATGCTGACGAAGAGGTTTCCTAATCTATCATGGTTATAGTGTTGTTGAAACATACACGTCTTACCATGGTGAAGGGTCTGTTGGTCTTCATCTCTTCGTGTTGTGGTTCCCTCATGATGTTTGATCGTCGGCTTGTCCTTTTTGTTGAGGGATGTCCTTGCTGGAAGTTCGCTGATGAGCACTTTCCAGCACATAGTCTCTTTTTTTTTTTTTTTTTTTTTTTTGGAACAATGGCATCAAACAAGAAGAAAGAGGTTAGTATCAATAACATATTTTTCATGTGAAAATTGTGTCTCATGTGCCTGGGATTTCTCAATTGTGTCTATGCACGGCCATGTAAGGTGGCCCTATATTGATGCATACTTTGGAAATGCATGACCTGAATGGTGCAAACGACTTGGTTATGCCAAAGGCACATGGTTGCTGCTGGTCGAGGCTTTTGATGTTACTTGTATACTTGATGAATTCTTTGTTTGGAGGTGTCGATTGGATCTCGAAATGATGTAATCCTCCTAATGGGAACCCATTTCCAAATAGTATTTGGCCCTGTAGAGATCACCTCAGGCCAGTTCTTCTTTGGATGCTTTCCAAGCTTTGGTATCCAGTGTGGTTGACCCCTTGGTTTTGTGGATGTTGCTTGTGCTTTTGGCTGCCAAACCCATATCCTGGGTGAGTGCCTGCTTATTTTTGTAGAAGGGTTAAGTTTATCTTCTTTGGGTCTTTGTGCTCTGTTCTTATCCTTTGTTTTCCTTGGCTTCTTTGTTGAGACCTTTTGCATGGTGGGGAGCATAGGCTGTTGCGTATGTAAGAGCTTCTTGGGTACCCACATCTGTAATCGCCCGTGTTGAGCTGTAGCTAATTTTTTAGGCACCCAAATTTGTACCTTATTGTGGTCGGCCTTCATCGATTGTTTCGGTACCCAAAGTAGTTGGATTTCTCGTGTTTGAGCCTGTCGTAGGTGCTTGGTCCTTCTGTTATCATGGTCGATCTGGTTGGGTGGGAGTCTTTGAGGCAACGTCGATGGTTGCACTCCTTTCTTTACCCAGATCTGTGTCATGCCCAACACTTCTTTCTTCTTGAGGGCTCTTTGTCTAGTTGATAGACTGGCTGTCTTGCACTGTTTTGCTTGCTTCTGAGGTTGAGCTCCTGTGGATGCTTTGCTCTTTAAAAAACAAGAAGAAGGTTCATCTTGACTTTGCGACTGTCCTTCCATGCTTGCGTCCGTCTGGATCATAGAGCTTTTGACATCTACAACATCTTGTTCAAGAAGATTAGCCTTAGAGGAACAAAGAGAGTGTGTGGTGTCAGTTTCAGTGGGCATGTGATTCTCCAATTCTAATGTAATGCATTGATTATATACCCACACTTGAAGAAGTTGACTTCTTAGGTTCAAGTTGACAGCATGGTCGTAAATCCAATCTTGACCCAAGACAAGTGGTTCTGTGAGGTCCTCATCATGACACACTAGCATTTTGACTTTTATTGGAACATCTTGAAGGTAGATGGGAAGTTCCACCTCGCCCAAACAGGGTGTTTCCACGCCTCCTAATCCTATGAGATAGGCTTCTATGGGCTTGATGTCCAAATGCAAGTCTTGGCAGTATGAAAGTCTAACTGCACTAGTTGCTGCTCCTGAGTCAACCAATGCTCTCACCGTCCTTACACTCTTTCCTTGTCCTACCTCTATAGTCACAAAGGGCCGTCGATCAATTATGTGAGAAGTGATTATGCCTGATTTTTGGCACATGTCCATGTGATATTTGGGAGCTTTTGTGTTGACATCTAGGCCTAGCCGCCGTAGCTTATTTCTTCTGATGCGCTCTCTTGCCTCTGCTTGTGCTTCTTCTCTAACCCTTAACTCCTCTTCTTTTCGCTTCTTAGCAGTGTTGAGTCTTGTGAGCATTTCCTCTGTAAGAGGTTCCTGATATAACTTGACTCGGCATCCACTAATATAGTTTGGTAGGATATCACCTTCTAAAGTGGCCAATTGCACTGCACCGCTAGTGGAGAGTCTATTAATGATCATGGGTCCATATCCTCGTTTCTCCAATTTGCGGGCATGTTGCTTTAGCGTGTAAACCAGCACTAGATCACCTTCCTTCAATCCTTTGTCCTTTACATGGGCATCAAAGTATGCCTTTTGCCTTTTCTTTGCAGCATAAATGCCTGCTGCTGCGCGTAGCCTCGTCTCACCTAAGCGTTCTAGATCAAAGATCCTGGAAGACAACTCATGTCCATTCCACTCATGCTCTTGTGCTACCTTCAAGGCTGGGATTAGGAAGTCCAATGGTAGCACGACATTCTGTCCAAAGACCATCTGAAATGGGGTAGCATTGAGTACCGTTTTGTAGGCAACTCGGTATGCCCAAACAGCATGATGAAGCTGTTTGTCCCAATCAGAGCGTTTATTATTTACAAGTTTCGTCAATACGTTACATAGGATCTTATTCGTGCTCTCGGCCTGTCCGTTGGCTTGTGGGTGATAAGGGGCAGACTTCTTGTGTATCACCATGAATTCTTGAAGGAGATGTTCAATGACCTCATTCAAGAAGTGCGTACCCCTATCACTAACCAACTCTATTGGTAACCCATATCTAGTGAACACATTTTCGAATAAGAACTTAGCCGTTGTTTGAGCATCATTCTTTGTTGTGGCTTTTACTTCCACCCACTTTGTAAGGTAATCTGTGGCTACAATAATGTATTCTGCATGGGAGTTTCTAGCTGGGGGGTTGATGGGACCTACAAAGTCTATACCCCACTTTGAAAATGCACGTCCTCCCATCATTGGCCTTAAAGGCATTTCATCTTTTCTTATCGGATATTGGGCACGTTGGCATGTGTCACATTTCTTCACATAAGTATGTGCATCCATATGAAGAGTGGGCCACCAAAGTCCTGAGAATAAAATGGTCTTAATTACTCTGTCAGGCCCAAAGTGTCCACCTGCAGCACCGCTGTGTGCAGTTTCTAAGACTTTCAAATAGTCTGATTCATGAACGCAGAGTCTTAGGTAACCATCCTTGCCTCTTCGATATAGGTTGTCTCCTACTAAGGCATAGTCTTGAGCTTCTTGCTCCATACTCCGTTTTCTTGCAAGACTAGCCTGATTGGGTAATGTTCCCGATCTCATGAACGCAACCAATGGAGCACTCCAATCTGGGATTAATGACACATGATAAAGAGTGGCATACTCCACTGGGGGTCTCTTCTGGCACACTGGACAATTCTGGATCCACTCCTGTATTTCTTTGTCCATGCTAGGCCAATACACTCCTAAACGTTTTAGATTCTGCAATGTTCGTTGTTTAGAGTAGTGATTTCCTAGCAGTCCCTCATGGGCTTGTTGCATCCAACTAGTATGTTCGTCGTCCTCCACACAACAAGCTAATACGCCCTCAGTATCTTGTTTATACATACTTCCGGCCAATATTTGATACTTTTGTGATTTCACAATTTCTTCTTTGCTTGTTTTCACATTTTTATTTGCAGGTCCGAAGGTTAGGACTGGCACCAACTTATTTGCCCATTTAGGAACAACTTCCAAATTGAACAGATAAGCATCGGGCAATTCATCAGACACTCCTAGCGGTGGCTCTCCTGAAGTGATGCGAGAAAGATGGTCTGCCCTAAGATGGGTTCTACCTTTCCTAACAACAACTTCAAAGTCGTATTCCATTAGTAAGAGGAACCATCTTACTAAGCGGCCTGTATTGCAAGGTTTATTGACCAAATATAGTAAAGCTTGATGATCAGTGAAAAACTTGAACTTATTGGCCAATAGATAGTGTCTAAATTTCTTCACGGCATATACCATACCTAAGCCTTCTCTCTCCGTTGTGGTATAATTTCGTTCAGCTGCATTTAATTGCCTACTAGCATATGCTATCGGCAAATCTAGGTTTCCTTCACCTGTGGGTTGTGCTAGCACACATCCTATTGCATGATTGGAGGCATCTACATGGACATGAAAGGGTTTGCTCCAATCCGGAGTAGTCAATATTGGTGCTGTGCACAAACGTCTTTTCAGCTCGTTGAAGGAATTCTCGCATTCCTCGTTCCACTCAAAATTTGTTAGCAACCCGTAAAGAGGTTTAGCTATGATGGCATACATGTGGATAAACCTACGGTAATATCCACAATGGCCCATAAAGGCCTGTACCTCTTTAACATTTCTTGGTCTTGGCAACTCTGCTATCGCTCTTACCTTGTCTTCATCTGTTGAAATTCCATTCTTAGAAACAATGTGACCTAAGATTTTACCTTGTCGTACCATGAACACACACTTCTCTGGGTTCAGACAAACTCGATAATCTCTACACTTGTTGAAGATTTGTCTGAGCTCAGGGATGTGGTAACTTCTCTGTTGGGAATGCGCACATAAATCATCCACATATACTTCTAAGCTCTTTCGTAGGAACTCTTTGAAGACATGACACATGAGCCTTTGGAATGTTGCAGGTGCATTGGTGAGCCCAAATGGCATCACGCGAAATGCAAAGATTCCCCATTCTGTGGCAAAGGCCGTTTTGTGTTGATCTTCGGGGGCAATGGCTACTTGGTTGTAACCTGAAAATCCATCAAGGAAGCTATAAACTTCCTTGCCTGCAACACGCTCCAATAGATGTTCGGTGATTGGAAGTGGATAACTATCTCTGATCGTAGCGGCATTAACTTTTTTAAGGTTAATGCACACTCGCAATTTCCCATTCTTCTTGGGCACCACCACAATGGGGGACACCCATTCAGTGTGCTCAATCTCATAAATGAATCCAGCTTCAATCAACCTGTCATTTCCTCCTTTATTTTGGCTGCATAATTGTCATTATATGTGTAGGGCTTTTGTTTGGTGGGCTTGGCATCAGCGGTCATCGGAATAGTATGAGAGCAAATCTTTGGATCTACCCCTTTCAAGTCTCTATAGTGCCATGCGAACACATCCCTATATTCCCTTAATAGAGCTACAAGCTCTGCTTCTTCTTTTGCACATAGGTCATCTCCTATGTACGTACATCGTTCTTCGTTCCCTTCAATGGTCACTACAATTTTTTTGGTCTTTTCTTTATTGTCATATGCTTCTCCTGTAATGGCCTCTCTCTTAGGCATCCGTACCAAAATTTTTCGGTCTTCCACTTCATATTTCTTGAAATTATCTGGTACTTCAAACAATGATTCTTCCTCTTCTTGTTTCACTGCTTTTCTTTTCTTTTTCTTTTGACCTCCTTCACTTCCTTCCTTTGAGTTTATCGTTTTAATACTTGTGAGGGGTTCTTCTTCTTTTTGGGTTAGCACTCCTATGTCTTCTAAGTAGTGTTCCTCTGAGTCAAAGTAAGTATCCATCACAATGGATTCTAGGTCATCGTCATTCTCTTCTTCTTCTATGAACTCACTAGGATCACACTCTTCCAACAGGGGCTGACACATGAACACTGAAATATCATAACCCTCCTCATCACAATGAGGTGTCCATTGTTCTTCATTGACTGCTATGTCCATGGTAGCTAAGATTTCTGCCCAACCATGAGGCTCAAATTCCTCATCTGGAAATATCATCGGTGTATAGGCTGGGTCTTTTATTGGTCTATCTCCTGGGGAAGTTCCTTCTTCTCTCGCTTTTAGGCGCTTTTCCTCTTCCTCTGCGACCTTGCACATCCACAAGTGAGTATCTTCATGCAGCCAGGATGGATCAGGTGAACTTCCAGAATGCACAGAGATTGAATCTTCTTTTGCCTTGTGGATAGGATTCCACTGTAGGGGTGGTACATCTCTGAAGGTGTAATCCTTCAGATTGACCTTAGTGGTGACCCCTAAGTGCTGTAAGTACAAGGAGTTGGTTCCCCAATCCTGTACTATTTGCAATTGTCGTAGGAAGGGTCTTCCTAGGATCATCTCGTAGACATTATTTGTTTCAAAGTCACATATAGCAAATGTATGTTCAAACTCTACACCACAAGTGGTTAGAGTTATCCCCTCAAGCAATCCTAGAGGTCTTTCAAAATGACCATCTGCCATTTGAAGCTTCATTCTTATTGGTCTTAATGTGGGTTTGCCCCATTGCTTCCACAGGGAGGTGGTCGCAATAGCAACACCAGCACCCAAATCTACGATTGCTTTGGTTGTGTAACCTTGATAGGTGATTGGAAGATAAGTATTACCTTCTTCACCTTCGCTCATATCTCCTATCTTGTCGAGAGGTATCTCTGGAACTTCTTGCTTAGAGCCTACTTTTGGCATATTGGATTCAAGTTCTGGAACCTGATCCTTCACATGATTCCATAGCTCCGGTTTTGCCTTGAGCAGCTCCTCTACAGTGAGATGACATTGAACCTTAGTGTTCTTCACAACATCAGTGTTTCTTGGAATCACCGAGTCTTCATTTCTTACCAATATTGTGGGAGCTCTGATCTGGAGAGATTCAGATTCCCATGGGCCTGTGTAATGAGGCAACTCTTGTAAAGAATTAGATTCAAAATCTAATCTTTCATCTTCTTGTTGCTCTACTTGGTCTCCATAGATAGACGGAATGTCTTGGGGAAATTGATCATGAAGATCATCAATCTCAGGAATAGGAGGGGAATAACCCTTCTCCTTGGCCCATTTTTCTTCCTGTATTTCCCGCAAGAACTCTTGAGAGTACTGTTGAATTGAAGGAGGTATTCCAGCATCCGTAGAATTAGGAACATAAGCTCCCATTGGTGGTGAGCTTCCTCTTCCAATAACTGGTTGAGCCTGTGGAGGTAAAGAAACTTGTGGTTTGTTTACCAACTGCTCTAATCTTTCTAGTAAGCCTTGGAAATGCAAATCCGGTTTGACAGAGTTTGTCTGATTGAACTTTTGACTAGTCTCAAGTATAGCTTGAGCTTGTTCTACCATTTTCATGCACATTTTCATCCGTTCAATCTCTAAGTCTGCTCTAGGGTAACTCTTGTCTAGGTTTGCAGCTGTTGGCCCTTCTTGAAGACGAGCCTGGTAGGCCTTGAACATCATGTCCAAGCCTTCTGGGGTTGGATCTGCAAGAACAGACCCTGGTTGTGGGTTATTTACAATGGGTGGTGGGGTGGAATGAGGCGAAGTGGATGGAGCTTCAGCATGCAAGGGGCTTTGAGATGCAATGTCTTCTATTTTTGTTTTGGTATCCCTTAGGCTTTCTTCTAGCTTGGATAACTTTTTGTTCCACTTGCGATTAGCCTTCTCTCTGGTATCCTTCCATGTTCTTGGTTTCCTCTTACTAGGTTCTCCTACCTCACTTGACTCCGATTGCTCAAATGGTTTTGCTTGTTGTGCAGCCTGTGCTCTAGTAACTGCCTGTACAGGAGCCACATTATTGCTACTTGAACTTGAATCTGCCACTAAGCCTACCACGTTGATGGGTGTGACCTTGGGTGCACTAGAGGGATTCCTGGGACACTCTCTAGGAAGATGTTCCTTGCCGCACTCAGGACAAAAACCTTGTATTGTGATGTTTTGTCCTAGTCCCAGAGCAGGTTGGTGGGGACATTCACGAATGAAATGATCACCCTGACATCTAAAGCATGGTCCTCTAGGGGCTTGTGGTCTTACTTGTCTCAATTGGGGCCTAAGATTTGGATTCGTATACATGACATTGGAGTATTCTGGCTCCCAATTTTGTTCCATAGGTGGTGTCTCATATTGGCACTGAGAAATCTCACTTTGCTCAGGTGACTCTATATAGTAAGCATGTGGACTATCTTCATGGACGTAGTCTGAACCATGAGCGTGAAAATCATTTTCTGGTATCAATGGGGTTAGTGGCACCAATGCTCTATTAGGGTTCTCCTCTGCCATCGTATATTTAACTGGGATCACATTGGCAGGAGCTGGCGGTTGGTTTCCTAGGACTGGTTGTGGCCTATATGGTGCCTGATATTGCTGCTGGTATTGAGGTTGATATTGTTGTGGCCTATAATATGGCTGTTGGTACTGATTCTGATACCTAACCTGCTGGTAAGGTTGCTGATAATTTTGTCTAACAGCCTGTCTGTTATAGGGACAATCTTGGGCCGTATGATTTGTGTATTTTCTCTCAATGGTGCAATATAGAGCATTAGGGTTTCCTTGGGGTTGAGTCATCATTGGACAAACATTAGCCATGTGATCTCCTCCACATGTATAACATCTTTTCACTGAAGTGACCCTTGGCATTTGTCTATTTTGAACTCCTAGCTTTTTGGCCACTTGCTCAGCTATCTCATCTATCTCGGTGGAGGCTCTAGAGGTATGACTTGTAGAACTATCAGAGTCCTTATAGAGTTTGGATAGTCCTAACTCCTCACCTAAGTTGTCTTCTATGTCAATGCACATCCGTATACACTCTTCTATGGATCTAGGATCTTTCAGGTATACATACGACCTTAATTTTGTGCTCAATAGGCCATCTAAAAACAGTGCCACCTGTTTGGCTGATGTGGGTAATTCTGGTACAGGGCATCTTTCCAAGTACTGTCTAAACCTTCTTCCTGCAAGTCGCACTGTTTCTTGTGGTGTCTGCTTGAAGCTGTGGATCAATGATGATGTGTTATGCCTGATACCGCTTTTGGAAAATTCCACAATGAATTCTTCTAGCAGCTGACCTATCTCTCTATAGTTACGACTGTTTAGAGGTTGAAACCAAGCTAAGGCAGTACCCTTAAGAGTCAACCCAAATGCCTCGAACTGGGTGAATAAGTCTTCAACCTGTTCAGCTCTTAGCACTTGTTTGAACTCTGCCACATGATCATAAGGATCTCCAAATCCATCAAAGTAGTTCTTCATTGTCTTAACCACTTGAGAGGGTCTAAGGGTTCTTGAGTGCTCTCGTGGTCTAGGCAATGGGAAATCATGATCGTCTCTTTGATGTCTATGAACTCTATGTCTCTCCCTTTCAAGTCTCTCCATTCCATATCCTGATCTGTCTCTGCCTACAGTGTCTGCAAAGCTTACCTCCGGTCTCTCTCTAGTTCTTTCCCTCTGGGTTTCATGAGCCTTGGATGATCCGGCTCCCTGGAGGCCCTGGGAAACGTTAGATCTTGGTGGAGGGAAAATTGCTTCACCTTGCCAAGTGTAAGCATGTCTGTCATGATCTGATACTAAGAATAATTTCTGAGATGTGTGATCTAGATAGACAGCCTTCCCTGGTGTCTCTGGGTCCTTGAATTCATAGATGGTGACTACTGGGCTGGGTTGATCCGGCCTAAATCTCCAAAAGGCTTCCTCCGTTTCTCTATTCACGAATAGTTCTATGCTTTTATTATCTTGAGGAATCCATTCTGGAGTGAGCACTCTGGTTAAGACTGACTTACCTCTAGGGGTCTTGGGTTCTCCTCCTAGGTCTCCTTGCTCTAGGTCTCCTATCTCATTCTCAGGAATGATATTTCCAAACTCATATGTCCTATCTGGTAAGTTGGTAACCACATACATGGTTCCTTCCTTATCAATGTAAGCACCCTCTTCAAGCTTGACCACTGGGTGTTCAAGTCCAAAGAGTTGGTCAGGATTTTTGAGTTGAACCACTGATCGTCTTAGACCATCCTCATAGATGCGAGCACCTAATTGATTGGTCCTGATATACTCCAATTGGGTCTTATAGGGACCTTCTGGTGTCTGTAAATAGGCAAGGCCTGAGCTGCGTGTGGGTCTTTCCATGCCAAAAGACATTTCAGAGTCACTGGTTTCTGAACTTCGTGTGTAAGGATAACCACTAAGCTGTTGAGCCCAAGACTTGGCTGTATGGTTGACACTAGCCTCAGATGACCTAATGCTTTGTCTATCCTTGCCTAAGTGTCTGCCAGATCTCAGGTTCATAAGCCTTGGCTTCTAGTCCCAAAGTTCTCTTATATTGCTCAAAATCCTTTGGAACACCTTGATTTTCTAGTTTCCCTGAGGGTCAACTTCAAAATACCCTATCTAATAATCCTGGTATTAATATTAACATAACCAGTCGATGTTTTTGTTGTACTCCTCACGAGCTTTCCAACAAACCCAAGATCACTCCGAACGGATTTCGTATGAGAAAGTTATGCCAGTTCAGGGTTTTGGGGGTTAAAACAGGGAAACAGGGTCTCTCAGAAGATGCTTCAAATCAGGCGATATATGACATTTATAGGACACGATACTTGTTACTTGAGGAACTCGATACACGATACTTGATCTTTGAACAGACGATATACGATATTTCAAGGAAAACGATACTTGATACTTCCCCTAAACGATACACGATCTCTAGCCCCAAACGATACACGACCTCCAAGCCAAACGATACACGATCTCTCACAAAGCGATCGCTGGACAAAACGATATCTGAGCAAACGATCGCTGGGCAAAACGATCTTTGACAAAACGATACTCGATACTTAGCTCAAAACGATACTCGATCGCTGACAAGTATCGCGATCTCTGAGACGCGATACACGATACTTGGACCAACACGATACACGATACCTGAATCCAGACGATACACGATACTTCCCCAAACGATCTTTGGACCAGACGATCTCTGATTCTGAAACGATACTCGATACTTGGCTCCAAACGATACACGATGTCTCACGAAACGATCGCTAAACCCAACGATATCTAAGGAACGATCGCTGACTAGACGATCTTTGACAAAACGATCGCTGGCTGAGTATCGCTGACAAAACGATCGCTGACTCGAAACGATACACGATACTTGTCAGGTATCGCGATCGTTGAATCAAACGATAGACGATCTTTGATAAACGATCGCTGGAGAACGATCGCTGGCAAACGATCTTTGACCGAAACGATCAACGATCTCTGGGAAATATCGCGATACTCAACCACAGGAGCAAAACGATACTTGTGAAGTATCGCGATACTCGACCGCGGGAGCAAAACGATACTTGACCCTTTGCCAAGATTTTTACAAGATTTTTTAAGTTTAATCACACACAGAGGTTTTACAAGGTCTCCTACCCTCTCCACGATCTCTGTATCACTCAAGACACACTTCCCAATCCCTGACAGTGCCAAACGATACTTCGCACAGATCGTTTCACTCTAGCAATTGATTTACTGAGAATTTTGATCAAAAAGGGGGGTTTGCTCACCTTGGTAACTCCTATAATCTCTTTGTCACTTCCCCTTGTACTGTTCAACCCCAGCTTGCCCTGCAACTCACTCACGATCGCTGGCGCAGGTCTCACGATACTCGATAGTCTCCCTCACGATACTTGGCGCAGGTTTTGCTAATTCAGTTATTTTAGTATTGATTCTTCAGCGCCTCTGTTCTGTACCCTCTCTAAGCTTCTTGCTCACAACCACAAGTAAAAACAAGGTGAATGTACTCTAAAAAATGGAGAAAAACTGAGAATATGAAGGTGGGTGGAGATGGTGATGATGGTGAAGATGAAGAAGAAGGAAAATTCAAAAACTGAACTGAAAATGATAATTTTTTTACCTTCCAACGTCGCTACTCTACGTCTTACCGTCACACGCTCGTCCTCCAAGCTCTCTCCCCGGCAACGGCGCCAAATTTGGTGTCACTCTAGCACAATGGTGAGTACCAACGTGAGGAGATACACCTCATAAATGTCAATCCGTGGAGACGTGAGGACCGGTATGAAGACCGCGAGCAAGTGATGGCACAAGTGCGTGAGTGAAAGCACACAAGCATGCACACACATAGACACACACGCGCACAAGGTAAGAGCAAAGAGTGGAACAATGGAAAGCTTCGATTACCAAAGAGCTCTCTTACAAAACTGAAATCTACAACAAGCTAACCTCAAAAATGAGCTCTCCAGTCCTTTTTATAGTTTTTGAGTGGTTTTGGCCCTGTCCAGACCTAGTGTCCGGCCTAGTTAAAAAATAGGTTCCAGGGCTTATTTGGGGGCTCAAACGGAGTCTAAAAATCATGAAAATTGGTAGGATGGTAGATCTAATACTCCTCAAGCTCGAGGACTCCTCGGCTTGGACAAAATGGAGTTACAAAAATGGAAAATGGTATTTACAATGGTTTTTAGTGATAAAAATCACTATTTTTGTAGGGATTTCTTCTGAAAATTTGACATGTGCTTCTTGGAGCTCCCTACTTGCTCCTTCTTCCTGTGTGTCCACTTCCTTGATGCGCTTCCATGCTTTGTCCTTGACCTTAAGCTTCAACAAGTAGGTAAGTGACTGAAGTGATTACATATAAATGCCAAGTCATATAGTCTTTTACAAAGGGGTAAAAAGTAAAAACATCTAAGCATGTGTTCATATGAACCTTGCTTCAAGTGAAGCCTTGATAAAGCTTTGTCCAAGCTAGACTTCCATGAGTCCAAGCCAATGTGTGAAGGCTTGATATGCACCAACAGCTCCCCCTCAAGCCAAACACTTTGGCTTAAGTCTTCATCTTCTTCATCTTAGTCTTCAATCACATCCTGCAATCCAATCATGGATTTAAATCTGCATAACTTGTTTCCATCCAATGCTTTAGTGAGCAAATCTGCACATTGCATATTAGTAGACACATAAGATAATTGAATATCTTTGCTAAGTAACTTCTCTCTCACATAGTGGTAATGAACCTCTATGTGTTTGGTTCTGGCATGATAAATTGGATTAGCTGCAAGGTGAAGAGAACTAGTGTTGTCTCCAAAGATGATTGGTGGTCTTGTGTGTAGACCTAACTCTGTATATAGAAGCTTCAACCAGATAGCTTCTTGAGTTGCATTGGCAAGCCCTCTATACTCTGCTTCAGTGGATGACAATGCCACTGTAGGTTGCTTCTTGGCTGACCAAGAAATAGGCTTATCTCCTGCAAAACAAATATATCCTAAGGTGCTTCTCCTATCATCCTTGCATCCTGCCCAATCTGCATCTGAGTAAACTTTAATGTCAATATCTGATGTATAAGGAAAGTACAAACCATGACTTTGAGTTCCCTTCAGATACTTCAAGATCTTCTTTGCTGCCTCTAGATGAGGTACCCTTGGTTTGTGCATGAATTGACTAAGCACACTAACTCCATATGCTATGTCAATTCTTGTCAAGGTAGCATAGTTCAAACTACCTACCATACTTTGGTATCCTGTGATGTCTTGTATTTCTTCTCCTTCATGAGCACTTAGTTTTAGGTTGACCTCCATTGGAGTAGTAGATACCTTAGCATCCTGCAAACCAAACTTTTTGACCATATCCTGCACATACTTCTTTTGAGTGATATATATACCTGAGTTGGTGTAGACTAACTCAAGACCTAGGAAGTACTTCAATAATCCAAGATCACTAATCTTGAATTCTTTCATCATCTGTCCTTTGATGTGTCTAATCCCATTGACATCATTGCCTGTAATGATGATGTCATCAACATAAACACATAAGTATATTACCTCTGTACTACTTCTCTTTATGAACAGAGAAGTGTCTGCTTTACTCATCACAAATCCTTGGTCTAGGAGATAGGTTGTCAACCTGTAATTCCATGCTCTAGGTGCCTGCTTTAAACCATACAGAGCCTTCTTCAATTTACAAACATAATGTACCTTTTTTGGATCTTCATAGCCAGGTGGTTGTGACATGTAGACTTCTTCAGATATCCATCCCTTCAAGAAAGCATTCTTGACATCTAATTGATACATATTCCAATTCTTGGATGCAGCTACACTCACCAATATTCTGATAGTTGGCATCTTGGCCACAGGAGAAAATGTCTCCTCATAATCAATGCCTTGGGTTTGTGCAAAACCCTTGGCTACCAACCTAGCTTTGTACCTGTTTATTGTTCCATCTGAATTCTTCTTTAGTTTGTAGATCCATCTGGATCCTATTACCTTCATAGAGTCTTTCTTAGGTACCAAATCCCAAGTATCACTTTCCTTGAGAGCCTCCATCTCTTCATCCATGGCTTCTCTCCATTCTGGTTTGGTAATTGCTTCTTCATAGGTACCTAGTTCTTCATTCAACAAGTCCTTTGCAAGATATACAGAATGTTTAGTTACAAGTGATGTGCCATACCCAAATCTGATAGGCTTCTTTTTTTCTCTTTGAGATCTCCTCATTGCTTGAGTTGAGGATTCTGGTTTATCTTCTAGTTGCTTCATCTTCATCTTCCCTTTGGACTTCCAAGCCTTGAACTCTTCAAGATTTATTGTATCATCATCATCTGAGCTTGAATCTTCTTGCTGAATTGGTTCCTCCTTGGTGAGCTTTGGAAAATCTTCTTCCATATCATAGGGTAGACTCACTTTCCTGCATTCATTCTCATACCATGAGTCATTCTCATCAAAGATGACATCTCTGCTTACCTTAAAACCTTTGTTTGTTGGGTTGTAGAATCTGTATCCCTTTTGGTTCAAATCATAACCAATGAAGATACATTTTTCAGCCTTGGGGTCTAGCTTTCCCCTTACCTGTGAGGGAATATGCACATATGCTACACAACCAAAGATTTTGCAATGATCTAGAGAGGGTCTCTGTTGGAAGGAGTGATTTTGAAGGAGCATTTTTGAGGAAAAAATTAGTAAAAAGTCAAAAAAATTGTAAAATATTTATGCAATGATTGTAAAAATAAGGAAGAGTCTTCCTTATATGGTTGAGGATCTTATGTAATTTTTGTAGAATTTTTAGAAACTCTTAGATAGCATTTTTTTAGAAAATTAGAGAAAAGGACCTAATTTCAAGTATGAAAAGGGACACTTGAAAATGTATATAAGTCAATTTTCTCTATTTTGGAGAGGTTGGTTAGCCATTTGCTCAAGCTATCAATAGAGAAGAAAGAGTTTCTGCAAAATCGTGTTTTCTCTTGTTGTGTGTATTTCTTTTGATGTGTGAGCTTGTCTCTTGTCTAAGCATGGAGATTTGTGAGTCTTAATTGTGTATTACTGAGTAAGTTGTATGAAGGGAGAGACCTATTGCTGTAAATGAGTGGAAAGGACTGCAGGAAGTTCAAAATTGTGAAAATCGTCTGTTGGTACAGAATCGCGATTGTCTCGTCTTGGTGATACAGGTGATATTTTTCAGTTTTGAGTTCATATTTGTATTCTGCTAATGAAATGGCATGGTTTTGACATAAAGAACATAGAAAATGATGGAGATTTGCCTTAGTTATGGTAATCTCAAGATTTTCTCTTCATCTTCAATTTCTCTCAGCAATCCAGCCATCAATCTCTTATTTCCTTGACTCTGTTATCTTGAAGGGGCTGTGGTCTTGTGGATGTTCCTAGGATTGACAAAATAAAGATGATTTGTTGATTCTTTGTTACTTCATGATTGGAGAGGACAACTTGGAGTCCAAAACAAAACATTTTTTGGCGCCGTTGCCGGGGGACATTCCAAGAACTTCTTTGAAGTTGGACCTTTGCTGGATCTTCAGTTGATGATGGTAAACAAGGTAAAGCTCATCAATAAGGAAAAGTGCACATGAATAGGTAGATATCATTGTTTGTCTTTAGGGAAGAAGAAAGCAATGGATGTCTTGTAGAAGTGGAAGTGCTGAAATTTTTGTAGATTGATAGTTGCTCATCATTTTGGTGAAGTAAAAGTGCAGGTGTGTGGAGGATTTGAGCCAAGAAGCTGAAGATGGAGGTAACTTGAATCTATTCTTGCATTTCTAGATTTCTTTTTGCCCAAGTACTAGACACCATGGGTGATCTTGGGAAGATAACATGGTGATACTAAGGAAAGGACAGTTAAAGTAGCTAGATGTGGGAATGAGGGATTCAGTTGTTGACCAAGTCTGAGCATTAAATCTTGAGTTGTGCTGCATTTTGAAAAAAAATCATATGATTGAGTTTATCTTTACAAAAATTGATTGCCTTTCATAACACTTTTTCATTGGAGAACCTTTCTTTGGTACTTTAGTGATAGCTAAGGACATAGAAACTCATAACCAATCAAGAACCATGGGATCAGTTGATTTCCAAAACCAGAAACCCTAAGTAAAGTGTTCACCTTTATTTTTAGGGCAAAAATACCAAACAAATTCACAAAACTCATAAAAAACAATCAAACAAATTTCTTTTCTTGATAAGAAGTTGAAGTGAGGTGTTGTGGATAGGAGTGATTGTGAAAAACTGGAAAAGAAAGCAAAAAATGATCAAAAAACCAAAAAACTGAAAAACACGATTCTCTGCACAGAATCGCGACTTTCTGAAAAAAGTAATTGCTTTTGAAATTTCATTGTAAGTGAAGGTTGAATTGAAGTTGTTGAAAGGTTTTGAAGGTAATCAAAAAGAAAAAACTACTCAAAGTGGCATAAAATCAAAAATAGAGAAAAACACGATTTTCTGCACAAAGTCGCGATTTTTTGAGGGAGATTGTGATTTTGGTGCAAAAATTCAGGAGTAAAGTCAATTCCAAAGAAAAGAAGAAAGTGAAGCAAAACAAAGAGAAAGAAAGCTTAAAAAATAACAAAAATTATCAAAAAAACCAGGAAATTAGAAAACACGATTCTCTGAACAGAATCGCGATTTTCTGTAAAAAAGTGTTGTTTTGAAAAAAAACTTTTCAGGTGACTCATGAATTGAAGTTGTGAAGGATAGTAAGAGAAGGCAAGGACATAGAAGACTCAAAATTTGCACAAGAAAGGATCTACAGAAAAAACACGATTCTCTACACAAAATCGCGATTTTCTGTAAAGAAAATTTTTTGGAATATGAGATAAATTTGGGTACTTGACATAAGAAAGTGTAGAGGGAGTCATAAAGATGGAGTAAAGTGAAGTCAAATAAGTGAAAGAGTGTGAAAAACTGAAATTTGATCAAAATCGCGACTTTCTGAGTACAAAATCGTGATTTTTTGAGCACTATATAAACAGATAATTGAAGGAAAAATTCATTTGAGAGTAAGAGTGAGGGAGAGAGAGAGTGTGCAGAAGCAACAGAATCGCGACTTTCAGCTACAAGCAAGTTTTTGGATTTTTTTCAACTTGGCAAGCAAGGTAAAAAAGTCTAGTACATATTTTTTGCATAAAAGTGAGAAAATAACACAAAAAAGTAGGGAAATAGTAAATACACGAAATCGCGATTTCCTGTTTTTTATTGTTTTTCAGTCAGAAAAAAATGTTTTTCAAAAAATCTCTTCATTGCATGTTAAAATTTTGATAAAGCGATTCTCTAAGTGAAAAAATATTGAAAAAATCATAAGTTGAAATTCTGACAAAAAATTGGACAAAATCGCGATTCTGAGTTTTACTCAAAATCGCGATTCTGTGAAAAAGTTCCAACAAAATCGCGATTCCCAGAACGCGATTTTCTTAAGAAAATCGTGTTTTTACAATCTGTGAGCAATCACGATTGTCTGGGAACAAAATCGCGAAAAACACGATTCTGTGAACAAAATCGTGAAAAAACACGATTTTGACACAAAATCGCAAAAAACACGATTCTGTGAACAAAATCGTGAAAAACACGATTCTGTGAACAAAATCGTGAAAAACACGATTTTGACACAAAATCGCGAAAAACACGATTCTGTGAACAAAATCGTGAAAAAACACGATTTTGACACAAAATCGCAAAAAACACGATTCTGTGAACAAAATCGTGAAAAAACACGATTTTGACACAAAATCGCAAAAAACACGATTCTGTGAACAAAATCGTGAAAAACACGATTTTCACACAAAATCGTGGAAAACTCGATTGTGAACACACAATCGTGAAAAACGCGATTTTCACTCAAAATCGTGGATAACTCGATTTTGAACACAAAATCGTGAAAAACACGATTTTCAACAGAAAATCGTGAAAAATTCAGAAGTAGGTAGAAAATCGTGAAAAACACGATTCTCAACAGAAAATCGTGAAAAATTCACAAGTAGGTAGAAAATCGTGAAAAACACGATTTTCAACAGAAAATCGTGAAAAACTCACAAGTAAGTAGAAAATCGTGAAAAATTCACAAGTAAGTAGAAAATCGTGAAAAACACGATTTTCAACAGAAAATTGTAAAAAAACTCACAGGTAGGCACAAAATCGTGAAAAAACCTAAATCCAACAGAAAATTGGGAAAAAGTCCAAATGCATCATAAAATCGTGAAAAACACGATTTTCATCTGAAAATCGTGAAAAAACACAACTGGCAGTAGAAAATTGTGGAAAAACCCTAATTTCATTAGAAAGTTGTGAAAAACACAAAACACAGGAAGAAAATTAAAACACACACAATTTTGGACAGAAAATTGTGGAAAACCAATACATTGGTTAGGAAACTGTGACAAACACTCCTTTGAGCATTAGAAATTTGTCAAAAATAGTTGAATGATACTAAGGTCTGGAAATAAAATAAATTCACTTTCTAAGCAAGACCTAACAAGAAAGGAAAAAGAGCCAGGAAGTGATAAAAGATCAGGAAAAAGTTTAAGTCAAGAAAATAACATGGAAAACCTGAATGAAACAAATGAGTCAATAGAAACTGGGGATTTTAGAAACATCCTTAAGTACATGTATACAAATAGGTTTGGAACCTATGTATACCAGGATGGAATGCATAAATTTCTCATTAGACTGAGAAATTCAGAAATTCCCCTGAATATAACCCCAGTAGCCCAATTCAAAGATGGAAGATATGAAGACAGGCAAGGATGTGTATACATCTTCTCTCAAGACCCAGAAAATTCAAATGATCTAGGGCAATGTGCTGACAAAGGACCTTGGGAACATAACATGGGACAACCAGACATACCTAGACCAAATGAAAACTACACTAATAATGAGCAAAATTATGGGAGAAGGACACATGCTTCACCAAATCCCTTTGACAGAGAACCAGAAGGAAACAATGACTTCCCACTTAGAAGAAGAACTCATTGGCAACCTCAGGGTAGGATGCTTAGACCATATCAAGTAGCCAAATGCATGAAAAACCAATATGAAGGGTATTCAGATCCTCATGCTCATGCTGCAGAGTTTAGACAACTAATTAGAGCAGAGGAAGTAGAAGATTACAAGGTACAATTTGAAGCATTTGGTCTAACCCTAACAGGGCCAGCCTTGTCATGGTTCATTCCTTTGAGAAAAGAAATGTACCTAGACATTGAATCATTCTTAGAAGCTTTCATTGGTGAATTCTCTAAGACTGGAATCAAACATAGTACTGCCACATTGATACACAGCTTCAAACAACAAAAGGAGGAAAATGTAAGGGAAGCAGCCAGAAGGTTTAAGCAGTACATTGATAGATGCCCAAGAGAAGAAGTACCTTCCATGGCAAAACAAGTATCCTTATTCATTGAAGGATTAAAAAGTGCCCAATTAAGGACCCTAGTGTACTATAGGAGATGTCCTGATTTAGCAGCCTGTGTTAAGGAAGCAATAGATTTGGAGGACAACAGAGGTCAAGATTTGTTAGCATTTGATCAACCCAGATCTTATGAAGACAAAATTCCTCCAGCAGAAGAGTTGGCTCAGGCTATTGCTAAAGCCCTAGAGGTAACCACTAAAACTAATCTGATAAACTCTAGGATGAACACAAACAAAAAATGTTATATTTGTGGAGAAAATCATCTGGCACAACAATGCCCTTATCAGAAACCACAACACTTACAAGATAGAAAGACACTCAAGTATTGTACACTAGAGAGAAAATGGACAAACCATACCAGGGAGGATTGCTTCTATAACAAACAACCTGTCAAGGAAAGAGACTATATGGCTCAGAGGGAATCAGGTTATACTGAGCAACCAAGACCAGTATTGGGACAACAACCTCCCATTCCAACCAATGTGGTACCAGTCAAATATACACCCATTGATGAAGGAAATTCAAGATTCAGATCACCTTATAAGGAGGAGTATCAATGGAGTGAGGGACATCAGGAAGAATGGGAAGATTATGAAATAAGGGAACCTGAGCTTAAAGCCCTAGATCTGGGAAATGGAAAAATTGAAATGGACACAGCAACATTCATGTACATTACTAACAACTACATGTCCAATCAAAAACCTCAATTCAAAGGGGGACCAAGGATAACATGTTATAGGTGTGGGGGAGAGCATTTCATTAGAGATTGTCCACAACCTCCAACATTCAGGATAGAGGGAGCATATTGTAAGGATTGTGGTAGAGAACATCTGATCAAGGACTGTCCAAAAAATCCCCAAAAACAACAGAACACACCTAATAACATACCTTTAAAAACAGTCAAAATTATGGAACAAGAGGAATTGAGTGACAATGATCAAATTGAACTTAATGTTATAACAAGGGCACAAGCCAAACAACAAGGAACAATTAAAGAACAAAATGAAGGTTCCACATCAAAAGGGAAGAAAAATAGACAGAGAGGGAAATGGGAAAAGAAAAGAAAAGTGGGCAAAAGTCTGGAAGAAGACAGTCAGGAACAAACAAATTCAAAACATACTTCTCCTCAAAAGACCCAGAATCTGTCTGAATTAGGAAATTCTCAGAGCCTAGACACCCTAATCAAAGCCTACAAAGGAAGAATTCAAGAGGGACCAAGCCCTGCAGATCATGCAATGGCTTATCCCATACCAGATTTAGAGCATGAAAGGATGCTAAAATGCAAACAAATTATCCAGGAAACACAACTCAGGTTAGGGGAAGAAGACAGCTCTCGGAGAACATTTGATCAGCATGAAAAAACAAAAACCAAGGAAGATGATAAAGAAGGCAATCCACACATAACATTCCAAATGAGTTTAGGTGAACATTGTAGTATTACATGTCAGACAACATGGGAAAATCTGTTGAAACAAAATCCTCACCTACAAAACAAGATGAACAAAGAAGAAACAATATCTGAAAACCTTCATTCACCAACACAAGAATTAGAGGAACTATGGTATATTCCTATTGACAAAATAGGAGGGTATTGTGAAGGAGAAGAAGGGAATTCAACATTAAAATTACAATATGAAAAACATTCAGCAAAAGCCATTTTGGATAGTGGATCAGGAGTGGCTATAATGACTAAACAAACCTGGGAGAAATGGGGAAGAAAGGAATTATTACCCACTAAAATGAGATTACAACTTGCAGATGGACATATAGAAAAGCCCCTAGGAATTTGGGAAAAAGTGATTGTGGACATATGTGGCATAGAAATAGAGCATACATTTGCTATAGTAGAATTTCCACAATCCACATCTTATGAAATTATCCTAGGAAGACCCTTCATGAGACAAATGCAAATTGTACAAGATTGGGGTAATGATTGTTTATATCTTCAGAGCCAGGGGAGAATAACAAGAGTAAACTTAAGAAATGGCCACTATTGTGACATATCTCCTAGAGAATGGTATAAGATACATCAAAATCAACAAGAAAGTGAAGAATCAGAGAGGGAGGATCAGGAAGAAGGAGAATCAGCAGTTTGGAAGTGTAACATATTAAGAAACATCACAAATAGGAAAAGGAAGTTAAGGAGAGAAGATTGTGTGGAAGAAAGAGAAATACAAGATGAAAATTATGTGCCTCAACAATTCAAAGATGAAGAGTTTGAGCCTTATGGATGGAATCAAATCTTAGCTACAATGGATTTGGCCAGTGAGGAATATGTGGGAGTGGAATTCCAAAATGAGGAAGGATTTGATATCTTCCACATTGGCATACACATGATAGGAGTATCACAAAGAGAAGAGGATCAAAATCAGGAAATGATATTAACACAAGGAAAATCACAATATTTGGAAACAGTAAAAGCTGAGGATGCAATCAAAGATAAAATCTCAGGCAAATACAAGGAACATAAACACAAAGAAATAGAAAGGGACCAGGAAAAGGAAAAGGAAGAGAAAGAGATAAACAGAGATCAATACTTTGATGTACCAGCAAACTTTAAAACTTATGAAGTAGAAGACAGACTACTTCTGAGAATGAAACCAAAAAGAGAGAAGAAAAAAGGGGAAGCATATGATAATGAAGAACAAACAAAGAAAATTGTAATTACACAGGAAGAGGGAGAAGAGAGACAAATAGTAATAGCTGATGACATGACATCACAAGAAGAAGAAGCATTAAGGAACCTAGCAAAGAACTATAGGGATGTGTTTGCTTACAGTTATAAAGATTTGAAAGGAATTGATCCAAAAATTTGTGAGCATAAGATCCCTATGACACCTGATGCAAAACCAAGCAAACAGAGACATTATACATTTAATGACAAATACTCTGCCAAAATAAAGGAAGAAATTGACAAGTTGTTGGCTGCTAATTTCATTTATGAAATAGAATACACTGAATGGATATCACCTATAGTTGTGGTGCCAAAAAAGAATGGGAAACTTAGGGTATGCATTAACTTGAAGAAAGTAAATGCAGCAACTATAAGGGATAGTTATCCACTGCCAATAACAGATCATCTTCTTGAGAGAGTTGCAGGAAAGGAAGTCTATAGTTTTCTAGATGGCTTCTCAGGATACAATCAAGTACCTATAGCTTTAGAGGACCAACATAAGACTGCCTTTTCTACAGAATGGGGGGTTTATGCTTTTAGGGTTATGCCCTTTGGATTGACCAATGCCCCAGCAACGTTTCAAAGGTTGATGTGTCATATTTTCAAAGAATTCCTGAGAAATGTAATGGAAATCTATGTAGATGACTTATGCACTTTTTCTTTAAAAAGACAAGATCATTTACAAGATTTGGAAAGAATATTCAGGAAGTGCAGGACATATAGAGTATGCCTAAACCCAGAAAAGTGTGTATTCTATGTCAGACAAGGAAGGATGTTGGGTCACATAGTGTCAAAAAATGGAATTTCTACTGATGAGAAGAAAATAAAAGCCATAATAGAGCTTCCTAGACCAACAAATGTGAAGGAACTCCAAACTTTTATGGGACATTGTGGGTACTACAGAAAATTTGTATACAAATTTGCTGATATAGCCAAACCCTTATATGCCCTCATCACAAAGTTTGAGTGGACTGAAGAATGTGACCAAGCATTTGAAACATTAAAAACTTGTTTGGTGACAGCACCAATTTTGAAAACACCTCAGTGGGATAAAATCTTTCATGTACATGTTGATGCTTCAAATTATGCTTTGGGATGTGTGTTGGCACAACCTATAGAAGGAAGCAAATTAGATTTCCCAGTAGCATATGCAAGTAGACAATTAAACATTGCAGAAAAAAATTACACAACTACTGAGAGAGAAGGGTTGGGAATGATCTTTGCTGTCAAAAAATACAGACATTATCTATTGGCCAACAAGTTTAAATTCTTTGTGGATCACCAAGCTCTACTCTATTTAGTAAATAAACCATGTCATACAGGAAGAATAGTAAGATGGTTTCTTTTACTGATGGAATTTGAGTTTGAGGTGGTGGTCAGACAAGGAAAAACACACTTGAGAGCAGATCATTTATCAAGAATCCAGTCAAAAGAACCTAGTTCACCTATAGATGATGATCTGCCAGATACATACTTATTCAAGGTGGAAAGTGTTCCTGAATGGTCGATGTCATTAATCCCTTTGCTAACCATGGGACCTTGTAGGTCATTAGCAAATAATACACATCTGGTGTTACAAAGCAGGAATTTCATGTTGTTAGCTGGACATTTGTATCACCTCAATCAGTCCGGTATACTGGAATATTGTACTCCAGCAGAAGAACAACATGAATATGTAAGAAAAGCTCATTGCTGGAATCCATGTACTCATGCTTCTACAATTGTTACTCTTAGTAACCTTAATAGGATGGGAGTACATTGGCCAAATAAGATTCAAGATGTGGAGAGATATATTGATAATTGTCAAAAATGTCAAACATGGCAGAAAGCAGAACTAAGAACTCTATATTGGTTTCAGAAAAACCCTGAATGGAGTGAAAATATTGTTGAGAAGTTGAAGAGAAAGGAGAAAGGGGAACAAGTAACAGCTGGTGCTGATTCAAGAAATCTACAAGTAATCTCAGAAGAATATCAACTCATAGGAGAGCAATTATACAAGAGAGGAATGGATGGATATCTAAGAATCTGTGTTCCAGAAGAAAAGTATTTAGAGATGTTGGAAATGGCACACTCAGGAGTAGTTGGAGGACATTTCTCAAGTGATAGAACAGCCAAACTCATTTTATATTCTGGCTTTTGGTGGCCAACCCTATTTCCTGATGCTAGAACTTATGTGAAAAAATGTGATGTCTGTCAAAGGGTAAGCCAACCAAACAAAAGAGATAACATGCCATTAATTCCTTTAATTTCAGCCAGAGCTTTTAGCAAATGGGGATTGGACTTTATTGGACCAATACATCCTCCAGCCAGACAATCTCATGCAGAATACATACTAGTAGCTACAGATTATTTGACAAAATGGGCTGAGGCCAAAGCTACTAAAAGAAATGATGCTCACACCACTGCTAGATTTTTGTATGAAGACATTATTACTAGATTTGGACTACCAATTGAATTGGTAAGTGATAGGGGGACTCATTTTTTGAATCAGATCATAGAAAACATGACTAATTATTTCATGATTAGTCACAATAAGTCAGCCCCATATCACCCACAGGCCAATGGGTTAGCAGAAAGTACTAATAAAGTACTTTGCAATGTATTGACCAAATTAGTCAACACAAATAGAAATGACTGGGATTATCAATTGAATCATGTTCTTTGGGCTTATAGAGTGGCATACAAAACAGCTTTAGGGACTACACCATTCAATTTGGTGTATGGCCAGAATGCAGTTTTACCCATGGAATTTCTTATTCCAACACTGAAGGTGGGTAGCCAATACAATTGGACAGGACATGAATTATCTGAGAGAGTCATAGACTTAGAAAAACTGGGAGCATCGAGACTCCAAGCAGTGATGAGTATATACACAAACAAGAAAAGACAAAAAGCTTATCATGATGTTCACATAAAAGACAAAGATCTACAAGAAGGAGACCTGGTCTTAGCTTACACAATCAAAGAACATCAGAAAAAGTTTCAGAAAAAAGGTCATGGGCCATATATCATACATCAGATAAGCAAAAGTGGAGCTATTCAGTTAGCCAATATTGATGGGGAAATCATGCCAAATTTCATAAGTGGATGTAGAGTAAAGAGGTATGAGTGCCCATTAACTACTGAGGAATGGAGAAGGTTGCAAAAGGCCCAAAATAGGAAAGAAGAAGAAGAAAGTATTAGACAGGAGGCTCAACTAGAAGCCAAGGAAAGAATTAGGAAATTGAAACAAGTGTGCGTATGTGAAAACACTCTAAAACAAAAAGAACATTTGCCTGTGATTATGATGAATTACCAGAATGAAAACATAAGGGTTTTGATAGATTCGGGAGCTCAAGTGAATCTAATTAGCTCAGCCTTGATCAATAAATTTAATCTTAAGAGAGCTGAAAGCAGAATTTTGATCAAAACCCTGGGAGGGAAAAACATTCAAAGCTTATCTTCACTTTCTATTAAAGTTAAATTTAATAATGAATATATGGAGATAGATTGTGAAGAATGGCCAGACCATTTAATGACTGAAAAGCTGATTTTAGGGCAACCATGGCTCAAACAAGGTAAAGTCATTTTAAATTTTGAAAAAATGAAGCTTAATTTGACCATCAAGGACAAAAAGTTTTTAATGTTCTTTCTGAGTAATGAAGAGCAGGTAGATCATAGGGATGTTCATGACCCACATCTCGAAGGATTTGCTTTCTCAATGAAGGACAGGAACATTATGACAATACAAAGTGATCAAGCTTCATACACTCAAGATCAGCAAAAGACTGAAGAGGTGAAGGTTGAGGAGGAGACAGAACAGAGAAAACTGTTATTGCCAAAGTTGCAATATCAACAAAACAGAACAAAAAGAATATGGAAACAGGTCATGCACAATTATGGCTTACCAAAACAGGAAAAAAAAACAAAATGGATATGGAAGCCAAAAAATGTCAAAAAATGTTCATCCACAGAGCATGGATATTTCCATAACAGAAGGACAGATGGAGTAAAATATTACTGGGTAAAAAAAAATCAGAATTAGGTCAATGGAAGAGAGATAATCCACAATGGACCTATTCTTGGAATTTTGGAAAGGACAAAAAAATATTTCCTTCTTTCCCCGTAGAAGAAAATTAGGAGGGGAAGGAAAGAAGGTTAAAAAAAAAAAAAAAAAAAAAAAAAAAAAAAAAAAAAAAAAAAAATGAAGAAGAAAAAAAAAAACCCAGAAAAATATATTTTATTTTCTTGAGTTTCTTTCTAAAAATAAAAGAACACAAAGCAAGATATAGGGAGGGAAAGAGTAATTTATTATGGAAAAAGTTGTTTTGTTTTAGTGATTTTTAATTTCTTGTGATCATTTTTTTTTTTTTTTTTTTTTTTACCATTACTTTTTCAAGTTTCTTCATTAATCATCTTTTCTAGCATCATCCTTCCAATTCAGGAATTGTTTTTTCTTGTGTAAAGAAGTAACAATTGGAGAGAGCACAATAGATGTCTTGCTACGCCTGTATTGCTCACTTAAAAATTGAGTCCTTTGGAAAAAAGAAAAAATTGTTTGGAACTTGTCTCTTTCATTTGTTTATATCAGTGACATACCAAGCTGAGACAGTATTTTTGTTTTTGTGAATACTTGTGACTCATGTGGGTAGAGTGTTTTTCTTTTCTTTGATATATAAACACAGGATGGTGAATACAAAAGAATTGGCCATTCATGACTTCAAAGCTGACTCAGTAACCTTGTCAAGAGGACATTGGTTCTTGGACAGTGAGAGCACAGTGGAGCAAGTGGACCTGGAATCAGATGAAGATACAGAAATTCCAGAAGCAGGAAAAGTAGTAAAAGAACTGAAGGAAATGCTGGGAATAATAAGTCAGCACATCTTCACAGTAGCACTGGGAGGTTATAAATACACCATGTTGAGCCAGGAGTTTTATAGGTTCCAAAGAACTACTGTCATCTTGAAAAGATGGAAAGCTGTGGGATTGCATAAACTATTGGAGGAACCAATCTTCTTCATTGACTTTGAAAGGGTAGCACAGGTAATGAACAGTTTGGAAGAAGTTGGAACAAAGAATGATGCTTATTTCAGGTGCAAAGTGAAGAACAAAGATGATCAGGAGGTGCGTATTACCATTAAAGCAGAACATATTAGAGCTGCTTTACAGTTCTTTCCAATGGGCACCAAACTGGATCAAAGCTTTGTAAAAAAGAATAAGGATACTTATACAGGATATGGGAAGTTCACGGATTTTAAAGGAAAAGAGAATGAAGAATATGCAATCAGAATGTTCTTACAATATTTTTGTTTTCCCAAACTGCCTAGATACACCATGCCTCACAAATCTGTAACTCTGCTGATGTTCAACAATAAAGACAAAACCAAACCATTCGGGGTGATGGATGTCTCACCTTACATCCATGAACAGCTGAAGGAAGCAGCAAAGCACTGGGAGCAGAAGAAATTCATGAATGGAGCACAGTTTTTGACAAGAATTATTTATCATATCTTGGGTATGGAAGAACAATTGAAATTAGCTCCAGAAGCCCAGTACTTCAGAAATTTGATGTCAGGAATCAAAAGTTCCCCAAAGAAAGCACTTGGAAGAGAATCAGAAGGACAAACTCGCATGAGGGGAACAGGAATGAAGAGAAAAATAATATCTGAGGAAGTGATTCCAGTAAAGAAAAGAAGGTTGGACCCCAGAAAAGTAGAGTTAGAACAGACGGAAGAAACAAAAGAGGAACAGGTGGCAGCACAGAAAAAGGTGCAATCCTCCAGTGAACCTCATCCTCCGCAGACAAGCAAAGAACAACTTTACACTTATCTCACACAAGGAAACAGCAAAAGAGCCGTATACGAGGCACAATATCAAAAGATGCTGGAAGATTTTTCATGTAAAGCTACTGATTGGATCCAAGAAGAAGTGGAGCACTATGAAGCATTGCATGAAGAAATGATGGCAGCAGAAACAGAAGAGATATTTGTGAAGAAGGAGGTAGAATTGCTGGCATACTTCAAGGAGTTGCAAGGACCTCCAGAGGCCAGAACTACAGTAATAGTGAAAAAGAAGATGCCAAGGAAACCTGTTCAAAAGAAGAAGATGATAAAGAAAGGAAAAGGAAAGATGGCAGATGAACCTGTGACAAAAGAAATGAGACAGGTAATTACCAAAGAAACACAAAAGCTAACCTCAGAGATGGAAGTGTCAAAGCCTATAGAACAAGAAGTGGGAGGATCTTCACGATTCTCATCTGATTCAGACAGCGACATTGAGAGTTTTTTGCTAAAAAGTTTAAATCTGTCAATACCCAACACTCCCAATATAGCTGTACAGGCTGTGGAAAAAGTGAAAACACCTGAGGATTCAAGTAAGAAATCTCAAGAGAAGCAGACACAGGAGGAATTAGTTCCACAGAGGAGTGCTGAAGAAGAAAGGAGGCAGTTAAAAGGAAAGGCAAAGATGACAGAAGAGGAAGACCAGAAGAGAAATGAAGACAATTCTGGAATAATGAATGTTGACAAAAATTCAATATGGACTAACCCATCACAGACACAGTTCAAATTAAATGCAAAATTGACTGCAAGTTTGGAGGAACTAGCAAAGAAAGTATTTGGCAGTGTACTTAGCTCAACCAATCAGCAAAAGGATGCATCCAAAGAACAGAATAGCAAGGAGTCAGAATTAGAAAAGAATACTCAAGAGGACTTTGGACAAGTGATAGAGGAAGGCATTGTTCAAAGTATAAAAGATGTGTTGCAGGATATAAAAAGCAATGAGGAATTTACATCTAAGACTGATCAAGAACAGGAAGTGGAAGCAGATTTTATGGATATGGAGGAGCAAGATCAGGAATGCATAAAAGAGAAAACTAATGACCAGGTTGCTGGTACAAAAGAAAGTGAATCAGTTGAAGTTCAGGAAAAGCAGGAGCAGGAAGACCAGCTCTTCACAGAGAAGCAACAAGTATTAGAAGAAAAGAAGCCATTAGAAAAGAAAGAAGTTTCAGATTTCTCAGAGCAGAAGAGTGTAAATGACAGAGCATTAGTTTATGAAGAGGATGATAATAATCAGGATACAGAAAACTATGATCACAGTGATGAAGAACAAGATATGCAGGACATAGAAGATGAAACAGCAGCAGAAGAAGATGATGAGGAGAAAGAAGACAAGCAAATTGAAGTAAGACAGACAGAAATAGAAGTAGGGTTGGAGAGAATACCCAAAAATATAAGATCAGCTTGTCAAATGATTATGAGCAACATTGAACAATTCAGACCATCTAGTAGGAATATGATTATATCAGGAATGGTGGCTGAATCAGAATTTGAAAAAGGCAGTTTAATTATCAAAGAACATAAGAAAGAAAAAGAGCAGATGACAGAGCAATTAAGGTTGATAAAGGAAAGGAATGAGGAATACCTCAGTAGAATCATTGCTTTGGAAGAAGCTGAGGTTCAGAAGCAGAATAGGATACAATATTTGGAAGAAAAGAGTGTAAAGTTATCAGAGCAGAATGCCAAAATGGATATGGAATTAAAAACCATTGGAGGAAGATACAGAACTTTACAAACATCTTATCAAATTCTGACTAGAGCACATGAAGAGATTAATAAAGTGTTGTTAGAAGAAGGTCAACTACAAGGTGGAAGCAAATCTGTCCAATTGACAGAGGAAGAAAAGGAAGAGCTGCATAAAGAAATTCAAAGACTTCAAACAGAATTAAAAGAGGCCAAAGAAATGGAGAAACAGGCAAACACTCATGCTGCCACATCAATGAGAGGATATCATCAATTACATTTAGAGGTAGAGAAGGAAAGAAGTGAATGGCAAGCAAGGATGGAGGAAGAAAGAAATGAGTGGAGGAAGGAAAAGGAGTTATGGGCAGCTCAGCACAAAAGTTCAATGATGACTATAGAAGAACTACAGAAACAGTTGGA
Organism: Ceratopteris richardii; assembly: GCA_020310875.1. Lineage (NCBI taxonomy): Eukaryota > Viridiplantae > Streptophyta > Polypodiopsida > Polypodiales > Pteridaceae > Ceratopteris > Ceratopteris richardii. Next base: position 138,202 of record MU260092.1, on the reverse strand, counting down.
GAAATCAAAAGTTCCAGAAGAAATTCAAGATCAAGTACAGGCAGAAGATACAGACAACAGAGAATATGAAACAGGGGATTTTGACAAGGAACAGGAGAACAAGGAGTCAGCAGCCAAAGAAACAGAGGAAGAATCTTCTGAAGATTTTGTACAGAAGTTATTGACCAGTAGAGAAGCAAGAATGGGTTTTATTAGACAAATGCACAATGAGTATGAAGATCAAATAGTTAAGTTTGCTCTAAATAAAGGCATTAATCCAGATCAGCATCATTGGGCTGCAGATGGATTGGGAATACCTTTCTGCATGATTCTGGAGAGTATAAAGAATTATCAATTAGCCAGAGTAGGGCTATCTCCGAACAAATACCTTGAGTATGAAGAAGATATTAATGTCACGAAGGAGTTATTTGAAAGGGCAAATCCTAAATGGAGGAATAAGTGGTTGGATGCCAATAAGGAATGCAGGAAAATCTGGAAAGAGGCACCTTTGAATTTAAAGATAAATCCAGCCTATTGTCCAGTTGCCAGAAGAAGAGAATGGACTGTTTTTTGGGAAAGGAGGAAAACAGGACAGATTCCAGCAAAGTGGCTGAATTTTCCAAAAATAGCAGGTCCAAAGGCAGGTACTTGGCCTACAAAAAACTACATGGTGAATGCTGCTGAGTCAATTTTAACGACATATAAAGATGTTAATGATCCAGCCTGTATACTACTTGTCAGAATAATGAGATTGATTCTAGCCTGTATAGAGACCTACACTGATACAGATATCAGAATTTTGAACTACATAGGTTTTAATTCACCAACCGATGCTCTTTTGTTTGATTTAAGTGAGACACCAGACAGGATCTGCTTAATGGCCTACTACAGCAGAATTATATTTTTGGGTAGCCATTACTTACAGATTTTTGAGGATGCTTTCGATTATGGATTTTTTGAGAGGGAATCAGAGATTTTTGGAAACCTATCAGTTGTTACAAAAGCAAGACTCACTGCCTATGAAGTTGCCTACACAGAATATTTGAAGAAGGATGTTATAGACAAGCCTGAAGCTGCAGTACAATGGAGGAAAGCTTTATTCGAAATGGTTAATAATTTGAATGTCACAGAAAGGAAGAGCCATGACTTGGTGTCACAAGTGTATCAAAGGAAGAAGAAATGAAGCTGAGCTCACATAAAGAACATCTTTCGTCAGGAGCCGAAAGGCTTAGGAGGGGAAGGATGTTGGAAGGAGTGATTTTGAAGGAGCATTTTTGAGGAAAAAATTAGTAAAAAGTCAAAAAAATTGTAAAATATTTATGCAATGATTGTAAAAATAAGGAAGAGTCTTCCTTATATGGTTGAGGATCTTATGTAATTTTTGTAGAATTTTTAGAAACTCTTAGATAGCATTTTTTTAGAAAATTAGAGAAAAGGACCTAATTTCAAGTATGAAAAGGGACACTTGAAAATGTATATAAGTCAATTTTCTCTATTTTGGAGAGGTTGGTTAGCCATTTGCTCAAGCTATCAATAGAGAAGAAAGAGTTTCTGCAAAATCGTGTTTTCTCTTGTTGTGTGTATTTCTTTTGATGTGTGAGCTTGTCTCTTGTCTAAGCATGGAGATTTGTGAGTCTTAATTGTGTATTACTGAGTAAGTTGTATGAAGGGAGAGACCTATTGCTGTAAATGAGTGGAAAGGACTGCAGGAAGTTCAAAATTGTGAAAATCGTCTGTTGGTACAGAATCGCGATTGTCTCGTCTTGGTGATACAGGTGATATTTTTCAGTTTTGAGTTCATATTTGTATTCTGCTAATGAAATGGCATGGTTTTGACATAAAGAACATAGAAAATGATGGAGATTTGCCTTAGTTATGGTAATCTCAAGATTTTCTCTTCATCTTCAATTTCTCTCAGCAATCCAGCCATCAATCTCTTATTTCCTTGACTCTGTTATCTTGAAGGGGCTGTGGTCTTGTGGATGTTCCTAGGATTGACAAAATAAAGATGATTTGTTGATTCTTTGTTACTTCATGATTGGAGAGGACAACTTGGAGTCCAAAACAAAACAGTCTCTTACCATGCCAAGCTTCATATGGTGTCATGCCATCAAGTGATTTGGATGGCAACCTATTGATGAGATAGGTGGCAGTGGAAACACTCTCTGCCCAAAGATAATTTGGTAACTTTTTCTCATTAAGCATAGACCTAGCTGTTTCTACTATAAATCTATTCCTTCTTTCTGCTACCCCATTTTGTTCAGGTGAGTACCTTGTAGTAATCTCCCTTTTGATGCCTCTTTCCTGCAAGAAATCTTCAAACTCATTGGAGAAGTACTCTCCTCCACCATCTGACCTTAGCCTCTTCAAGCTTCTTCCTGTTTGATTTTCAACAAGTGCAAGATACTTCTTGAAACAATTAAACACTTCATCTTTATGCTTCATAAAGTATAAAATGGTCCATCTGCTATAGTCATCAATGAAGGACACATAATACCTTGAACCTGAAATGGAAGGATCCTTGCTAGGTCCCCAAACATCTGTGTGTACCAAGTCTAGGTAGTCTTCATGTATGAAACCTTTCCTTGAATAGGGTAATCTGTGAGACTTACCAAATTGACATGATCCACACTTGTATATCATGTGTTGCTTGGACACATTAGGTATCCCAAGCACACATTGATCCCTGCACATCTGCTTTAGGGTTCTTTCACCTATGTGCCCTCTTGGTGCATATCAAGCCTTCACACATTGGCTTGAACACTTGGAAGATTTGGCTTGGAACCCATGAAGGATATCTCTATGAGAAGCAAGAACCATAGGAACCTAGTCCTATGTGTTATTACTTTTTACTCATTGTAAAAGTCTATATGACTTGACATTTACTTGTAATCACTTTAATCATCTACCTACTTGATTGTATTCGTGGAAAAGTAGCTAGTTTAGTGGAGAGAATATCTCCTTACCTTTAGAGTAGAGAATATAGGAGATTTGAATTTGAATTCAAATTCAAATCTCAACTCTTTCTCTATAAAAGATACAATCAAAAAGTCGCGGTTAGTCTAGTCACTTTAGCTCACTCCCCGAGGTATTTTCTCATTGTAACTGTGTGTGTGTTAGTGCTACTCCATAGCCTACACCACCACTCCTCAATTAGCCATGCTTGGCATGCTAATGAGCTTGTATAATCATATCAATCAATAGATATATACACATTCATCATTTCTGGTTCTATGTGTTTCCTACTCCAAGTCTGTCAACTTCCAAGAAGCATTTCTCAGTGCTCACTGAACCAAATCAAGAGTTTGATAGCTCATTGAAACCAGCTCAAGGTCTTCTACAAGCATACAAAATCTCAGAAGATTTCATTCGGCCATTTGGGAGAAATCCGCTTCGAAGTGCACAATGGTCTGTGTCTGCAGAGTTCCTAAAAAGTCGGGGGTAATCAGATTTTTGCTAAACTTATTTCTCAGTGTATGGTTTATCAATTTGAGTGATTCCACTTGTGATTGGTAGCTTGTTAAGGTACTTTAATACTCCCAAAAGGAATTGTTTCAATTTCAAGTGTGCTGGTCACACTGAGCATAACACTGAGCAGGTGTCATTACAGAAATAGCAAGTTTTCTAGAATTTGTGAAGTGCAAAGTTGCCTGTTTTGATTTGGTCATTACACAAATCATTTGCAAAGTACATATATGGTTTCTTTGTGTCATTTGGAAGCTAAGCAAGTGTACTAAGCATATCTGAAGCCAAAGGAGGGCAGGTGTGAAGCAGGTTTTGCAGCATCAACTCATTTCTTGAGTGCATCCAACCATCACTCCCAACAGTGGTATCAGAGCAAAGAAGGTAAATATGGGTGATGGTTTCCCTTCATTCATTGACAAATTGGACAGAAACAATTATCAGGCTTGGTCATTGAGAATGAAGACCTATCTACAAGGGAGAAGCTTATTTGGATACATATCAGGAGATGAGGAATTGCCCTCATTCAAGACCAGAGGACTACCCACAAAGGATGAACATGAAAGACTCAACCAATGGTGTGCAAAGGATGCTTTGGCAAGGTCTTACCTTCTAAACTCTATATCTGACTTTCTTTTACCTCATGTAAGGAATTGTAAGACTTCCCAAGAGACTTGGGAAACCTTGTCAAACTACTTTTCTTCCAACACAAGGGCTAGGAAGAATCAATTGTGGATGGAGTTCACAACCCTTAGGAAGCAGCCCAAGCAATCAGTCTCAGAGTATGTGACAAAGATCAAAGATGTGGTAGACCAATTAGCAAGCATTGGAGAGGAGATTGAAGAGGAGCAAATAGTCAGGCAAGTAACAAATGGACTCAAGGCAGATGATAAGTGGGAAAGTTTCACCACTGCAATGGACCTCTATATGGACATGCATACTCCTGATCTCACAACACTCATGGGCCAACTATTTACACATGAAGCAAAGTTTACAAAGGCTGGAGATCAATCAAAAGGTAACAACCCCTCTGCTCTCTATACTGATAAGAAAGTTAAAGATAAAGGTAAAGGGAAGAAACAGGATGAAGAAGGCTCTACCTCTCAAGCTAACTATGCAGTGAGAGGTAGGTCATCTAGAGGAAGAGGTAGAGGAGGTAAGTCAGGTAGGGGGAGACCCTACAACTCATCACCATGCAACATTTGTGGATTGTCTAATCATACCACAGATGAATGCTAAAAGAACTGCAAGAATCAGAGAGGAAGAGGCTACTCAAGAGGTGGATACTCTCAAGGGAGAGGCAGATTCAATCAACACCAACGCTACAATGGATATAACAACCAATACACAACTACAACTACAACAACAACCACAATGGTAATTACCAAGGTGGATTCAGAAATAGAAGAGACTACAACAACTACACAGAGGAGCAAGATGACTCCCTATTGATCATGAATATGACCTCCAAGATAGGTACAAATGATGATTATTTATTTTACATTGACTCAGGGTGTTCTAACCATGTAGCTGGCAATGTGGCACTACTTTGTGATTTGGAAGAGCCCAAGGGCAACATCAGGTACAAACAGGTGATGACACTAAACATTCTGTTGTTAAGATTGGAAATGTGAAGACATGTGATGGTAACCAGAATCTATTGAGCAGGGTACTCTATGTACCAACCATCACCAAGAATCTAATGAGTGTTGGTCAGATTGTGGAGAAAGGTTTGCAGGTCAGATTTACACAACATGGAGCATATGTGGAGGACCCAAGACATGGTTTCAGAAGGATAGCCAAAGGGGAGAAATCAGGTAGATTATTTACATTTGAGCTAGAAGATACCAAGAACATTGCTTTGTATAATTACAAGGATCACACACTTTCAGAGTTAGAAATATGGCACAAAAGATTAGGGCACATAGGTGAAAGAACTCTAAAACAAATGTGCAGGGATCAATGTGTGCTTGGGATACCTAATGTGTCCAAGCAACACATGATTTACAAGTGTGGATCATGTCAATTTGGTAAGTCTCACAGGTTACCTGATTCAAGGAAAGGTTTCATGCATGAAGACTACCTAGACTTGGTACATACAGATGTTTGGGGACCTAGTAAGGACCCTTCTATTTCTGGCTCAAGGTATTATGTGTCCTTCATTGATGACTATAGCAGATGGACCATTTTATACTTTATGAAGCATAAAGATGAAGTGTTTAATTGTTTCAAGAGGTATCTTGCACTTGTTGAAAATCAGACAGGAAGAAGCTTGAAGAGGCTAAGGTCAGATGGTGGAGGAGAGTACTTCTCCAATGAGTTTGAAGATTTCTTGCAGGAAAGAGGCATCAAAAGGGAGATTACTACAAGGTACTCACCTATAAAATGGGGTAGCAGAAAGAAGGAATAGACTCATAGTAGAAACAGCTAGGTCTATGCTTAATGAGAAAAAGTTACCAAATTATCTTTGGGCAGAGAGTGTATCCACTGCCACCTATCTCATCAATAGGCTGCCATCCAAATCACTTGATGGCATGACACCATATGAAGCTTGGCATGGTAAGAGACCCTCTCTGGATCATTGCAAAATCTTTGGCTGTGTAGCATATGTGCATATTCCCTCACAGGTAAGGGGAAAGCTAGACCCCAAGGCTGAAAAATGAATCTTCATTGGTTATGATTTGAACCAAAAGGGATACAGATTCTACAACCCAACAAACAAAGGTTTCAAGGTAAGCAGAGATGTCATCTTTGATGAGAATGACTCTTGGTATGAAAATGAATGCAGGAAAGTTAGTCTACCCTATGATATGGAAGAAGATTTCCCAAAGCTCACCAAGGAGGAACCAATTCAGCAAGAAGATTCAAGCTCAGATGATGATGATACAATAAATCTTGAAGAGTTCAAGGCTTGGAAATCTAAAGGGAAGATGAAGATGAAGCAACTAGACGATAAACCAGAATCCTCAACTCAAGCAATGAGGAGATCTCAGAGAGAAAAGAAGAAGCCTATCAGATTTGGGTATGACACATCACTTGTAACTAAACATTCTGTATATCTTGCAAAGGACTTGTTGAATGAAGAACCAGGTACCTATGAAGAGGCAATTACCAAACTAGAATGGAGAGAAGCCATGGATGAAGAAATGAAGGCTCTCAAGGAAAGTGATACTTGGGACTTGGTACCCAAGAAAGACTCTATGAAGGTAATAGGATCCAGATGGATCTACAAACTAAAGAAGAATTCAGATGGAACAATAAACAGGTACAAAGCTAGGTTGGTAGCCAAGGGTTTTGCACAAACCCAAGGCATTGATTATGAGGAGACATTTTCTCCTGTGGCCAAGATGCCAACTATCAGAATATTGGTGAGTGTAGCTGCATCCAAGAATTGGAATATGTACCAATTAGATGTCAAGAATGCTTTCTTGAATGGATGGATATCTGAAGAAGTCTACATGTCACAACCACCTGGCTATGAAGATCCAAAAAAGGTACATTATGTTTGTAAATTGAAGAAGGCTCTGTATGGTTTGAAGCAGGCACCTAGAGCATGGAATTACAGGTTGACAACCTATCTCCAAGACCAAGGATCAGTGATGAGTAAAGCAGACACTTCTCTATTCATAAAGAGAAGTAGTACAGAGGTAATCTACTTATGTGTTTATGTTGATGACATCATCATTACAGGTAATGATGTCAATGGGATTAGACACATCAAAGGACAGATGATGAAAGAATTCAAGATTAGTGACCTTGGATTATTGAAGTACTTCTTAGTTCTTGAGTTAGTCTACACCAACTCAGGTATATATATCACTCAAAAGAAGTATGTACAGGATATGGTCAAGAAGTTTGGTTTGCAAGATGCTAAGGTATCTACTACTCCAATGGAGGTCAACCTAAAGCTAAGTGCTCATGAAGGAGAAGAAGTCAAAGACATCACAGGATACCAAAGTATGGTAGGTAGTTTGAACTATGCTACCTTGACAAGAATTGACATAGCATATGGAGTTAGTGTGCTTAGTCAATTCATGCACAAGCCAAGGGTACCTCACCTAGAGGCAGCAAAGAAGATCTTGAAGTATCTGAAGGGAACTCAAAGTCATGGTTTGTACTTTCCATATACATCAGATATTGACATTAAAGTTTACTCAGATGCAGATTGGGCAGGATGCAAGGATGATAGGAGAAGCACCTCATGATATATTTGTTTTGCAGGAGATAAGCCTATTTCTTGGTCAGCCAAGAAGCAACCTACAGTGGCATTGTCATCCACTGAAGCAGAGTATGGAGGGCTTGCCAATGCAACTCAAGAAGCTATCTGGTTGAAGCTTCTATATACAGAGTTAGGTCTATATACAAGGCCACCAATTATCTTTGGAGATAACACTAGCTCTCTTCACCTTGCAGCTAATCCAATTTATCATGCCATAACCAAACACATAGAGGTTCATTACCACTATGTGAGAGAGAAGCTACTTAGCAAAGAGATTCAATTGACATATGTGTCTACTAATATGCAATGTGCAGATTTACTTACAAAGGCATTGGATGGAAACAAGTTATGCAGATTCAAATCCATGATTGGATTGCAGGATGTAATTGAAGATTGAAAGAGAAGACTTAAGCCAAAGTGTTTGGCTTGAGGGGGAGCTGTTGGTGCATATCAAGCCTTCACACATTGGCTTGAACACTTGGAAGATTTGGCTTGGAACCCATGAAGGATATCTCTATGAGAAGCAAGAACCATAGGAACCTAGTCCTATGTGTTATTACTTTTTACTCATTGTAAAAGTCTATATGACTTGACATTTACTTGTAATCACTTTAATCATCTACCTACTTGATTGTATTCGTGGAAAAGTAGCTAGCTTAGTGGAGAGAATATCTCCTTACCTTTAGATTAGAGAATATAGGAGATTTGAATTTGAATTCAAATTCAAATCTCAACTCTTTCTCTATAAAAGATACAATCAAAAAGTCGCGGTTAGTCCAGTCACTTCAGCTCACTCCCCGAGGTATTTTCTCATTGTAACTGTGTGTGTGTTAGTGCTACTCCATGGCCTACACCACCACTCCTCAATTAGCCATGCTTGGCATGCTAATGAGCTTGTATAATCATATCAATCAATAGATATATACACATTCATCATTTCTGGTTCTCTGTGTTTCCTACTCCAAGTCTGTCAACTTCCAAGGAGCATTTATAAGTGCTCACTGAACCAAATCAAGATTTTAATAGCTCATTGAAACCAGCTCAAGGTCTTCTACAAGCATACAAAGTCTCAAAAGATTTCATTTGGCCATTTGGGAGAAATCCGCTTCGAAGTGCACACTGGTCTGTGTCTGCAGAGTTCCTAAAAAGTCGGGGGTAATCAGATTTTTGCTAAACTTAATTCTCAGTGTATGGTTTATCAATTTGAGTGATTCCACTTGTGATTGGTAGCTTGTTAAGGTACTTTAATACTCCCAAAAGGAATTGTTTCAATTTCAAGTGTGCTGGTCACACTGAGCATAACACTGAGCAGGTGTCATTACAGAAATAGCAAGTTTTCTAGAATTTGTGAAGTGCAAAGTTGCCTGTTTTGATTTGGTCATTACACAAATCATTTGCAAAGTACATATATGGTTTCTTTGTGTCATTTGGAAGCTAAGCAAGTGTACTAAGCATATCTGAAGCCAAAGGAGGGCAGGTGTGAAGCAGGTTTTGCAGCATCAACTCATTTCTTGAGTGCATCCAACCATCACTCCCAACATGCCCTAATCTTTTGTGCCATATTTCTAACTCTGAAAGTGTCTGATCCTTGTAATTATACAAGGCAATGTTTTTTGTATCTTCTAGCTCAAATGTAAATAATCTACTTGATTTTTCCCCTTTGGCTATCCTTCTGAATCCATGTCTTGGGTCCTCCACATATGCTCCATGTTGTGTGAATCTGACCTGCAAACCTTTCTCCACAATCTGACCAACACTCATCAAATTCTTAGTGATGGTTGGTACATAAAGTACCCTGCTTAATAGGTTCTGGTTACCATCACATGTCTTCACATTTCCAATCTTAACAACAGAATGTTTAGTGTCATCACCTGTTTGTACCTGATGTTTGCCCTTGGGCTCTTCCAAATCAGAAAGTAGTGCCACATTGCCAGCTACATGGTTAGAACATCTTGAGTCAATATAAAATAAATGATCATCATTTGTACCTGCCTTGGAGGTCATATTCATGATCAATAGGGAGTCATCTTGCTCCTCTGTGTAATTGTTGTAGTCTCTTCTATTTCTGAATCCACCTTGGTAATTTCCATTGTGGTTGTTGTTGTAGTTGTTGTTGTATTGGTTGTTGTATCCATTGTAGCCTTGGTGTTGATTGAATCTGCCTCTGCCTTGAGAGTATCCTCCTCTTGAGTAGCCTCTTCCTCTCTGATTCTTGTAATTCTTGTAGCATTCATCTGTGGTATGATGGGACAATCCACAAATGTTGCATGGTGATGAGTTGTAGGGTCTCCCCCTACGTGACTTACCTCCTCTGCCTCTTCCTCTAGATGATCTACCTCTCCCTGCATAATTAGCTTGGGAGGTAGAGCCTTCTTCATCCTGTTTCTTCCCTTTACCTTTATCTTTAACTTTCTTATCAGTATAGAGAGCAGAGGGGTTGTTACCTTTTGATTGATCTCCAGCCTTTGTAAACTTTGCTTCATGTGTAAATAGTTGGCCCATGAGTGTTGTGAGATCAGGGGTATGCATGTCCATATAGAGGTCCATTGCAGTGGTGAAACTTTCCCACTTATCATCTGCCTTGAGTCCATTTGTTACTTGCCTGACTATTTGCTCCTCTTCAATCTCCTCTCCAATGCTTGCTAATTGGTCTGCCACATCTTTGATCTTTGTCACATACTCAGAGTGATTGCTTGGGTTGTTTCCTAAGGGTTGTGAACTCAATCCACAATTGATTCTTCCTGGCCCTTGTGTTGGAAGAAAAGTAGTTTGACAAGGTTTCCCAAGTCTCTTGGGAAGTCTTACAATTCCTTACATGAGGTAAAAGAAAGTCAGATATAGAGTTTATAAGGTAAGACCTTGCCAAAGCATCCTTTGCACACCATTGGTTGAGTCTTTCATGTTCATCCTTTGTGGGTAGTCCTCTAGTCTTGAATGAGGGCAATTCCTCATCTCCTGATATGTATCCAAATAAGCTTCTCCCTTGTAGATAGGTCTTCATTCTCAATGACCAAGCCTGATAATTGTTTCTGTCCAATTTGT
>MU260092.1:120000-122500 GCA_020310875.1 Ceratopteris richardii | reverse complement strand
CAATAGCAATCAATGTCCTAATTGTAGACATCTTAGCAACAGGACTAAAGGTTTCATCATAATCTACCCCATAAGTTTGGGCATAACCTTTGACCACAAGTCTAGCCTTATATCTAGACACTTTACCATCTGCAAACCTCTTTGTTTTATATACCCACTTACATCCAATGACCTTCTGATTCTTTGGTCTTGGTACTAGTTCCCAAGTTTCATTTTCAAGTAGAGCATCATACTCTTCCTGCATTGCCTTCTCCCAATTCTGTTTACCTTTGGCTTCTTCATAAGTGGTTGGATCTTCTTCTGTTTTCACAATGTAAGCATAATCTTTTGTTGTTAGGAAAGATGTATCATAACTATACCTTATAGGTTCTTTCCTTTCCCTTGTAGATCTTCTGATTTCTGCACTTCTTGAAGTTTCAGCCTCATTTGATTCTGGATCAAATCTTGGCCCTTCTTCTACATGATCCTGCACTCTACTTCTAGAGTCAACTTCATCAACAATTTCTTCACATACTTTTACCTTTGCCTTTCCTTTTCTTTGTATCTCTTCAACACCTGCAAACTCATTTGGTGATCCTATATACCACATGTTTTGCTCATCAAATGTCACATCTTTAGTAACAAGAAATTGCTTTGTGGATGGACTCCACAACCTGTAACCCATCTGTCTATCATCATATCCAATAAACACATACTTCTCTGCTTTTGGTTCTAGCTTATGTCTTAATTGTGAAGGAACATAAGCATATGCAATACATCCAAATACTTTACAATGATCAAGACTAGGCTTCTTACCCCACCATGCTTCATAAGGGGTTCCTCCATCCAAAGCTTTGCAAGGCAACCTATTCACAAGATATGTTGCAGTGTTAATGGCTTCTGCCCATAAGTAATTTGGACAATTCTTTTCCTTCATCATGGCTCTTGCAAACTCTACAAGAGTCCTATTCCTCCTTTCTGCTACTCCATTCTGTTGAGGGGAGTACCTGCAAGTTACTTCTCTTTTGATACCTGCATTCCACAAATAATCATCAAACTCTTTAGAGAAATACTCTCCCCCTCCATCTGATCTTAACCTCTTGAGCTTTTGCCCTGTGATCCTTTCTGCATAAGCATGAAAGTGTTTGAATGTCTTGAAGACTTCTGATTTGTCCTTGATTACATACAAAGTAATCCACCTGGTTGCATCATCAACAAACAACACATAATATCTGGATCCATTTATGCTATAGTCCCTTGAGGGACCCCATACATCTGTATGAACCAATTCAAGCTTATTTGAATACTTGTACCCTGATTTGTTGTAAGAACTCTTATGTGCTTTACCTAATTGACAAGCTTCACACTTGTACACCATATGTTGCCCTTCAATGTTTGGCAATCCAAGCACTATCTGATTCTTTGACATCTCCTTTATAGCTCTCTCATTGAAATGACCTAGCCTTTTATGCCATAGGTCTAATTCAGACACCTTTTGACCTCCATAGGTAAATAATGCATGTCCCACATTATCTTGGACTTTGAGAGTGAACAATCTTCCTTCCTTTTTACCTGCAATTATGTTTCTATATCCCTGATTTGGATCTTGTACATAAACACCATCATTTGTGAATCTTACCTCATATCCTTTCTCCACAATTTGCCCTACACTTATCAGATTTTTAGGAATAGTAGGAACATAAAGTACCTTGCTCAGAAGTGTACTTCCACTCTTTGTCTTCACTGATCCAATGCTCTCCACTTTATGTTTGGTATTGTCACCTGTCTGAACTGTATGTCCATTCACCCTTGCTTCCATATCAGTCATCAAGGATAGATTCCCACTCAGATGGTTGCTGCACCCTGAGTCAATATAAAACACTCTTTGATCTTCTCCCATTGATTCATGAGTTGCATTCAAGATAAGATTCATGTCATCCTTCTGATCTGATGCATAATTGTAATAATTATTGTTGTAGGACTGAGATTGGAAGTTTCTTCCACCTCCTCTACCATATGATGTCCTACCTCCTCTTCCTCTGAAATTGCCTCTTTGGTTTCTGCCTCCTCTACCTCTTTGACTATAATTCTGATTATTGTTTCCACCATTTTGATTGTTATACCAACAATCATTTGCCAAATGATTTGTTCTGCCACAAATCCAACAAGCTTTAGCATTATCTTTATTCTTACCTCCTCTTCCTTTACCTCTAAAATTCATCTTCCCTTTTTGTGAAGTTAGCTTGATTTGAATTCCCTTCATCATCATTTGATTGCTTTCCCTTGCCATTCTTTTTCTTGTCCTTAGAGTACATAGCTTGACTTGTACTTCTATCATTGTCTCCTTTAAGATCCTGCTCAAAGGTTAGCATGTGTCCTAGCAATTGATTAAGATCAGGAGTAAAGTGATCAAGTGACAATTCTATGGACAATATAAAAGGCTTCCACTTCTCATCTCCTCTCAAACCTGTAAGTATTTGTCTTACCAACTTTTCCTCTTCAATGTCTTCATCCACTGCTC
>MU260092.1:15000-110000 GCA_020310875.1 Ceratopteris richardii | reverse complement strand
CAATTATCAAGCTTGGTCATTGAGAATGAAGACCTATCTACAAGGGAGAAGCTTATTTGGATACATATCAAGAGATGAGGAATTGCCCTCATTCAAGACTAGAGGACTACCCACAAAGGATGAACATGAAAGACTCAACCAATGGTGTGCAAAGGATGCTTTGGCAAGGTCTTACCTTCTAAACTCTATATCTGACTTTCTTTTACCTCATGTAAGGAATTGTAAGACTTCCCAAGAGACTTGGGAAACCTTGTCAAACTACTTTTCTTCCAACACAAGGGCTAGGAAGAATCAATTGTGGATTGAGTTCACAACCCTTAGGAAGCAGCCCAAGCAACCAGTCTCAGAGTATGTGACAAAGATTAAAGATGTGGCAGACCAACTAGCAAGCATTTGAGAGGAGATTGAAGAGGAGCAAATAGTCAGGCAAGTAACAAATGGACTCAAGGCAGATGATAAGTGGGAAAGTTTCACCACTGCAATGGACCTCTATATGGACATGCATACCCCTGATCTCACAACACTCATGGGCCAACTATTTACACATGAAGCAAAGTTTACAAAGGCTGGAGATCAATCAAAAGGTAACAACCCCTCTGCTCTCTATACTGATAAGAAAGTTAAAGATAAAGGTAAAGGGAAGAAACAGGATGAAGAAGGCTCTACCTCCCAAGCTAATTATGCAGGGAAAGGTAGATCATCTAGAGGAAGAGGCAGAGGAGGTAAGTCAGGTAGGGGGAGACCCTACAACTCATCACCATGCAACATTTGTGGATTATCAAATCATACCACAGATGAATGCTACAAGAACTACAAGAATCAGAGAGGAAGAGGCTACTCAAGAGGTGGATACTCTCAAGGGAGAGGCAGATTCAATCAACATCAAGGCTACAATGGATACAACAACCAATACAACAACAACTACAACAACAACCACAATGGCAACTACCAAGATGGATTCAGAAATAGAAGAGACTACAACAACTACACAGAGGAGCAAGATGACTCCCTATTGATCATGAATATGACCTCCAAGGCAGGTACAAATGATGATCATTTATTTTATATTGACTCAGGATGTTCTAACCATGTAGCTGGCAATGTGGCACTACTTTCTGATTTGGAAGAGCCCAAGGGCAAACATCAGGTACAAACAGGTGATGACACTAAACACTCTGTTGTTAAGATTGGAAATGTGAAGACATGTGATGGTAACCAGAATCTATTGAGCAGGGTACTCTATGTACCAACCATCACCAAGAATCTAATGAGTGTTGGGCAGATTGTGGAGAAAGGTTTGCAGGTCAGATTCACACAACATGGAGCATATGTGGAGGACCCAAGACATTGTTGGTGCATATCAAGCCTTCACACATTGGCTTGGAACTTTGGAACCTTGGAAGATAAGCTTGGCCAAATGTCATCAAGGCTTCACTTAAAGGATAAGGCATAGGAACCCATACTTATGTGTTATTACCTTTTACTCATTGTAAAAAGGGTCTATATGACTTGGCATTTATTTGTATCACACCTAATTGATTAATCGTGGATTTTTGGGTGGTATGATTGGAGAGAATATCTCCTTAATTCTAGAGTAGAGAATATAGGAGATTTGAATTTGAATTCAAATTCAAATCTCAACTCATACTCTATAAAAGCTACATTGAAAAGTCGCGGGTTGTCCTTCACCATTTCCCGAGGCAAATACTATTGATCATAGAGTGTGTGAGTGCTACACCATAGCCCACACATCTCCAACTCATTAGGCTAGATCTATCAAGCCAATGAGATTGTATATTCATGTGAACTAATAGAAAGATTTACATTCATCATCTCTGTTTTGTCTGTGTTTCCTACTCCAAGTCTGTCAACTTCCAAGGAGCATTTCTCAGTGCTCACTCAACCAAATCAAGAGTTCAATAGCTCATTGGAACCAGCTCAAAGTTTTCTACAAGCATACAAAATCTCAGAAGATTTCATTGAGCCATTTGGGAGAAATCCGCTTCGAAGTGCACACTGGTCTGTGTCTGCAAAGTTCCTAAAAAGTCGGGGGTAATCAGAATTTTCCTAAACTTATTTCTGAGTGTATGGTTTATCAATTTGAGTGATTCCACTTGTAATTGGTAGCTTACTAAGGTACTTTAATACTCCCAGAAGGAATTGTTTCAATTTCAAGTGTGCTGGTCACACTGAGCATAACACTGAGCAGGTGTCATTACAGAAATAGCAAGTTTTCTAGAATTTGTGAAGTGCAAAGTTGTCTGTTTTGATTTGGTCATTACACAAGTCATTTGAAAAGTACATATATGGTTTCTTTGTGTCAGTTGGAAGCTAAGCAAGTGTACTAAGCATATCTGGAATCAAAGGAGGGCAGGTGTGAAGCAGGTTTTGCAGCATCAACTCATTTCTTGAGTGCATCCAACCATCACTCCCAACAGTGGTATCAGAGCAAAGAAGGTAAACATGGGTGATGGTTTCCCTTCATTCATTGACAAATTGGACAGAAACAATTACGAGGCTTGGTCATTGAGAATGAAGACCTATTTACAAGGGAGAAGCTTATTTGGATACATATCAGGAGATGAGGAGTTGCCCTCATTCAAGACTAGAGGACTACCCACAAAGGATGAACATGAAAGACTCAACCAATGGTGTGCAAAGGATGCTTTGGCAAGGTCTTACCTTCTAAACTCTATATCTGACTTTCTTTTACCTCATGTAAGGAATTGTAAGACTTCCCAAGAGACTTGGGAAACCTTGTCAAACTACTTTTCTTCCAACACAAGGGCTAGGAAGAATCAATTGTGGATTGAGTTCACAACCCTTAGGAAGCAGCCCAAGCAATCAGTCTCAGAGTATGTGACAAAGATCAAAGATGTGGCAGACCAATTAGCAAGCATTGGAGAGGAGATTGAAGAGGAGCAATTAGTCAGGCAAGTAACAAATGGACTCAAGGCAGATGATAAGTGGGAAAGTTTCACCACTGCAATGGACCTCTATATGGACATGCATACCCCTGATCTCACAACACTCATGGGCCAACTATTTACACATGAAGCAAAGTTTACAAAGGCTAGAGATCAATCAAAAGGTAACAATCCCTCTGCTCTCTATACTGATAAGAAAGTTAAAGATAAAGGTAAAGGGAAGAAACATGATGAAGAAGGCTCTACCTCTCAAGCTAATTATGAAGGGAGAGGTAGATCATCTAGAGGAAGAGGCAGAGGAGGTAAGTCAGGTAGGGGGAGACCCTACAACTCATCACCATGCAACATTTGTGGATTGTCCAATCATACCACAAATGAATGCTACAAAAACTACAAGAATCAGAGAGGAAGAGGCTACTCAAGAGGTGGATGCTCTCAAGGGAGAGGCAGATTCAATCAACACCAAAGCTACAATGGATACAACAATCAATAAAACAACAATTACAACAACAACCACAATGGTAACTACCAAGGTGGATTCAGGAATAGAAGAGATTACAACAACTATGCAGAGGAGCAAGATGACTCCCTATTGATCATGAATATTACCTCCAAGGCAGGTACATATGATGATCATTTATTTTATATTGACTCAGGATGTTCTAACCATGTAGCTGGAAATGTGGCACTACTTTCTGATTTGGAAGAGCCCAAGGGCAAACATCATGTACAAACAGGTGATGACACTAAACATTCTATTGTTAAGATTGGAAATGTGAGGACATGTGATGGTAACCAGAATCTATTGAGCAGGGTACTCTATGTACCAACCATCACTAAGAACTTAATGAGTGTTGGTCAGATTGTAGAGAAAGGTTTGCAGGTCAGATTCACACAACATGGAGCATATGTGGAGGACCCAAGACATGGATTCAAAAGGATAGCCAAAGGGGAGAAATCAGGTAGATTATTTACATTTGAGCTAGAAGATACCAAGAACATTGCTTTGTATAATTACAAGGATCGGACACTTTCAGAGTTAGAAATATGGCACAAGAGATTAGGGCACATAGGTGAAAGAACCCTAAAGCAAATGTGCAGGGATCAATGTGTGCTTGGGATACCTAATGTGTCCAAGCAACACATGATATATGTTGGTGCATATCAAGCCTTCACACATTGGCTTGGAACATTGAAACTTTGAAGATGGATTTGGAACCCTTGAAGGATATCTCTTCATGAAGGATAAGGCATAGGAACTCATACTTATGAGTTATTATCTTTTACCCCTTGTAAAAGTCTATATGACTTGGCATTTATTTGTAATCACTTGAAGTCATTCACCTACCTCATTAGTCGTGGAAAATTGAATGTTGTAATGGAGAGAATATCTCCCTACTTTTAGAGGAGAGATTCTAGGGAGCCTTAGTTTGAATTTGAAATTCAAATGTTCACTCAATTCATATAAAGTGAAGAAGAAAAAACTCACGATTAGTCCTGCCATTTCAGCTCACTCCCCGAGGCATATTGTCATTGTAACTGAGTGTGTGTTAGTGCTACTCCATAGCCTACACCACCACACCTCAATTAGCTATGCTTGTCATGCTATTGAGCTTGTACAATCTTATCAATCAATAGATATATACACATTCATCATTTCTGGTTCTCTGTGTTATCTTCTCCAAGTCTATCAACTTCAAAGGAGCATAACGCAAGATCTACTGAACCAAATCAAGAGATCTATAGCTCATTGGAACCAGCTCAAAGTCTACTACAAGAATACAAAATCTCAGAGGATTTCATTCAGCCATTTGGGAGAAATCCGCTTCGAAGTGCACACTGGTCTGTGTCTGCAGAGTTCCTAAAAAGTCGGGGGTAATTAGAATCTTGCTAAACTTATTTCTCAGTGCATAGTTTATCAATTGAAGTGATTCCACTTGTGATTGGTAGCTTACTAAGGTAATTTAATTCTCCCAAAAGGAATTGTTCCAATTTTAAGTGTGCTGGTCACACTGAGTGAAAGTCTGAGCAGGTATCACTACAGGAATAGAAAGTTTTTCTTGATTCTTGAAGTACCAAGTTATCTGTTTTGGTTTGATCATTACCCAAACCATTTCCAAAGTACATACATGGTTTCTTTGTGTCATTTAGAAGCTAAGCAAGTCTACTAAGTATATCTGAAGAAAAAAGAGGGCAGGTGTGAAGCAGGTTTTGCAGCATCAACTCATTTCTTGAGTGCATCCAGCCATCACTCCCAACAGTGGTATGAGAGCAAATAAGGTAATCATGGGTGATGGTTTCCCTTCCTTCATTGACAAATTGGATAGAAATAATTACCAGGCTTGGTCATTGAGAATGAAGACCTATCTACAAGGGAGAAGTCTATTTGGATACATATCAGGAGATGAGGAGTTGCCCTCATTCATGTTGGTGCATATCAAGCCTTCACACATTGGCTTGGAACATTAGACCCATGGAAGGCTAGCTTGGACAAAGCTTTATCAAGGCTTCACTTGAAGCAAGGCTCATATGAACATATGCTTAGATGTTCTCACTTTTTTATCCCTTTGTAAAAGTCATTGTGACTTGGAATAATTTGTAACCACACCTACTTGAGAAAGTCGTGGAAATCTGAATTTTGTAATGGAGAGAATATCTCCCTACTTTTAGAGGAGAGATTCTAGGGAGCCTTAGTTTGAATTTCAAATTCAAATGATCAAAAAAACTCCTATAAAAGATGAAGTGAAAAAGTCGCGGTTAGTTCACTCATTCTAGCTCACTCCCCGAGGCATATCTTCATTGTAACTGAGTGTGTGTTAGTGCTACTCCATAGCCTACACCACTACACCTCAATTAGCTATGCTTGTCATGCTATTGAGCTTGTACAATCTTATTAATCAATAGATATACACACATTTCTCATTTCTGATTCTCTGTGTTAACTTCTCCAAGTCTGTCAACTTCAAAGGAGCATATCTAAGGATCTACTGAACCAAATCAAGAGATCTATAGCTCATTGGAACCAGCTCAAGGTTTTCTACAAGCATACAAAATCTCAGAGGATTTCATTCAGCCATTTGGGAGAAATCCACTTCGAAGTGCACACTGGTCTGTGTCTGCAGAGTTCCTAAAAAGTCGGGGGTGATTATAATTTTGCTAAACTTATTTCTCACTACATAGTTTATCAATTGAAGTGATTCCACTTGTGATTGGTAGCTTACTAAGGTACTTTAATACTCCCAAAAGGAATTGTTCCAGTTTTAAGTGTGCTGGACACACTGAGTAAAAGTCTGAGCAGGTATCACTACAGGAATAGAAAGTTTTTCTTGATTTTTGAAGTACCAAGTTATCTGTTTTGGTTTGATTATTACCCAAACCATTTCCAAAGTACATATATGGTTTCTTTGTGTCATTTGGAAGCTAAGCAAGTGTACTAAGCATATCTGAAGAGAAAAGAGGGCAGGTGTGAAGCAGGTTTTGCAGCACCAACTGATTTTCTGAGTGCATCCAACCATCACTCTCAACAATTCAAGACTAGAGGACTACCTACAAAGGATGAACATGAGAGGCTCAACCAATGGTGTGCAAAGGATGCTTTGGCAAGGTCTTAACTCTTAAACTCTATATCTGATTTTCTTTTACCTCATGTAAGGAATTGTAAGACTTCCCAAGAGACTTGGGAAACCTTGTCAAACTACTTTTCTTCCAACACAAGGGCTAGGAAGAATCAATTATGGATTGAGTTCACAACCCTTAGGAAGCAGCCCAAGCAATCAGTCTCAGAGTATGTGACAAAGATCAAAGATGTGGCAGACCAATTAGCAAGCATTGGAGAGGAGATTGAAGAAGAGCAAATAGTCAGGCAAGTGACAAATGGACTCAAGGCAGATGATAACTGGGAAAGTTTCACCACTGCAATGGATCTCGATATGGACATGCATACCCCTGATCTCACAACACTCATGGGCCAACTATTTACACATGAAGCAAAGTTTACAAAGGCTGGAGATCAATCAAAAGGTAATAACCCCTCTGCTCTCTATACTGATAAGAAGGTTAAAGATAAAGGCAAGAAGAAACAGGATGAAGAAGGCTCTACCTCTCAAGCTAATTATGCAGGGAGAGGTAGGTCATCTAGAGGAAGAGGCAGAGGAGGTAAGTCAGGTAGGGGGAGACCCTACAACTCATCACCATGCAACATTTGTGGATTGTCCAATCATACCACAGATGAATGCTACAAGAACTACAAAAATCAGAGAGGAAGAGGCTACTCAAGAGGTGGATACTCTCAAGGGAGAGGCAGATTCAACCAACATCAAAGCTACAATGGATACAACAACCAATACAACAACAACTACAACAACAACCACAATGGAAACTACCAAGGTGGATTCAGAAATAGAAGAGACTACAACAACTACACAGAGGAGCAAGATGACTCCTTATTGATCATGAATATGACCTCCAAGATAGGTACAAATGATGATCATTTATTTTACATTGACTCAGGATGTTCTAACCATGTAGCTGGCAATGTGGCACTACTTTCTGATTTGGAAGAGCCCAAGGGCAAACATCAGGTACAAACAGGTGATGACACTAAACACTCTGTTGTCAAAATTGGAAATGTAAAGACATGTGATGGTAATCAGAACCTATTAAGCAGGGTACTCTATGTACCAACAATAACTAAGAATTTAATGAGTGTTGGTCAGATTGTGGAGAAAGGATTGCAGGTCAGATTTACACAACATGGAGCATATGTGGAGGATCCAAAACATGGATTCAGAAGGATAGCCAAAGGGGAGAAATCAGGTAGATTATTTACATTTGAGCTAGAAGATACAAAAAACATTGCTTTATATAATTACAAGGATCAGACACTTTCAGAGTTAGAGATATGGCATAAGAGATTAGGGCACATAGGTGAAAGGACTCTTAAGCAAATGTGCAGGGATCAATGTGTGCTTGGGATACCTAATGTATCCAAGCAACACATGATTTACAAATGTGGATCATGTCAATTTGGTAAGTCTCACAGATTACCCTACTCAAGGAAAGGTTTCATGCATGAAGACTACCTAGACTTGGTACACACAGATGTTTGGGGACCTAGCAAGGACCCTTCCATTTCTGGTTCAAGGTATTATGTGTCCTTCATTGATGACTATAGCAGGTGGACCATTCTATACTTTATGAAGCATAAGGATGAAGTGTTTAATTGTTTCAAGAGGTATCTTGCACTTGTTGAAAATCAAACAGGTAGAAGCTTGAAGAGGCTAAGGTCAGATGGTGGAGGAGAGTACTTCTCCAATGAGTTTGAAGATTTCTTGCAGGAAAGAGGCATCAAAAGGGAGATCACTACAAGGTACTCACCTGAACAAAATGGGGTAGCAGAAAGAAGGAATAGACTTATAGTAGAAACAGCTAGGTCTATGCTTAATGAGAAAAAGTTGCCAAATTACCTATGGGCAGAGAGTGTATCCACTGCCACTTATCTCATCAATAGGTTGCCATCCAAATCACTTGATGGCATGACACCCTATGAAGCTTGGCATGGTAAGAGACCCTCTCTGGATCATTGCAAAATCTTTGGTTGTGTAGCATATGTGCATATTCCCTCACAGGTAAGAGGAAAGCTAGACCCTAAGGCTGAAAAATGTATCTTCATTGGTTATGATTTGAACCAAAAGGGATACAGATTCTACAACCCCACAAACAAAGTGTCACTCTAGCACAATGGTGAGTACCAACGTGAGGAGATACACCTCATAAATGTCAATCCGTGGAGACGTGAGGACCGGTATGAAGACCGCGAGCAAGTGATGGCACAAGTGTGTGAGTGAAAGCACACAAGCATGCACACACATACACACACACGCGCACAAGGTAAGAGCAAAGAGTGGAACAATGGAAAGCTTCGATTACCAAAGAGCTCTCTTACAAAACTGAAATCTACAACAAGCTAAGCTCAAAAATGAGCTCTCCAGCCCTTTTTATAGTTTTTGAGTGGTTTTGGCCCTGTCCAGACCTAGTGTCCGGCCTAGTTAAAAAATAGGTTCCAAGGCTTATTTGGGGGCTCAAACGGAGTCTAAAAATTATGAAAATTGGTAGGATGGTAGTTCTAATACTCCTCAAGCTCGAGGACTCTTCGGCTTGAACAAAATGGAGTTACAAAAATGGAAAATGGTATTTACAATGGTTTTTAGTGATAAAAATCACTATTTTTGTAGGGATTTCTTCTGAAAATTTGACACGTGCTTCTTGGAGCTCCCTACTTGCTCTTTCTTCTTGTGTGTCCACTTCCTTGATGCGCTTCCATGCTTTGTCCTTGATCTTGAGCTTCAACACTCCCCCCCCTCTTGAGTCTGTCGTCCCTGACAGACCCTTGTTGTAGTGGTCGTTCCATGTAGTACCTTGGGAGGTAGCATCCTTTGCGTCCAACAGGGGCGATCCCTCTTCCCAATGTATCCTGGTCGTTTGTCTGGGTATTCACTTTGCCGCTATTATCTCTTGCAGTTTGTAGTCCCTTTGTACGTACTTCTGCCTTGTATTCCATCTGGATGGTGCGTTTGTGAGTTTTCCAAAACTGCTAGCTGCTCAAAGGATGTGGTCAATGTTGGTTGTGAGCAACTCTCGGTGGTGGATGGCTTCCTTGCTCTTGTTGTTGTCATCTTGATGTCGTCGTTTCATAGTTTTCATGCCAAGTACTTGTAACCCATAATGAATGGTGGGTAAGTGCATTTGTGCATGGGTTGAACAAAATATGTGCCTTGTGCATGGCCTTGTAATGTGGCCCTACATATGCGTACTTGGAAAATGCATGGCAAGAAGTATGGTGCAAGAGATTGGGTCTTGAGCTAAGTGCTCAAGGGTATGCTGACGAAGAGGTTTCGTAATCTATCATGGTTATAGTGTTGTTGAAACATACACGTCTTACCATGGTGAAGGGTCCGTTGATCTTCATCTCTTCGTGTTGCGGTTCCTTCATGGTGTTTGACCATCGGCTTGTCCTTTTTGTTGAGGGATGTTCTTGCTGGAAGTTGTTGGTGCATATCAAGCCTTCACACATTGGCTTGGAACATTAGACCCATGGAAGGCTAGCTTGGACAAAGCTTTATCAAGGCTTCACTTGAAGCAAGGCTCATATGAACATATGCTTAGATGTTCTCACTTTTTATCCCTTTGTAAAAGTCATTGTGACTTGGAATAATTTGTAACCACACCTACTTGAGAAAGTCGTGGAAATCTGAATGTTGTAATGGAGAGAATATCTCCCTACTTTTAGAGGAGAGATTCTAGGGAGCCTTAGTTTGAATTTCAAATTCAAATGATCAAAAAAACTCCTATAAAAGATGAAGTGAAAAAGTCGCGGTTAGTGACTCACTCTAGCTCACTCCCCGAGGCATTTTATCATTGTAACTCATTGTGTGTGAGGGCTACCTCATAGCCAACACCACAATACCTCATTTAGCTATGCTTGTCAAGCTAATGAGATTGTACAAACACATTAATCAATAGAAGTATACATTCACTATCTCTGATTTTCTCTGAGTCATCATCTTCAAGTCTGTCAACTTCAAAGGACCATATCTCAGGATCTACTGAACCAAATCAAGAGATCTATAGCTCATTGGAACCAGCTCAAGATCTACTACAAGCATACAAAATCTCAGAGGATTTCATTCAGCCATTTGGGAGAAATCCAACTCGAAGTAAACACTGGTCTGTGTCTGCAAAGTTCCTAAAAAGTCGGGGGTAATTAGAATTTTGCTAAACTTATTTCTCAGTACATAGTTTATCAATTGAAGTGATTCCACTTGTGATTGGTAGCTTACTAAGGTAATTTAATACTCCCAAAAGGAATTGTTCCAATTTTAAGTGTGTTGGACACACTGAGTAAAAGTTTGAGCAGGTATCACTACAGGAATAGAAAGTTTTTCTTGATTCTTGAAGTACCAAGTTATCTGTTTTGGTTTGATTATTACCCAAACCATTTCCAAAGTACATATATGGTTTCTTTGTGTCATTTGGAAGCTAAGCAAGTGTACTAAGCATATCTGAAAGAAAAAGAGGGCAGGTGTGAAGCAGGTTTTGCAGCACCAACTGATTTCCTGAGTGCATCCAACCATCACTCTCAACAGTGGTATCAGAGCAAAGAAGGTAATCATGGGTGATGGTTTCCCTTCATTCATTGACAAATTGGATAGAAACAATTATCAGGCTTGGTCATTGAGAATGAAGACCTATCTACAAGGGAGAAGTTTATTTGGATACATATCAGGAGATGAGGAGTTGCCCTCATTCAAGACTAGAGGACTACCTACAAAGGATGAACATGAAAGGCTCAACCAATGGTGTGCAAAGGATGCTTTGGCAAGGTCTTATCTCTTAAACTCTATATCTGACTTTCTTTTACCTCATGTAAGGAACTGTAAGACTTCCCAAGAGACTTGGGAAACCTTGTCAAATTATTTTTCTTCCAACACAAGGGCTAGGAAGAATCAATTATGGATTGAGTTCACAACCCTTAGGAAGCAGCCCAAGCAATCAGTCTCAGAGTATGTGACAAAGATCAAAGATGTGGCAGACCAACTAGCAAGCATTGGAGAGGAAATTGAAGAGGAGCAAATAGTCAGGCAAGTGACAAATGGACTCAAGGCAGATGATAAGTGGGAAAGTTTCACCACTGCAATGGATCTCTATATGGACATGCATACCCCTGATCTCACAACACTCATGGGCCAACTATTTACACATGAAGCAAAGTTTACAAAGGCTGGAGATCAATCAAAAGGTAATAATCCCTCTGCTCTCTATACTGATAAGAAGGTTAAAGATAAAGGCAAGAAGAAACAGGATGAAGAAGGCTCTACCTCTCAAGCTAACTATGCAGGGAGAGGTAGGTCATCTAGAGGAAGAGGCAGAGGAGGTAAGTCAGGTAGGGGGAGACCCTACAACTCATCACCATGCAACATTTGTGGATTGTCCAATCATACCACAGATGAATGCTACAAGAACTACAAAAATCAGAGAGGAAGAGGCTACTTAAGAGGTGGATACTCTCAAGGGAGAGGCAGATTCAACCAACATCAAAGCTACAATGGATGCAACAACCAATACAACAACAACTACAACAACAACCACAATGGAAACTACCAAGGTGGATTCAGAAATAGAAGAGACTACAACAACTACACAGAGGAGCAAGATGACTCCTTATTGATCATGAATATGACCTCCAAGATAGGTACAAATGATGATCATTTATTTTACATTGACTCAGGATGTTCTAACCATGTAGCTGGCAATGTGGCACTACTTTCTGATTTGGAAGAGCCCAAGGGCAAACATCAGGTACAAACAGGTGATGACACTAAACACTCTGTTGTCAAAGTTGGAAATGTGAAGACATGTGATGGTAATCAGAATCTATTAAGCAGGGTACTCTATGTACCAACAATAACTAAGAATTTAATGAGTGTTGGTCAGATTGTGGAGAAAGGTTTGCAGGTCAGATTCACACAACATGGAGCATATGTGGAGGATCCAAAACATGGATTCAGAAGGATAGCCAAAGGGGAGAAATCAGGTAGATTATTTACATTTGAGCTAGAAGACACCAAGAATATTGCTCTGTATAATTACAAGGATCAGACACTTTCAGAGTTAGAGATATGGCACAAGAGATTAGGGCACATAGGAGAAAGAACTCTAAAGCAAATGTGCAGGGATCAATGTGTGCTTGGGATACCTAATGTATCCAAGCAACACATGATTTACAAATGTGGATCATGTCAATTTGGTAAGTCTCACAGATTGCCCTACTCAAGGAAAGGTTTCATGCATGAAGACTACCTAGACTTGGTACACACAGATGTTTGGGGACCTAGCAAGGACCCTTCCATTTCTGGTTCAAGGTATTATGTGTCCTTCATTGATGACTATAGCAGGTGGACCATTTTATACTTTATGAAGCATAAGGATGAAGTGTTTAATTGTTTCAAGAAATATCTTGCACTTGTTGAAAATCAAACAGGTAGAAGCTTGAAGAGGCTAAGGTCAGATGGTGGAGGAGAGTACTTCTCCAATGAGTTTGAAGATTTCTTACAGGAAAGAGGCATCAAAAGGGAGATTACTACAAGGTACTCACCTGAACAAAATGGGGTAGCTGAAAGAAGGAATAGACTCATTGTGGAAACAGCTAGGTCTATGCTTAATGAGAAAAAGTTGCCAAATTACCTATGGGCAGAGAGTGTATCCACTGCCACTTATCTCATCAATAGGTTGCCATCCAAATCACTTGATGGCATGACACCATATGAAGCTTGGCATGGTAAGAGACCCTCTCTGGATCATTGTAAAATCTTTGGTTGTGTAGCATATGTGCATATTCCCTCACAGGTAAGAGGAAAGCTAGACCCTAAGGCTGAAAAATGTATCTTCATTGGTTATGATTTGAACCAAAAGGGATACAGATTCTACAACCCAACAAACAAAGGCTTCAAGGTAAGCAGAGATGTCATATTTGATGAGAATGTTTCTTGGTATGAGAATGAATGCAGGAAAGTGAGTCTACCCTATGACATAGATGAAGATTTTCCAAAGCTTACCAAGGAAGAGCCAACTCAGCAAGAAGATTCAAGCTCAGATGATGATACAATAAATCTTGAAGAGTTCAAGGCTTGGAAGTCCAAAGGAAAGATGAAGATGAAGCAATTAGAGGATAAGCCAGAAACTTCTACTCAAGCAATGAGGAGATCTCAAAGGGAAAAGAAGAAGCCTATCAGATTTGGGTATGACACATCACTTGTAACTAAACATTCTGTATATCTTGCAAAAGACTTGTTGAATGAAGAACCAGGTACCTATGAAGAAGCAATTACAAAGCCAGAATGGAGAGAAGCCATGGATGAAGAAATAGAAGCTCTCAAGGAAAGTGATACTTGGGACTTGGTACCCAAGAAGGATTCTATGAAGGTAATAGGATCCAGATGGATCTACAAATTAAAGAAGAATTCAGATGGAACAATTAACAGGTACAAAGCTAGGTTGGTAGCCAAGGGTTTTGCACAAACCCAAGGCATTGATTATGAGGAGACATTTTCTCCTGTGGCCAAGATGCCAACTATCAGAGTATTGGTGAGTGTAGCTGCATCCAAGAATTGGAACATGTACCAAATGGATGTGAAGAATGCATTCTTGAATGGATGGATATCTGAAGAAGTCTACATGTCACAACCACCTGGCTATGAAGATCCAAATAAGGTACATCATGTTTGTAAATTGAAGAAGGCTCTGTATGGTTTAAAGCAGGCACCTAGAGCATGGAATTACAGATTGACCACCTACCTCCTAGACCAAGGATTTGTAATGAGCAAGGCAGACACTTCTCTATTCATAAAGAGAAGTAGTACAGAGGTAATCTACTTATGTGTTTATGTTGATGACATCATCATTACAGGCAATGATGTCAATGGGATTAGACACATCAAAGGACAGATGATGAAAGAATTCAAGATCAGTGATCTTGGACTATTAAAGTATTTCTTAGGTCTTGAATTGATCTACACAAATTCAGGTATCTACATCACTCAAAAGAAGTATGTACAGGATATGGTCAAGAAGTTTGGTTTGCAGGATGCTAAGGTATCTACTACTCCAATGGAGGTTAACCAAAAGCTAAGTGCTCATGAAGGAGAAGAAATCAAAGACATTACAGGATACCAAAGTATGGTAGGTAGTTTGAACTATGCTACCTTGACAAGAATTGACATAGCATATGGAGTTAGTGTGCTTAGTCAATTCATGCACAAACCAAGGATACCTCACCTAGAGGCAGCAAAGAAAATCTTGAAGTATCTCAAGGGAACTCAAAGTCATGGTTTGTATTTTCCTTATACATCTGATATTGACATAAAAGTTTATTCAGATGCAGATTGGGCAGGATGCAAGGATGATAGGAGAAGCACCTCAGGTTATATTTGTTTTGCAGGAGATAAGCCTATCTCTTGGTCAGCTAAGAAGCAACCTACAGTGGCATTGTCATCCACTGAAGCAGAGTATAGAGGGCTTGCCAATGCAACTCAAGAAGCTATCTGGTTGAAGCTTCTATATACAGAGTTAGGTCTACACACAAGACCACCTATTATCTTTGGAGATAACACTAGTTCTCTTCACCTTGCAGCAAATCCAATTTATCATGCCAGAACTAAACACATAGAGGTTCATTACCACTATGTGAGAGAGAAGTTACTTAGCAAAGAGATTCAATTAACATATGTTGAAGCTCAAAGTCAAGGACAAAGCATGGAAGCACATCAAAAGGTGGACACACGAGGAAAGGGAGCAAGTAGGGAGCTCCAAGAAGTGTATGTCAGATTTTCAGAAGAATCCCCTACAAAAATAGTGATTTTCATCACTAGAAACCATTGTAAATACCATTATCTATTTTTAGTAACTCCATTTTGTTCAAGCCGAGGAGTCCTCGAGCTTGAGGAGTATTAGAAGTACCATCGTACCAATTTTCATAATTTTTAGACTTCGTTTGAGCCCTCAAATAAGCCTTGGAACCTAATTTTTAACTAGGCCGGACACTAGGTCTGGACAGGGCCAAAACTAGTCAAAAAACTATAAAAAGAGCTAGAGAGCTCATTTTTGGGGTTAGCTTGTTAGAGAATAGAACTTTTGTAAGAGAACTCTTTTGCAATCTAAGCTTTCCATTGTTCCTCTCTTTGATCTTACTTTGTGCGCGTGTGTGTGTATGTGTGTGCATGTTTGTGTGCTTTCACTCACGCACTTGTGCCTTCACTTGCTCGTGGTCTTCATACCGGTCCTCACGTCTTCGCGGATTGACAAGTAAAGGAGGTGGTGCTTACGCTTGAGCTACACCAAATTTTGGCGTCGTTGCCGGGGAGAGAGCTTCGAGGACGAGCGTTGTGATGGTAAGATCGTAGATTTGCGACGTTGGAAGGTAAAAAAACTGTCATTTCAGTTCATTTTCTGTTTTTTCCTCTTCATCTTCATCATCATCATCATCTCCACCTTCTTCCATCTTCTTCTTCACAGAAATTTCTTGTTTTTAGTGCATTTTCACCATTTTCATACCATTTTTCATGCATTATTGTGTGGGAAGGAGTTAGGAGGTGCAAGGGAGAGCAAGCGCTGCATTTTTTTTATGATTTTCTGCTCATACGGAGCTCGCCATAGCCGGCGCTCAGAAATTTGAATTTCCCGCCAAAAAACGCGATTCTGTGATGAAAATCGCGATTCTGTGAAAATTCAAAATTTTTTGAAAAATCACGATTTTCAGTTTTCCCGCCTAAAAGTGGTTGAAAAAAATCGCGATTCTGTGTTTTTCTCAAAAAAAAAAAAAAAAACACGATTCTCTGCTCAAAATCGCGATTCTCACCAATCACGATTTTCAGCAAAAACACGATTTTGTGAAAAAGGCGATTCTGTGAAAACACGATTTTTTGCTCAAAATCGCGATTTTCAAAAACACGATTTTGTGCTCAACATCGCGATTTTCATGTGAAAAATACGATTTTCAAAAAACACGATTCTCTGCTCAAAATCGCGATTCTCACCAATCACGATTTTCAGCAAAAAACACGATTTTGTGAAAAACACGACTTTCTGCTCAAAATTGCGATTCTCACAAATCACGATTTTCAGCCAAAAATACGATTTTGAGAAAAACACGATTCTGTGGGACAAAATCGCGATTTTCAAGTCAAAAACACGATTTTGAGAAAACACGAATTTTTGCTCAAAATTGCGATTTTCAATTCACGATTTTCTGCTCAAAATCGCGATTTTCATGTCAAAAACACGATTCTGAGAAAACACGATTTTCAGTCAAAAACACGATTTTGTGAATCACGATTCTCTGAGTCAAAATCGCGATTTTCAGAAACACGATTTTGTGATCAACATCGCGATTCTCTGAAATACGATTTTGTGATCAACATCGCGATTCTCTGAAACACGATTTTGTGATCAACATCGCGATTCTCTGAAACACGATTTTGTGATCAACATCGCGATTTTCAGAAACACGATTTTGTGATCAACATCGCGATTTTCAAATCACGATTTTCTGCTCAAAATCGCGATTTTCAAAAACACGATTTTGTGCTCAACATCGCGATTTTTTTTGACTTCACAGCATCGCGATTTTCAGAAAGTTCACAAAATCGCGATTTTCTCCAAAGGTCCTGTTTGCCTGTTTTGACCCCCAGGAGCCTGATTTGACATAACTTTCTCATCCAAAGTCCATTTTTTGAGCTCTATAGCTTGTTGGAAAGCTCGTTTCAAATCCTACACGATCTCAACTGTTTTTTTCAAGAATAATGCGTTGATTTTGAGATAGGATAATTTGAAGTTGACCCTCAGGTGGGACTAGGGAACCAAGGGGGCTCTAAAGAATTGTGAACCATACCAAAGGGAAAATTTGGACTCTTGACTAAAGCTTATGAACCTGAGATCTGGTAGACACTTAGGCAAGGATAAACAAAGCATTAGATCTTCTGAGGCTAGTGTCAACCATACATCCAAGTCTTGGGCACAACAACTAAGTGGTCATCTTTTACTCAGATCAGACACAAGTGATTCAGAAATGTCTTTTAGTATAGGAAAACCTGCAGGTGGCTCAGGGACTGCCCATCTACAAACACCGGAAGGTCCCTATAAGACACAGTTGGAATATATTCGGACCAACCAATTAGGTGCTCGCATCTATGAGGATGGTCTGAGGCGATCAGTGGTCCAACTCAAAAATCCAGATCAATCCTTTGGACTTGAACACCCGGTGGTCAAGTTCGAAGAGGGTTCATACATTGATAAGGAAGGAACCATGTATGTGGTTACCAACCAACCAGATAGGACCGATGAGTTTGGAAATATCATTCATGAGAATGAGATAGGAGACCTAGAACAAGGAAACGTAGGACAAGGACCCCAGACTCCTAGAGGTAAGTCAGTTTTGACCCGAGTGATCACTCCGGACTGGATCCCTCAAGACAACAAAAGCATAGAACTATTTTTGAATAGAGAAACAGAGGAAGCCTTTTGGAGGTTCAAGCCAGATCAACCTAGCCAATTGGGCATAGTTATCATCTATGAATTCAAAGATCCTGAGATACCAGGCAAAGTTGTCTACCTGGATAACACATCAGAGAAAATTTTCTTGGTAACGGAACATGATAGACATGCATATACATGGAAGAATGACATGATTTTCCCCCCACCAAGATCCAATGTTTCCCATGGCCTCCAAGGGGTAGGATCATCCCAGGCTCATGAAGCCCAGAGAGAAAGAACTAGAGAGAGACCTGAGGTAAGTTTTGCACACACCGTGGGCAGGAATAGGTCAAGATTTGAAAATGAAAGACCTGAAAGAGAGAGACATCAAGCACATAGGCAACAAAGAGATGAACAGGATTTTCCATTGCCTAGACCCCGGGAGTACCCAAGAACCCTTAAACCCAGTCACGTGATCAAGGCAATGAAGAACTATTTCGATGGGACAGGGGATCCTTATGATCATGTGGCCGAGTACAAACAAGTGCTGAGAGCCGAACAAATTGAGGACTGGTTCACCCAGTACGAGGCATTTGGTTTGACCCTTAAAGGCACTGCCTTAGCTTGGTTTCAACCATTGAGTAGAAGCAGCTATCGCGATATAGGTCAACTGCTAGACGAATTCATTGTAGAATTTTCCAAGAGTGGTATCAGGCATAACACATCGTCCCTGATCCATAGTTTCAAGCAGACACCCCAAGAAACAGTGCGACTAGCAGGTAGAAGGTTCAGACAGTACCTAGAAAGATGCCCTGCTCCAGAGCTACCCACACCAGCCAAACAAGTGGCTTTGTTTTTAGATGGCTTATTGAGCACAAAGTTAAGATCCTATGTATACTTGAAAGATCCTAGATCCATAGAAGAGTGTGTGCGGACGTGCATAGACATAGAAGATAACTTGGGTGAGGAGTTAGGATTGGCCAAACTCTACAAAGATTCGGATAGTTCTACTAGTCATACTTCAAAGATCTCCACAGAAATAGAAGAGATAGCTGAGCAAGTTGCCAAGAAGCTGGGAGTCCAAAATAAACAAACACAGGGAGTCACTTCATTGAATCGGTGCTATACTTGCGGAGGTGACCACATGGCTAACGTATGCCCAATGCAAAACCAAAACATTAGAGAAAGGAATGCTCCATATTGCACTATTGAGAGAAAATACACAAACCACACGGCTCAAGATTGTCCCTACAATAGGCAGGCTGTTAGACAAAATTATCAGCAACCTTACCCACAAGGTAGGTATCAGAATCAATACCAACAGCCATATTACAGACCACAACAGCAATATCAGGTACCATATAGGCCACAACCTGTCTTGGTAAACCAACCACCAGCTCCAGCCAACGTGATTCCAGTCAAGTATGCTGTGGGAGAGGAAAATCCAAATAGAGCTTTGGTGCCACTAACCCCATTGATACCAGATAATGACTCTCATGCTCATAGTTCAGACTACTCCCATGAAGGTAGTCCACATGCTTATTACACAGAGTCACCTGAACATAGTGAGATTTACTCGTATCAATATGAGGCACCGCCTATGGAGCAAAATTGGGAGCCAGAATACTCCAATGTCATGTACACAAATCCTAACCCTAGGCCCCAGTTGAGACAAATGAGACCACAAGCCCCTAGAGGATCTTGTTTCAGATGTCATGGTGACCATTTCATTCGTGACTGTCCCCACCCACCATCTCCGAGTCAAGGACAGGCTATCACAATACAGGCTTTTTGTCCTGATTGTGGCAAAGACCATCTCCCCAGAGATTGTCCAAGAAACCCCTCTAGTGCACCCAAGATTACACCCATTAATGTGGTAAGCTTAGTGGCAGATCCAAGTTCAAGTAGTAGCAATGTGGCTCCTATACAAGCTGTCACTAGAGCACAAGCCTTAAAACAGGATAAACCAGTAGAACAATCAGAGTCGAGTGAATCGGGAGAGCCTAGTAAGAGGAAAACAAGAACATGGAAGGATACCAGAGAGAAGGCCAATCGCAAGTGGAATAAAAAGTTATCGGAACTAGAAGAAAGCTTAAAAGAAGCGAAAACAAAAATAGAAGACATTGCATCTCAAAGCCCCTCGCATGCCGAAACTCCATCCACTCCACCTCATCCCACCCCACCACCCATTGTAAATAGACCGCAACCAGGGTCTGTTCTTGCAGATCCAACCCCAGAAGGCTTGGACATGATGTTCAAGGCCTACCAGGCTCGACTTCAAGAAGGGCCTACAGCGGCAAACCTAGACAAGAGTTACCCTAGAGCAGATTTAGAGATTGAACGGATGAAAATGTGCATGAAAATGGTAGAACAAGCTCAAGCCATACTTGAGACTAGTCAAAAGTTCAATCAGACAAACTCTATCAAATCGGATTTGCATTTCCAGGGCTTACTAGAACGATTAGAGCAGTTGGTAAACAAACCACAAGTTTCTCTACCTCCACAGGCTCAACCAGTTATTGAAAGAGGAAGCTCACCACCAAGGGGAGCTTATGTTCCTAATTCCACGGATGCTGGAATACCTCCTTCTATTCAACAGTACTCTCAAGAGTTCTTGCGGGAAATACAAGAGGAGAAATGGGCCAAGGAGAAGGGTAATTCCCCTCCTATTCCTGAGATTGATGATCTTCATGATCAATTTCCCCAAGACATTCCATCTATTTACGAAGATGAAGCAGAACAAGAAGACGAAAGATTAGATTTTGAATCTAATACCTTAGAAGAACTGCCTCAATTTCTAGGCCCATGGGAATCTGAATCACTCCAGATTAGAGCTCCCACAATACTAGTAAGAAATGAAGACTCAGTGGTTCCAAGGAACACGGATGTCGTGAAGAACACTAAGGTTCAGTGTCATCTCACTGTAGAAGAGTTGCTCAAAGCAAAACCTGAGTTATGGAATCATGTGAAGGATCAGGTCCCAGAACTTGAGTCCAATATGCCAAAAGTAGGCTCTAAGCAAAGGGTACCAGAGATACCTCTAGACAAAATAGGGGACATGTGTGAGGGTGAAGAAGGTAATACTTATCTTCCAATCACCTACCAAGGTTACACAACCAAAGCAATCATAGATTCAGGTGCTGGTGTTGCTATTGCGACCACCTCCTTGTGGAAGCAATGGGGCAAGCCCACATTAAGACCAACTAGAATGAAGCTTCAAATGGCTGATGGTCATTTTGAAAGACCTCTAGGATTGCTAGAAGGGATCACTCTAACCACTTGTGGTGTAGAGTTTGAGCACACATTTGCTATATGTGACTTTGAGAAAAATAATGTCTTTGAGATGATCCTAGGAAGACCCTTCCTACGACAATTGCAAATAGTACAGGATTGGGGAACTAACTCCTTGTACTTACAGCACTTAGGGGTCACCACTAAGGTCAATTTGAAGGATTACACCTTCAGAGATGTACCACCCCTACAGTGGAATTCTATCCACAAAGCAAAAGAAGATTCCATCTCTGTGCATTCTGAAAGTTCACCTGATCCATCATGGCTGCATGAAGATACTCATTTGTGGATGTGCAAGGTTGCAAAGGAAGAGGAAAAACGTTTAAAGGCAAGAGAAGAAGGAACTTCGTTAGGAGATAGACCAGTTAGAGACCCAGCCTACACACCGATGATCTTTCCAGATGAGGAGTTTGAGCCTCATGGCTGGCCAGAAATCTTAGCCACCATGGACATTGCTGTCAATGAGGAACAGTGGACACCTCATTGTGATGAGGAGGGTTATGATATCTCAGTGTTCATGTGTCAACCCTTGCTAGAAGAATGTGACCCTAGTGATGTCATAGAAGAGGAAGAGAATGACGATGATCTGGAGTCTATTGTGATGGATAGTTGCTTTAACTCAGAGCAGCACTATTTAGAAGATATAGGAGTGTTCACCCAGAAAGAGGAAGAACCTCTCACAAGTATTAAAACAGTAAACTCAAAGGATGGAAGTGAGAGTAGTCAAAAGAAAAAGAAAAGAAAAGCAGGGAAACAAGAAAAGGAGGAATCATTGTTTGAAGTACCAGAAAACTTCAAGAAATATGAAGTTGACGACCGCAAAATTTTGGTACGAATGCCTAAGAGAGAGGCCATCATAGGAGAATCATATGATAATAAAGAAAAGACCAAGAAGATTGTAGTGACCATTGAAGAGAACGAAGAGAGATGCACATATATAGGAGATGACCTAAGTGCAAGAGAAGAAATGGAGCTCATAGCTCTATTAAGGGAATATAGGGATGTGTTTGCATGGCACTATAGAGACTTGAAAGGGGTAGATCCAAGAATTTGCTCTCATACTATCCCCATGACTGCTGATGCTAAGCCCACCAAACAGAAGCCCTACACATATAATGATACCTATGCAGCCAAAATCAAAGAAGAAATTGATAGGTTGATTGAGGCTGGATTCATCTATGAGATTGAGCATACCGAATGGGTGTCCCCCATTGTTGTGGTACCCAAGAAGAACGGGAAGTTGCGAGTGTGTATTAACCTTAAAAAAGTTAATGCCACTACGATTAGAGATAGTTATCCACTTCCAATCACAGAACACCTATTGGAGCGTGTTGCAGGCAAGGAAGTTTATAGCTTCCTTGATGGATTTTCAGGTTACAATCAAGTAGCCATTGCCCCAGAAGATCAACACAAAACAGCTTTTGCTACAGAGTGGGGAATCTTTGCATTTCGGGTGATGCCATTTGGGCTCACCAATGCACCTGCAACATTCCAAAGGCTCATGTGTCATGTCTTCAAAGAGTTCTTGCGAAAGAGCTTAGAAGTGTATGTGGATGATTTATGTGCTCATTCCCAAGAAAGAAGGGTTCACATCCCTGAACTCAGACAAATCTTCAACAAGTGTAGAGAATATCGAGTGTGTCTGAACCCAGAAAAGTGTGTGTTCATGGTGCGTCAAGGTAAAATCCTCGGTCATATTGTTTCTAAGAATGGAATCTCAACGGATGAAGATAAGGTACGAGCCATAGCGGAGCTGCCAAGGCCAAGGAATGTTAAAGAGGTACAAGCCTTTATGGGCCATTGTGGATATTACCGTAGGTTTATCCACATGTACGCGATCATAGCTAAACCCCTTTATGCCTTGTTGTCTAATTTTGAGTGGAACGACGAATGCGAGAATTCTTTCAATGAACTGAAGAAACGTTTGTGCACAGCACCAATACTGACCACTCCTGATTGGCATAAACCATTCCATGTCCATGTGGATGCATCCAATCATGCCATAGGATGTGTGCTGGCACAACCCACAGGTGAAGGGAATTTAGATTTGCCCATAGCATATGCTAGTAGACAACTAAACCCAGCCGAAAGAAATTATACCACAACCGAGCGAGAAGGGTTAGGCATGGTATATGCTGTAAAGAAGTTTAGACACTATTTATTGGCCAACAAGTTCAAGTTCTTCACTGATCATCAAGCTTTGTTATATTTGGTCAATAAACCTTGCAATACTGGACGCTTAGTAAGATGGTTCCTCTTACTAATGGAGTATGACTTTGAAGTTGTTGTCAGGAAAGGTAGAACCCACCTTCGGGCAGATCACCTTTCTCGCATTACTTCAGGAGAGTCACCACAAGGAGTGTCTGATGAACTACCTGATGCTTATCTGTTCAATTTGGAAGTTGTTCCTAAATGGGCAAATAAGTTGGTACCAGTCCTAACCTTCGGCCCTGCAAATAAGAATGTGAAAACATCACAAGAAGAAATTGTAAAATCACAAAAATATCACATATTGGCAGGAAGCATGTACAAACAAGATACTGAGGGTGTATTAGCTTGTTGTGTCGAGGATGATGAACATAGTAGTTGGTTGCAGCAAGCTCATGAGGGATTGCTAGGAAATCACTATTCTAAACAACGAACATTGCAGAATTTGAAACGTTTAGGAGTGTATTGGCCTAGCATGGACAAAGAAATACATGAGTGGATCAAGAATTGTCCAATGTGTAGAGAGAAACCACCAGTGGAGCATGCGACCCTTTATCAAGTATCATTAATTCCAGATTGGAGTACTCCATTGGTAGAGTTTATGAGATCGGGAAGATTACCCAAAGAGGCCAGTCTAGCAAGAAGACGAAATATGGAGCAAGAGGCTCAAGGCTATGCCTTAGTAGGAGAAAACCTATACCGAAGAGGTAAAGATGGTTACTTAAGACTGTGCGTTCATGAATCAGACTATTTAAGGGTCTTAGAGACTGCACACAGTGGTGTTGCAGGTGGACATTTTGGCCCTGACCGAGTGATTAAAACCATTC
Organism: Ceratopteris richardii; assembly: GCA_020310875.1. Taxonomy (NCBI): domain Eukaryota; kingdom Viridiplantae; phylum Streptophyta; class Polypodiopsida; order Polypodiales; family Pteridaceae; genus Ceratopteris; species Ceratopteris richardii. The sequence goes on along the minus strand of MU260092.1, from coordinate 85,723 downwards.
TATTCTCAGGACTTTGGTGGCCCACTCTTCATATGGATGCACATACCTATGTGAAGAAATGTGACACATGCCAACGTGCACAATATCCAGTGAGAAAAGACGAGATGCCCTTGAGGCCAATGATGGGAGGACGTGCATTTTCGAAGTGGGGCATAGACTTCATAGGTCCTATTAACCCCCCAGCTAGAAACTCCCATGCAGAATACATCATTGTAGCCACAGATTACCTTACAAAGTGGGTAGAAGTCAAAGCCACAACAAAGAATGATGCTCAGACTACGGCTAAGTTCTTATTCGAGAATGTGTTCACGAGATATGGACTACCAATAGAGTTGGTGAGCGATAGAGGCACACACTTCTTGAATGAAGTCATTGAAAATCTTCTCCAAGAATTCTTGGTGATACATAAGAAATCCGCCCCCTATCATCCACAAGCCAACGGACAAGCCGAGAGTACCAATAAGATCCTCTGTAACGTATTGACAAAATTGGTAAATAATAAACGCTCTGATTGGGACAAACAACTTCATCATGCTGTTTGGGCTTATCGAGTTGCCTACAAAACGGTACTCAACGCCACCCCATTTCAGATGGTCTTCGGACAGAACGCTGTGCTACCATTAGATTTCTTAATCCCTGCCTTAAAAGTAGCACAAGAGTATGAGTGGAATGGGCATGAATTGTCCTCTAGGATCTTTGATCTCGAACGCTTGGGTGAAACGAGGCTACGAGCGGCAGCAGGCATCTACGCTGCAAAGAAGAGGCAAAAGGCATACTTTGATGCACACATCAAGGATAAGGGATTGAAAGAGGGAGATCTAGTGTTGGTATACACACTAAAACAACATGCCCGTAAGTTGGAAAAAAGAGGTTATGGACCCATGATCATTAATAGAATTTCCACTAGTGGTGCAGTTCAGTTGGCCACTCTAGAAGGAGATATCTTGCCAAACTATATTAGTGGCTGTAGAGTCAAGCTATATCAAGAACCTCTTACTGAGGATATGCTAATGAGACTCAACACTGCGAAGAAGCGAAAAGAAGAAGAGTTAAGAGTGAGAGAAGAAGCACAGGAAGAGGCCAGAGAGCGTATTAGGCAAAATAAGTTAAGGCGATTAGGCCTAGATGTCAACTCAAAAGCCCCAAAATATCACATGGATATGTGTCAAAAGTCAGGCATTGCGACTTCTCAGGTCATTGACCGAAGACCCTTTGTGACCATAGAGATAGGACAAGGGAAGGGTGCAAGGACGGTGAAAGCATTGATTGACTCAGGTGCAGCAAGTAGTGCAGTTAAACTTTCCTACTGCCAAGACTTGGGGTTGAACATCAATCCCATAGAAGCTTATCTCATAGGATTGGGAGGTGTGGAAACCCCTTGTTTGGGCGAGGTGGAACTTCCCATCTACCTTCAAGATGTTCCAATGAAAGTCAAAGCGCTAGTATGTCAAGATGAGAACCTTACAGAACCACTTGTCTTGGGTCAAGATTGGATCTATGACCATGCAGTTAACTTAAACCTAAGAAGTCAAATTCTTCAAGTTTGGGTACATGAACAATGCATTACATTAGAATTAGAGAACTGCATGCTCCTAGATCATGGCACCACACACTCTCTTAGTTCTTCCAAGACTAATCATATGAAAGAAGATGTTGTATGTGTCAAAAGCTCTATGATGCAGAAGGAGTCAATCGTGGAAGACCAGGTTCGAAGGCGGGTGGATCTTTCTTCTTCTCCAAAGACTCAAGTAGCCACAGTAGTGAGCCCACCACACAAGCAAACACAACCGTTCACGACAACCGCTACATCAAATAGAAAGACACCATTCGATAAAAAAGCGGTTCCGGGCATGAAGCAGATCTGGGTACGCAAAGGAGAGCAACCACCAGCCTTACCCCCACAAATCCCATCCATGCACACTAACCAAGCCAGAACACGAAGGAAGCAGCTCAGACAAGCTCCGTCACAAGATATCCAACAAGTTTGGGTGCCTAAGAAGTTAGCTGCAGCTCAACAAGGGCAATTACAGATGTGGGTACCTAAGAAGATCCTACACCCACAACAACCTTTGTTCTCCCACATGCAAAAGGTTTCAACAAAGAGGCCAAAAAGAGAAAAGGGTAAGAACCACGTACAGAGACCAAAGGAAGATCAAATCAGCTCTTCAACATTAGTAGGAAGACATGCAAAAAGGATATGGGTTTGGAAGCCAAAAGTGCAAGTAGCCTCCACCGAACCAAAGCATCAACCACACTGGATACCACAGTTCAGAAAGCATCCAAAGAGAAAGACGCCTGAAGTGACCTCTACAGTGCCAAATGATGTTCTAAAATGGACTCCAATAAGGAGGATTACATCAGTTCGAGACTCAATGGATACCTCCACTAAGGCCGGCATCAACCTCCACAAATAACATCGAAAGCCTCGAACGAGCAACAACCATGTGCTCCTTGCACAACCCTGTCTTTTGCACCATTTAGGTCATGCATTTCCAAAGTATGCATTAATATAGGGCCACATTACACGGCCGTGCATAGACACACTTGAGAATCCCATGCACAAGAGCACAGTGACATATGTCGAACATTTCTATTGATACTAACTTTTGTGTTCTTGTTTTGTGATATCCTGTTCCTCTAAAAAAAAAAAAAAAAAAAAAAAAAAAAAAGAAGAGAGAAGTGGGAGAGAGCTTGTTCCCAGTGTGTCTCGGCCAGTAGTGAGATTATTGCTGCCTTATCTGGTAGAGGACAAGCATTTGGCATGAACATGGCATCTACAACTATGATTTTCTCTTACCATGGTAGGAATGAAGAGCTTGAAGGTCCGCAACTTGAGTGATGCTTAACTACTTCATGTACCAGAGCATCCAAGGAGATATCTGCAAAAGGTAGTTCTGGAGGAGAAGACTCCTGCATATGGTGAGCTAAAGAGCATATGTGAAACTCAGCTTGGTGTAGTTACCCGATGTTGCTTGCCAAGGAATATAAAGCAATTCAATTCTCAGTATTTCCTGAACCAGTATGGAACAGTAGCACTGGTGAATGGTCTATGTCAATCAGCATGGTAATCTCTTAGAAACCGGCACGTGTCCAATATTCCTCTGAGTGTCAATATAGGGAAGTGAACGTGCATGAGCCCAAGCTCAGAAATGCACATTGTTAGTGACAAATGTTGCTTTGAAAAGAGGAGAGGGGATCCACCACTCAAAAGATCTCATCAGTGGACAATCAACATGGACATTCATCAACAAGGTTCCATCCCAAAGGCCGAGTGTACAACACGAAGAGGCAAACATCCATCAACCTTCGCCATGGTAAGTATCTTTACTCTGGAAACACCATAACCATGATAGTTTAGGAAACCTCTTCGTCAGCATACCCTTGAGCACTTAGCTCAAGACCCGCAATTTTTGCACCATACTTCTTCCAATGCATTTTCCAAGTAAGCATGCGTAGGGCTACATTACAAGGCCGTGCACAAGGCACATACTTTTTTCAACCCAGGCACGAACACACTTACCCATCATTCATTATGGGTTATGAGTAGTTGGCATGAATGCTCTCAACATCATCTTTAAAAGAGCTAGCAGACATCATGGGAACAACATCCATATCTCGGAAGCAAATTGAAGCCAGTAGTTGCTCCAAATCACTCTTGACAACCTCTTCTGAGCAACTTGCAGTTTTGAAAGCTCACAACGACACATTCTTGCTGGAATCCAAGGAACCAGCTCATACAACGGATGGACACCACCTCTCAAAGCACTACACAGAACAGCCCTTCCAACAAGGGTCTGTCAGGGACGACAGACTCGAGAGGGGGGGGAGTGTTGAAGCTCAAAGTCAAGGACAAAGCATGGAAGCACATCAAAAGGTGGACACACGAGGAAAGGGAGCAAGTAGGGAGCTCCAAGAAGTGTATGTCAAATTTTCAGAAGAATCCCCTACAAAAATAGTGATTTTCATCACTAGAAACCATTGTAAATACCATTATCTATTTTTAGTAACTCCATTTTGTTCAAGCCGAGGAGTCCTCGAGCTTGAGGAGTATTAGAAGTACCATCGTACCAATTTTCATAATTTTTAGACTTCGTTTGAGCCCTCAAATAAGCCCTGGAACCTAATTTTTAACTAGGCCGGACACTAGGTCTGGACAGGGCCAAAACTAGTCAAAAAACTATAAAAAGAGCTAGAGAGCTCATTTTTGGGGTTAGCTTGTTAGAGAATAGAACTTTTGTAAGAGAACTCTTTTGCAATCTAAGCTTTCCATTGTTCCTCTCTTTGATCTTACTTTGTGCGCGTGTGTGTGTATGTGTGTGCATGTTTGTGTGCTTTCACTCACGCACTTGTGCCTTCACTTGCTCGTGGTCTTCATACCGGTCCTCACGTCTTCGCGGATTGACAAGTAAAGGAGGTGGTGCTTACGCTTGAGCTACAACATATGTGTCTACTAAATATGCAATGTGCAGATTTACTTACAAAGGCATTGGATGGAAACAAGTTATGCAGATTCAAATCTATGATTGGTTTGCAGGAAGTGATTGAAGAATGAAAGAGAAGACTTAAGCCAAAGTGTTTGGCTTGAGGGGGAGCTGTTGGTGCATATCAAGCCTTCACACATTGGCTTGGAACATTAGACCCATGGAAGGCTAGCTTGGACAAAGCTTTATCAAGGCTTCACTTGAAGCAAGGCTCATATGAACATATGCTTAGATGTTCTCACTTTTTATCCCTTTGTAAAAGTCATTGTGACTTGGAATAATTTGTAACCACACCTACTTGAGAAAGTCATGGAAATCTGAATGTTGTAATGGAGAGAATATCTCCCTACTTTTAGAGGAGAGATTCTAGGGAGCCTTAGTTTGAATTTCAAATTCAAATGATCAAAAAAACTCCTATAAAAGATGAAGTGAAAAAGTCGCGGTTAGTGACTCACTCTAGCTCACTCCCCGAGGCATTTTATCATTGTAACTCATTGTGTGTGAGGGCTACCTCATAGCCAACACCACAATACCTCATTTAGCTATGCTTGTCAAGCTAATGAGATTGTACAAACACATTAATCAATAGAAGTATACATTCACTATCTCTGATTTTCTCTGAGTCATCATCTTCAAGTCTGTCAACTTCAAAGGAGCATATCTCAGGATCTACTGAACCAAATCAAGAGATCTATAGCTCATTGGAACCAGCTCAAGATCTACTACAAGCATACAAAATCTCAGAGGATTTCATTCAGCCATTTGGGAGAAATCCAACTCGAAGTGCACACTAGTCTGTGTCTGCAAAGTTCCTAAAAAGTCGGGGGTAATTAGAATTTTGCTAAACTTATTTCTCAGTACATAGTTTATCAATTGAAGTGATTCCACTTGTGATTGGTAGCTTACTAAGGTACTTTAATACTCCCAAAAGGAATTGTTCCAATTTTAAGTGTGCTGGACACACTGAGTAAAAGTTTGAGCAGGTATCACTACAGGAATAGAAAGTTTTTCTTGATTCTTGAAGTACCAAGTTATCTGTTTTGGTTTGATTATTACCCAAACCATTTCCAAAGTACATATATGGTTTCTTTGTGTCATTTGGAAGCTAAGCAAGTGTACTAAGCATATCTGAAAGAAAAAGAGGGCAGGTGTGAAGCAGGTTTTGCAGCACCAACTGATTTCCTGAGTGCATCCAACCATCACTCTCAACAGAAGTTCGCTGATGAGCATTTTCAAGTACATAGTTTTTTTTTTTTTTTTTTTTTTTTTTTTTTGCACCCAATGGCATGAAACAAGAAGAAAGAGGTTAGTATCAATAAAATATTTTACATGTGAAAATTTGTGTCTCATGTGCCTGGGATTTTTCAATTGTGTCTATGCACGGCCATGTAAGGTGGCCCTATATTGATGCATACTTTGGAGATGCATGACCTGAATGGTGCAAAAGACAAGGTTATGCCAAAGGCACATGGTTGCTGCACGTCGAGGCTTTTGATGTTACTCGCATAGTTGATGCATTCTTTGTTTGGAGGTGCCGATTGGATCTCGAAATGATGTAATCCTCCTAATGGGAACCCATTTCCTAATAGTATTTGGCCCCGTAGAGATCACCTCAGGCCAGTTCTTCTTTGGATGCTGTCCAAACTTTGGTATCCAGTGTGGTTGGCCCCTTGGTTCTGTGTATGTTGCTTGTGCTTTTGGCTTCCAAACCCATATCCTGGGTGAGTGCCTGCTTATTTTTGGAGAAGGGTTGAGTTTATCTTTTTTTGGTCGTTGTGCTCTGGTCTTACCCTTTGCTTTCCTTGGCTTCTTTGTTGAGACCTTTTGCCTGGTGGGGAGCAAAGGCCGTTGTGTATGTAGGAGCTTCTTGGGTACCCACATCTGTAATCGCCCGTGTTGAGCTGTCGCTAATCTTTTAGGCACCCAAATTTGTACATGATTGTGGTCTGCCTTCTTTGATAGCTTCGGTACCCAAATTTGTTGGATTTGTCGTGCTTGAGCCTGTCGTAGGTGCTTGGTTCTTCTTTTTTCATGGTCGATCTGGTTGGGTGGGAATCTTTGAGGCAACGTCGATGGTTGCACTCCTTTCTTTACCCAGATCTGCTTCATGCCCCTAACTTCTTTCTGCTTGAAGGCTCTTTGTCTATTTGATAGACTGGCTATCTTGCACTGTTTTGTTTGCTTCTGAGGTTGGACTAACATGGATGCTTTACTCTTTGAAAAAGAAGAAGGTTCTTCTTGCCTTTGCGACTGTCCTTCCATGATTGTGTCCGCCTGGATCATAGATCTTTTGACATTTACAACATCTTGTTCGAGAAGATTAGCCTTAGAGGAAAGAAGAGAGCGTGCGGTGTCTTGGTCAGTGGCCATGCAATTCTCCAATTCTAATGTAATGCATTGATTATGTACCCAAACTTGAAGAAGTTGACTTCTTAGGTTCAAGTTGACAGCATGGTCGTAAATCCAATCTTGACCCAAGACAAGTGGTTCTGTGAGGTCCTCATCATGACACACTAGCATTTTGACTTTTATTGGAACATCTTGAAGGTAGATGGGAAGTTCCACCTCGCCCAAACAGGGTGTTTCCATGCCTCCTAATCCTATGAGATAGGCTTCTATGGGCTTGATGTCCAAATGCAGGTCTTGGCAGTATGAAAGTCTAACTGCACTAGTTGCTGCTCCTGAGTCAACCAATGCTCTCACAGTCCTTACACTCTTTCCTTGTCCTACCTCTATAGTCACAAAGGGCCGTCGATCAATTATTCGAGAAGTAGTTATGCCCGATTTTTGGCACATGTCCATGTGATATTTTGGAGCTTTTGTGTTGACATCTAGGCCTAGCCGTCGTAACTTATTTCTTCTGATGCGCTCTCTAGCCTCTGCTTGTGCTTCTTCTCTAACCCTTAACTCCTCTTCTTTTCGCTTCTTAGCAGTGTTGAGTCTCGTGAGCATTTCCTCTGTAAGAGGTTCTTGATATAACTTGACTCGGCATCCACTAATATAGTTGGGTAGGACATCACCTTCTAAAGTGGCCAATTGAACTGCACCGCTAGTGGAGAGTCTATTAATGATCATGGGTCCATATCCTCGTTTCTCCAATTTGCGGGCATGTTGCTTTAGCGTATAAACCAGCACTAGATCTCCTTCCTTCAATCCTTTATCCTTTACATGGGCATCAAAGTATGCCTTTTGCCTTTTCTTTGCAGCATAAATGCCTGCTGCTGCCCGTAGCCTCGTCTCACCTAAGCGTTCTAGATCAAAGATCCTGGAAGACAACTCATGTCCATTCCATTCATGCTCTTGTGCTACTTTCAAGGCTGGGATTAGGAAGTCTATGTTGGTGCATGACAATCATTAATTGAAGGATTATGGAGAAATGAAGTCAAGAAGTCAAGAAGGAAACAAAGTCAGATGGTTGAAGGAAGGACATTTTCAGAAAACTCAAAGATATGTACATATATGTACATTAGCTGACTTATACCTTTGTCTAGTCATACACTTGTATATATTCATCTATAAATATGTTGGAAAATGTCGGGCAAATAGAGCAGAAGAAATTTGAGAATAGGGAGAGAGAAATTAGTGTCATTAGACACATGAAGAGTGAGTGAATTGTCCATCCTCACTTAGATGTAAATTTTCTGAGAAATCGAATTTTTGCGCCCGATATTTTGCTGTCTGCTCCCTCTGTGTTTAATCTTTTGAGAAATCCTTTTGCACATATCTAAGTCCATAGCTAATCTATCTATGGCTAGAATTTGAGAGGTTAATTGTAATCAGGCTGAGAGAATTTTGATTAGGAACATTCATATGTAAGAATGTTCTAACAGTCGAGAAATCTGGCGCACATTTCATCTTCAATGAAATGATCATTGCTCAGTCTACAGTGTAAAGTTTTACACAAATGAGGGCTTAAAATCTAAGTTGGAAGGTAAGCTATCTATGGCTAAAAGATCTTGATCAAACGGGATTTACTTTGGGAGAACCAGTGCTAAGAAGTTGCAGGTGTCAAAGTCGCCATTGCAGAGAAGCATTTTCAGACATAGGTAAAGTGTTTCACACATTTCTCTGTGTGTACTTAATCTTTTTGAGAGATTTAACTTGGCAAAGTTGCACAACCTTAAGGCAAAGTGTTGTGCAAAGTTTTATAAAAAACTTTACAGGATTGATTAGTCAATGAGTGACTAATCTGCAGCAGACTTTTCTGAAGAAACTGAAATTTTCAGAATAATCAATTTTCTGATAATTTGGTGAAGATTCTCTAAATTAGGTGGAGTCTAAAGTTGATCTTGATATAGAGGTGATCTAAATTCAAGGTTAACTTGTTCTTTTGGAGATTAACACTCTCCATCAGTGGTATCAGAGCAGGTTGTGTCAAAATTGAAGTGAAGGAGACTCCAACTACTTCAGAAATACAAAACTTTACATTTTGAAGGTGCAGAAGGGTAAAGGTTGAAGAAAGATCAAAGGAAGACATACAAAGAGCATCAAAAGGATCAGAAGGAGCAACATTCGAAGTAAAGGTACATTTATTATCTGTAAAGGTTAAAGATTTGAAGTTACAGGTGAAGTAAAGATGGGAGATAGTCTCCAAATTGAAAAATTGGATAGAGAGAACTATCCTGCATGGTCTATGAGGATGGAAGCTCACCTTATGAGCAAAGATCTGATAGGATACATCACAGGAGATGAAGAAAAGCCAGAATTCAGAGATCCTAGTGTTCCAACTAGGGAGGAGCTTGCAGATTTGAAGAATTGGATGAAGAAGGATGCTCAAGCAAGAAGCATCATCTACATGGCAGTCAATGACTATTTGCTTCCTCACATTAGAGGACTTGAAAGTGCTTGTGACATTTGGAATGCTTTGGAAGAGCATTTCCAAAATACAACCAAATCAAGGAAGGCTTCACTATGGGCAGAGTTTACTACCTTCAAGAAGAAGGCCTCACAATCAATTTCTGATTATGTGACAAAGATGAAGGACATTGCAGATTCTTTAGGTGCAGTTGATGAAGATATTGAAGAAGACAAATTGGTAAGACAAATACTCACAGGGCTAAGAGGAGATGAGAAATGGAAGCCTTTCATTTTATCTACAGAACTTTCATTAGATCATTTTACTCCTGATTTGAATCAATTGTTAGGTCATATGCTAACTTTTGAGAATGATATCAAAGGAGATGTTGATAAGAGTGCAGGTCATGCAATGTATTCTAAAGACAAGAAGAAAGTCAACAAAGGGAAGCAACAATCAGGTGAAGAAGAAGGTACATCAAACCAAGCAAACTTCATAAGAGGAAGAGGAAATGGCAGAAGTAGAGGAAGAGGCAGAAACAACAAAGAGAATGCAAGAGCTTGTTGGATATGTGGTAAGACCAATCATCTATCTCATGATTGTTGGCATAATAATCAAAACAATGGTAATTATCAGAACTTTAATCAAAGAGCAAGAGGTGGTAGATTTCAGAGAGGAAATTTCAGAGGTAGAGGTGGTAGGAATTCTTTTGGAAGAGGTGGTGGAAGAAACTTCCAAAATCAATCCTATAATAACACCTACTACAACTATGCATCAGATCAAAAGGAGGATTCGACTCTCATTATGAATACATGTGAAACCTCACATGAGGACATGAGAGTGTTCTATATTGATTCAGGATGTAGTAATCATTTAAGTGGAAATATTGCTTTGATGACTGACCTAGATCATAATGCAATTAATCATACAGTGCAGACAGGTGATAATACAAAGCATAAGGTAAAGTCAATTGGTTCAGTCAAAGCTAAGGATGGGAGCACTCTTCTGAGTAAGGTACTTTATGTTCCCACAATTCCAAAGAATTTGATCAGTGTAGGTCAAATTGTGGAAAAAGGATATGAGGTAAGGTTCACAAATGATGGAGTTTATGTGGAAGACCCTAGTCAAGGGTATAAACAAGTTATTGCAGGAAAGAAAGAAGGAAGGCTTTTCACATTGAAGGTACAAGGAAATGTTGGACATGCTATGTTCACATATGGAGAGCAGAAGGTGTCAGAATTGGATCTTTGGCACAAAAGACTTGGACACTTTAATGAAAGAGGTATCAAAGAAATGATTAACAATGATTCAGTGCTTGGTATGCCTAACATTGCAGGTCAACACATGACATACAGATGTGAGGCATGTCAATTAGGTAAGGCTCATAAGCAATCATATTCCAAGCATGGATTTATGTATTCAGAAAGACTTGAATTGGTGCATACAGATGTGTGGGGTCCTTCAAAGGACTTTAGTATAAATGGTTCAAGATATTATGTCATATATGTTGATGATGCTACCAGGTGGATCACAATTTATGTGATTAAAGAAAAGTCAGAAGTGTTTAATACATTTAAACACTATCATGCATATGCAGAAAGGATTACAGGTCAAAAATTGAGGAGGCTAAGGTCAGATGGAGGGGGAGAGTATTTTTCAAATGAGTTCAATGATTATTTGTGGAATGCAGGTATAAAGAGAGAAGTTACTTGCAGGTACTCTCCTCAACAAAATGGGGTAGCAGAAAGAAGAAATAGGACTCTTGTTGAGTTTGCAAGGTCCATGATGAAAGAGAAGAATTGCCCAAATTATTTGTGGGCTGAGGCTGTTAATACAGCTACATATTTGGTTAATAGATTGCCTTGTAAAGCTTTGCAGGGTATGACACCATATGAAGCTTGGTGGGGTAAGAAACCTACCTTGGATCATTGCAGAATATTTGGATGCTTGGCATATGCATATGTGCCATCTCAATTGAGGCATAAGTTGGAGCCTAAGGCAGAGAAGTATGTATTCATTGGTTATGATGATAAGCAAATGGGATACAGGTTGTGGAGTCCATCCACAAAGCAATTTATTGTATCCAAGGATGTTACATTTGATGAGCAAGGTACTTGGTATGCAGGTAAATATAATGTACATGCAGATGATGAAGAAGTAGTGGAACAAAGGAAAGGTAAAGCAAAGGTTCAATTACTTGATGAAAGTGAGAGTAATGAAGTGCAGATTGAAGTTGAAGAGAGGCCAAGGTTTGATCCAGAATGTGATGAACCAGAGACCTCAAGAAGTGCAGAAGTTAGGAGATCATCTAGGCACAAATGGCAACCTACAAGGTATAGCTATGACACTTCATTCTTGACTATTAAAGATTATGCTTATTTGGTAAAAGCAGATGAAGACCCTTCTACATATGAAGAAGCCAAAGGGAAGAAGAATTGGGAAGATGCTATGCAAGAGGAGTATGATGCATTGATAGAGAATCAAACATGGGATTTGGTTCCTAAAACTAATAGTCAGAAGATCATTGGATGTAAGTGGGTTTACAAGACTAAAAGATTTGCAGATGGAAGTGTGTCTAGGTACAAAGCTAGACTTGTTGTGAAAGGGTATGCACAGACATATGGAGTGGACTATGATGAGACTTATAGTCCTGTGGCAAAGATGACAACCATCAGGACACTCATTGCAATTGCTGCTTGTAAAGGTTGGAAGTTGTCTCAATTAGATGTTAAAAATGCTTTCTTGAATGGTTACATTTCAGATGAAGTCTACATGGAGCAACCAGATGGATTCAAAGATCAAGTGAGTCCAAATTATGTGTGTAAGCTCAAGAGAGCTTTGTATGGGTTGAAGCAAGCCCCAAGGGCTTGGAATTATAGGCTTGTAAAATTCTTGAATGATCTTGGATTTCAAGCATCAAAGGCAGATAGTAGCTTGCTAGTCAAAGCAAGTGAAGATGGGTTTATTTATGTGTGTATTTATGTTGATGACATAATACTTACAGGAACAGATGATAAGGGGATACAAATGATCAAAAAGCAGATGGAGAAAGAGTTCAAAATCAGTGATTTGGGGAACTTATCATTCTTCTTGGGAATGGAGATCTCTTATACTCAACATGGAGTATATGTGACCCAAGAAAGGTATCTTAAAAATTTGCTAACCAAATTTAAAATGGAAGATTGCAGGGTTGCACCTACACCTTTGGAAGTGAGCCATAAATTGTCTAGGTTTGGAGGAGAAGAGTTCAGAGATATGAAACTCTATCAAAGTTTGGTTGGTAGCTTGATTTATGCTACATTGACAAGGCCTGACTTGTCATATGCAGTTGGTGTGCTTTCACAATTCATGCATTGTCCTAGAAAGGAACATTGGATTGCAGGACAAAGAGTACTTAGGTACATCAAGGGTACACTCAAAGAAGGGTTGTACTATGGGTTTACTTCAGATACAAGAATCAAGATATATAGTGATGCAGATTGGGCAGGTAATGTGGATGATAGAAGATCAACACATGGATACTTGTGCTATGTAGGAGACAAATTGATTTCATGGTGTTCCAAGAAGCAACATACAGTTGCTTTGTCATCTACAGAGGCAGAATATAAAGGTATGGTGGAAGCTGCAAAAGAGGTAATATGGCTAAAGACACTTTTGAAAGTTTTTGATGTGATTCAGAGTACTCCTATTATTTGTGGAGACAATATGAGTTCATTATACTTGGCAGCTAATCCTGTATTTCATGCTAGAACTAAGCATATTGAAATACAGTATCATTTCCTGAGAGAGAAGGTCATTGAGAAAGAGATTGAAGTCATACACACTCCCACAAAAGATCAAGTTGCAGATATGATGACTAAAAGTCTAGATGGACCAAAACTACAAAGATTCAAGGATATGGCAGGAATCAAGAAGATAGAGAAGAACCTCAATTAATGATTGAGGGGGAGCTGTTGGTGCATGACAATCATTAATTGAAGGATTATGGAGAAATGAAGTCAAGAAGTCAAGAAGGAAACAAAGTCAGATGGTTGAAGGAAGGACATTTTCAGAAAACTCAAAGATATGTACATATATGTACATTAGCTGACTTATACCTTTGTCTAGTCATACACTTGTATATATTCATCTATAAATATGTTGGAAAATGTCGGGCAAATAGAGCAGAAGAAATTTGAGAATAGGGAGAGAGAAATTAGTGTCATTAGACACATGAAGAGTGAGTGAATTGTCCATCCTCACTTAGATGTAAATTTTCTGAGAAATCGAATTTTTGCGCCCGATATTTTGCTGTCTGCTCCCTCTGTGTTTAATCTTTTGAGAAATCCTTTTGCACGTATCTAAGTCCATAGCTAATCTATCTATGGCTAGAATTTGAGAGGTTAATTGTAATCAGGCTGTGAGAATTTTGATTAGGAACATTCATATGTAAGAATGTTCTAACAGTCGAGAAATCTGGCGCACATTTCATCTTCAATGAAATGATCATTGCTCAGTCTACAGTGTAAAGTTTTACACAAATGAGGGCTTAAAATCTAAGTTGGAAGGTAAGCTATCTATGGCTAAAAGATCTTGATCAAACGGGATTTACTTTGGGAGAACCAGTGCTAAGAAGTTGCAGGTGTCAAAGTCGCCATTGCAGAGAAGCATTTTCAGACATAGGTAAAGTGTTTCACACATTTCTCTGTGTGTACTTAATCTTTTTGAGAGATTTAACTTGGCAAAGTTGCGCAACCTTAAGGCGAAGTGTTGTGCAAAGTTTTATCAAAAACTTTACAGGATTGATTAGTCAATGAGTGACTAATCTGCAGCAGACTTTTCTGAAGAAACTGAAATTTTCAGAATAATCAATTTTCTGATAATTTGGTGAAGATTCTCTAAATTAGGTGGAGTCTAAAGTTGATCTTGATATAGAGGTGATCTAAATTCAAGGTTAACTTGTTCTTTTGGAGATTAACACTCTCCATCAGTCTAATGGTAGCACGGCATTCTATCCAAAGACCATCTGAAATGGGGTAGCATTGAGTACCGTTTTGTAGGCAACTCGGTATGCCCAAACAGCATGATGAAGTTGTTTGTCCCAATCAGAGCGTTTATTATTCACCAGTTTTGTTAATACGTTACATAGGATCTTATTCGTGCTCTCGGCCTGTCCGTTGGCTTGTGGGTGATAAGGGGCAGACTTCTTGTGTATCACCATGAATTCTTGAAGGAGATGTTCAATGAACTCATTCAAGAAGTGCGTACTTCTATCACTAACCAACTCTATTGGTAACCCATATCTAGTGAACACATTTTCGAATAAGAACTTAGCCGTTGTTTGAGCATCATTCTTTGTTGTGGCTTTTACTTCCACCCACTTTGTAAGGTAATCTGTGGCTACAATAATGTATTCTGCATGGGAGTTTCTAGCTGGGGGGTTGATGGGACCTACAAAGTCTATACCCCACTTTGAAAATGCACGTCCTCCCATCATTGGCCTTAAAGGCATTTCATCTTTTCTTATCGGATATTGGGCACGTTGGCATGTGTCACATTTCTTCACATAAGTATGTGCATCCGTATGAAGAGTGGGCCACCAAAGTCCTGAGAATAAAATGGTCTTAATTACTCTGTCAGGCCCAAAGTGTCCACCTGCAGCACCGCTGTGTGCAGTTTCTAAGACTTTCAAATAGTCTGATTCATGAACGCACAGTCTTAGGTAACCATCCTTGCCTCTTCAATATAGGTTGTCTCCTACTAAGGCATAGTCTTGAGCCTCTTGCTCCATGCTCCGTTTTCTTGCAAGACTAGCCTGATGGGGTAATGTTCCCGATCTCATGAACTCAACCAATGGAGCACTCCAATCTGGGATTAATGACACATGATAAAGAGTGGCATGCTCCACTGGGGGTCTCTTCTGGCACACAGGACAATTCTGGATCCACTCTTGTATTTCTTTGTCCATGCTAGGCCAATACACTCCTAAACGTTTTAGATTCTGCAATGTTCGTTGTTTAGAGTAGTGATTTCCTAGCAGTCCCTCATGGGCTTGTTGCATCCAACTAGTATGTTCGTCGTCCTCAACACAACAAGCTAATACACCCTCGGTATCTTGCTTGTACATACTTCCGGCCAATATTTGATACTTTTGTGATTTTACAATTTCTTCTTTGCTTGTTTTCACATTTTTATTTGCAGGCCCAAAGGTTAGGACTGGTACCAACTTATTTGCCCATTTAGGAACAACTTCCAAATTGAACAGATAAGCATCGGGCAATTCATCAGACACTCCTTGCGGTGGCTCTCCTGAAGTGATGCGAGAAAGATGGTCTGCCCTAAGATGTGTTCTACCTTTCCTGACAACAACTTCAAAGTCGTATTCCATTAGTAAGAGGAACCATCTTACTAAACGGCCTGTATTGCAAGGTTTATTGACCAAATATAGTAAAGCTTGATGATCAGTGAAAAACTTGAACTTATTGGCCAATAGATAGTGTCTAAACTTCTTCACAGCATATACCATACCTAAACCTTCTCTCTCCGTTGTGGTATAATTTCGTTCAGCTGCATTTAATTGCCTACTAGCATATGCTATTGGCAAATCTAGGTTTCCTTCACCTGTGGGTTGTGCTAGCACACATCCTATTGCATGATTGGAGGCATCTACATGTGTTGGAGCAAGTCTATGACAAGCCTAAGTATTGGCTTGAGTCTCACAAAGTCATTAAAGAAGCTTCAAAATGAAGACTATGTAAAGTTCACTTGTGAACTACCTCTTGTAACTTTTGAAGAGTTTACTTAATGTAAAAGTAAGAGAATCTTAAGTGGTTGAGCCCACATGATCAAGAATGGAAAGAGGAGCCACGAATTCGTGATTTGTGGTAGGTAGAGAATCAAATCAATCATTGATTGATTGGAGAGTGATTGAGGGAAGTTAGCCTCCCAAACTCAACTATAAATAGATGGCAGTTTTAGTCGTGGTTAGAGAGACCTATGTGAAGACCTCCAAGAGCTGAGCTTTATGCCATATCAAGGTGTGATTACAAGGCACACATATGTATCAGTAAGTCATTGTATTGTACAAGCAATATAGTTTCATTTTTATGATTATTTGAGGTCATCTTTCCATGTTCTTGTGATGTGTACTACTCACTGCCATTACTTCAGTTTTTCTCAGTCAGCTTGCAGAGATTGTTTCTCTGTACTTGGTTCATCATTTTCAGTGATTTAACTTGGTAAAGTTAGCTCTATAAGTCTACTATATGCGCACAAAATTGCATGTCATTTGGATGTTGGAATCTTCAGTTATGTTCATTTGAAGTCAACAAGGTATGTTCATCTTCACTTCTCTGTCAGGTACCCGACTTTTTCAGTCATCTTGTTAGAGTCATTTCTCAGTGTTTACTCATACAAATTCAGTGATTTGAAGCTTGTTGGATTCAGCTTACTGTCTAGTATAAGCATACAAATTTTCATGATCATTGGATTCTTAAATCTTGAGTTATGTTAATTTTTCTACTCACTGGTCTATTTCTGTAGCAGCCCGTGAAAATCGGGATGATGTCATCACTTGTTAAAAGTCATTCTCAGTGTGTGGTTTGTTATTTTTGATGAGATTACTCTCTAAAGTTAGCTCTTTAAGCTACCTAGCTTTCCCCAAGAGGAATTAATCTAATTGCTGCTGTGCTCAGAGAATTATGTAAAACACTGGACAGGTGTATCAACCAAGAATAGCAAGTTTTCACCTCTGAGCTAACTCCAACTTATCTGTTTTGATCTATCTTTTTGAGAGTGATCTTCCAAGGTACATAGGGTGTCTAATACATCCATTGGCAAGCTAAAAGGGCCCACCATCTACTCCTGGAGTTCATTTGGCTGGTGTAGAGCAAAGATTTTGCAACACCTCTTCATCTTCAACACATACCTATCCATCTCTTCACAGTGGTATCAGAGCAAGGTTGGACAACATGGCAGATGGATTTCCTTCATCAATTGACAAATTGGATAGAGGTAATTACTCAGCTTGGTCATTAAGAATGGAAGCTTATCTCCAAGGTAGAAGTTTATATGGTTATGTGGCTGGAGATGAAGTTATGCCAAGTTTCAGGAACAAAAGTCAACCAACACAAGAAGAGCAGGAAAGATTGAGCACATGGTGCTCCAAGGATGCACTTGCAAGGTCTTATCTCCTCAACTCTATCTCAGATTTTTTGTTGCCTCACATTAGAAGTTGTAAGACATCTCAGGAAGTGTGGGATGCACTTGAAGCTTTCTTTGCTTCAAGTACTAAAGCTAGGAAGCATCAACTATGGCTGGATTTCACAACTCTCAAGAAGGCTCCCAAACAAAATGTGACTGATTTTGTCACAAAGCTCAAGGACATAGCAGATCAGTTGGGAAGCATTGGAGAGGTAATAGATGAAGAGCAAATTGTAAGGCAGGTCATCAATGGCTTGAAGGCAGATGACAAGTGGGAAGCATTCACCACAGCTATGGATTTGTACATGGACATGCATGTACCTGATTTCAACACACTCATTGGACAATTACTTACTCAAGAGGCAAAGCTTATCAAAAATGGAGAAAGCTCTAAAGGTAATCAATCTTCAGCTTTATACACGGATAAAAGCAAGTCTAAAGATAACAAAGGAAAGGCAAAGAAAGTGGATGATGAAGCAGGTACATATCAAGCTAACTATGCAGGTAGAGGAAGACATGGCAGAGGTAGAGGAAGAGGAGGTAGACAAGGCAGGGGGAGATCCCAAGACTCCAACTCATGTTCTATTTGTGGATTAACTAATCATACAACTGAAAATTGCTTTAGGAATTCCAGGAATCAAAGAGGCAGAGGATACAATAGAGGAAGTTATGGCTACTCAAGAGGAAGGTTCAACAACTACCATGGCAACTACAACAACTACAATCATTCAAACTATCAAGGAGGCTACAAAGGAAGGAGAGACTATAATAACTACACAAAAGACTCAAACAAAGAGGATTCATTATTGATCATGAACATGGCTATGCCACAAGGTAAATCTGATGAGCATGTTTTCTACATAGATTCAGGTTGTTCAAATCATGTGGCAGGAAATGTGGCACTCCTATCAGATTTAAAAGATCCAAGGAATAAGCATGAGGTACAAACAGGAGATGATACAAAACATCCTGTGGAGAAAATAGGCAATGTCAAAGCACCTGATGGAAACATCAACCTACTCAGTAAGGTACTCTATGTCCCTACCATTACAAAGAATTTGATAAGTGTTGGGCAGATAGTAGAGAAAGGGTTGCAAGTCAGGTTCACAAAAGCAGGAGCATTTGTTGAAGATCCAAGTCAGGGATTCAGTAGAATTGCAAAAGGTGAAAAGACAGGTAGATTGTTCACATTTGAATTACAGGACACTAGAAACATTGCTCTCTTTAATTATGGTAGTCAGACACTCACAGAATTGGAAGTATGGCACAAAAGGTTAGCACATATTGGTGAAAGGTCATTAAAGCAAATCTGCAGGGACCAAAGTGTACTTGGACTTCCTAATTTGTCAAAACAACATATGATTTATAAGTGCAGTGCATGTCAATTTGGAAAGTCTCACAGGTTACCATTCATGAAGAAAGGTTATATGCATGGAGATCTCTTGGAGTTGGTTCATACAGATGTATGGGGACCTAGCAAGGAAGCTTCAATATCTGGATCAAGGTATTATGTTTCCTTTATTGATGATTGCAGCAGATGGACTATCCTATTCCTTATGAAACACAAAGATGAAGTTTTTTCATGTTTCAAAAGATATTTGGCTCTTGTGGAGAATCAAACAGGTAAATCACTAAAAAGGCTAAGGTCAGATGGAGGGGGAGAATACTTCTCCCATGAGTTTGATTCTTTTCTTCAAGAAAGAGGAATCAAAAGAGAGGTAACTACAAGGTACACTCCTGAGCAAAATGGAGTGGCAGAAAGGAGGAATAGGACAATTGTTGAAGCTGCAAGGTCTATGTTAAATGAAAAGCATTTACCTAATTACTGATGGGCTGAGGCTGTATCTACAGCCACTTACTTGATTAACAGGTTGCCTTCAAAATCCCTTGATGGGATGACTCCATGTGAGGCTTGGAATGGAAGAAGACCAAGCTTAGATCATTGTATAATTTTTGGATGTATTGCTTTTGCTCATGTTCCTTCACAGGTTAGAGGCAAGATGGATCCAAAAGCAGAAAGGTGTGTATTTATTGGATATGACAACAATCAAAAGGGCTACAGGTTATACAACCCTACCAACAAAGGATTCTTGGTAAGCAGAGATGTAGTTTTTGATGAGAACAATTCATGGTATGAAGATTCATGCAGGAAGGTCAATTTACCATATGATCTTGAAGAAGATTTTCCAAAGCTTGGTAGAGAACAATCAAAGATTGAAGAACAAGACACCTCAGAGGATGATGAAGAATGTCAGATGGAAAAGATCAAAGCATGGAAGTCTAAAGGTAAAGCAAAATTGCAGGAACTTGGACATGAGGCAGAATCATCACATCATGGCCTAAGAAGATCTATGAGGGAAAAGAAAAAACCAGAAAGGTATGGGTTTGACACCTCATTAGTAACTAAACATTCTATCTACATAGCACAGGACATAAACCAAGAGGAGCCATCATCATTTGAAGAGGCCAAAGCAAAAACAGAATGGAAGCATGCAATGAAGGAAGAGATTGAAGCACTTGAGGAAAACAACACTTGGGATTTGGTGCCCAAGACTTCATCCATGAAGGTAATAGGCTCAAGATGGGTCTATAAACTCAAGAAGAATTCTGATGGTTCCATTAACAGGTATAAGGCAAGGCTTGTAGCAAAAGGCTTTGCACAAACTCAGGGAATTGATTATGAGGAGACGTTCTCTCCTGTGGCAAAGATGCCTACTATTAGGGTTTTGCTTAGTATTGCCTCTTCCAAGAATTGGAAGATACTTCAACTAGATGTGAAGAATGCATTCTTGAATGGTTGGATAACAGAAGAGGTATATATGGCACAACCACCTGGTTTTGAGAATCAAGTTTATCCTGATTATGTGTGTAAACTTAACAAAGCATTGTATGGTCTCAAGCAAGCTCCAAGAGCTTGGAATTTCAGGCTTGTTTCATTCTTGCAGGACAAAGGCTTTCAACCAAGCAAAGCAGATCCTTCACTCTTTATTAAAAAGAGTAATTCCGAGGTCATCTACCTATGTGTATATGTAGATGATATTATATTGACAGGAAATGATGCAGATGGTATGAAGAAGATCAAAGATCAGATGAGAGAAGAGTTCAAGATAAGTGATTTGGGTTCACTTACCTACTTCCTAGGTTTGGAAGTTGTCTACAAAGATCATGGTTTGTTTCTCACTCAAAGAAAGTACATTAAGGACATGTTGGCAAAATTCAAGATGCAAGATTGTAAGATTGCAGGTACTCCAATGGAGGTTAATCACAAATTGAGCTCACATGAAGGTGAACTCATAGAGGACATCACATCATATCAAAGTCTAGTGGGTAGTCTCAACTATGCCACATTGACAAGAGTAGATATATGTTACAGTGTGAGTGTGCTAAGCCAATTTATGCACACACCAAGGAAACCACATATGGATGCTGCCAAAAGGATACTCAAATATCTCAAAGGAACCATAAATGAAGGACTTTACTATCCTTATGTATCTGATTTAGGTTTGAAGCTATTTTCTGATGCAGATTGGGCTGGCTCCAAGAAAGATAGAAGGAGCACTTCAGGTTATCTTACCTTTGCAGGTTCAAAGCTTATTTCATGGTCATCCAAGAAGCAACCCACAGTTGCTCTCTCTTCTACTGAAGCTGAATATAGAGGTCTTGCCATAGCTACACAGGAAGCTATGTGGATGAAAACATTGTTCAAAGATCTTGGATTGGAGTTTGGAACTCCAACTATTTTTGGTGACAATATGAGTTCTATTCACTTGGCTGCTAATCCTATTTTTCATGCAAGGACTAAACATATTGAAGTTCATTATCATTATGTACGAGAGAAGATCCTAAGCAAGGAGATTCAAATATCATATGTGTCCACTCATCAACAATGTGCAGATATTCTAACTAAAGCATTGGATGGTACAAAGCTTTGCAAATTCAAGGCTATGATTGGTTTGTAGGTAATCTTGGAAGATTGAAGACCTCAAGCATACTTGGCTTGAGGGGGAGCTGTTGGAGCAAGTCTATGACAAGTCTAAGTATTGGCTTGAGTCTCACAAAGTCATTAAAGAAGCTTCAAAATGAAGACTATGTAAAGTTCACTTGTGAACTACCTCTTGTAACTTTTGAAGAGTTTACTTAATGTAAAAGTAAGAGAATCTTAAGTGGTTGAGCCCACATGATCAAGAATGGAAAGAGGAGCCACGAATTCGTGATTTGTGGTAGGTAGAGAATCAAATCAATCATTGATTGATTGGAGAGTGATTGAGGGAAGTTAGCCTCCCAAACTCAACTATAAATAGATGGCAGTTTTAGTCGTGGTTAGAGAGACCTATGTGAAGACCTCCAAGAGCTGAGCTTTATGCCATATCAAGGTGTGATTACAAGGCACACATATGTATCAGTAAGTCATTGTATTGTACAAGCAATATAGTTTCATTTTTATGATTATTTGAGGTCATCTTTCCATGTTCTTGTGATGTGTACTACTCACTGCCATTACTTCAGTTTTTCTCAGTCAGCTTGCAGAGATTGTTTCTCTGCACTTGGTTCATCATTTTCAGTGATTTAACTTGGTAACGTTAGCTCTATAAGTCTATTATATGCTCACAAATTTTCATGTCATTTGGATGTTGGAATCTTCAGTTTTGTTCATTTGAAGTCAACAGGGTATGTTCATCTTCACTTCTCTGTCAGGTACCCGACTTTTTCAGTCATCTTGTTAGAGTCATTTCTCAGTGTTTACTCATCCAAATTCAGTGATTTTAAGCTTATTGGATTCAGCTTACTGTCTAGTATAAGCATACAAATTTTCATGATCATTGGATTCTTACATCTTGAGTTATGTTAATTTTTCTACTCACTGGTCTATTTCTGTAGCAGCCCGTGAAAATCTGGATGATGTCATCACTTGTTAAAAGTCATTCTCAGTGTGTGGTTTGTTATTTTTGATGAGATTACTCTCTAAAGTTAGCTCTTTAAGCTACCTAGCCTTCCCCAAGAGGAATTAATCTAATTGCTGCTGTGCTCAGAGAATTATGTAAAACACTGGACATGTGTATCAACCAAGAATAGCAAGTTTTCACCTCTAAGCTAACTCCAACTTATCTGTTTTGATCTATCTTTTTGAGAGTGATCTTCCAAGGTACATAGGGTGTCTAATACATCCATTGGCAAGCTAAAAGGGCCCACCATCTACTCCTGGAGTTCATTTGGCTGGTGTAGAGCAAAGATTTTGCAACACCTCTTCATCTTCAACACATACCTATCCATCTCTTCACAACATGGACATGAAAGGGTTTGCTCCAATCCGGAGTAGTCAATATTGGTGCTGTGCACAAACGTCTTTTCAGCTCGTTGAAGGAATTCTCGCATTCCTCGTTCCACTCAAAATTTGTTAACAACCCATAAAGAGGTTTAGCTATGATGGCATACATGTGGATAAACCTACGGTAATATCCACAATGGCCCATAAAGGCCTGTACCTCTTTAACATTTCTTGGTCTTGGCAACTCTGCTATCGCTCTTACCTTGTCTTCATCTGTTGAAATTCCATTCTTAGAAACAATGTGACCTAAGATTTTACCTTGTCGTACCATGAACACACACTTCTCTGGGTTCAGACAAACTCGATAATTTCTACACTTGTTGAAGATTTGTCTGAGCTCAAGGATGTGGTAACTTCTCTGTTGGGAATGCGCACATAAGTCATCCACATATACTTCTAAGCTCTTCCGCAAGAACTCTTTGAAGACATGACACATGAGCCTTTGGAATGTTGCAGGTGTATTGGTGAGCCCAAATGGCATCACACGAAATGCAAAGATTCCCCATTCTGTGGAAAAGGCCGTTTTGTGTTGATCTTCGGGGGCAAGGGCTACTTGGTTGTAACCTGAAAATCCATCAAGGAAGCTATAAACTTCCTTGCCTGCAACACGCTCCAAGAGATGTTCGGTGATTGGGAGTGGATAACTATCTCTGATCGTAGCGGCATTAACTTTTTTAAGGTTAATACACACTCGCAATTTCCCATTCTTCTTGGGCACCACTACAATGGGGGACACCCATTCAGTGTGCTCAATCTCATAGATGAATCTAGCTTCAATCAGCCTGTCAATTTCCTCCTTTATTTTGGCTGCATAATTGTCATTATATGTGTAGGGCTTTTGTTTAGTGGGCTTGGCGTCAGCGGTCATCGGAATCGTATGAGAGCAAATCTTTGGATCTACTCCTTTCAAGTCTCTATAGTGCCATGCGAATACATCCCTATATTCCCTTAATAGAGCTACAAGCTCTGCTTCTTCTTTTGCACTTAGGTCATCTCCTATGTACGTACATCGTTCTTCGTTCCCTTCAATGGTCACTACAATTTTTTTGGTCTTTTCTTTATTGTCATATGCTTCTCCTGTAATGGCCTCTCTCTTAGGCATCCGTACCAAAATTTTTCGGTCTTCCACTTCATATTTCTTGAAATTATCTGGTACTTCAAACAATGATTCTTCCTCTTCTTGTTTCACTGCTTTTCTTTTCTTTTTCTTTTGACCTCCTTCACTTCCTTCCTTTGAATTTATAGTTTTAATACTCGTGAGGGGTTCTTCTTCTTTTTGGGTTAACACTCCTATGTCTTCTAAATAGTGTTCCTCTGAGTCAAAGTAAGTATCCATCACAATGGATTCTAGATCATCGTCATTCTCTTCTTCTTCTATGAACTCACTAGGATCACACTCTTCCAACAGGGGCTGACACATGAACACTGAAATATCATAACCCTCCTCATCACAATGAGGTGTCCATTGTTCTTCATTGACTGCTATGTCCATGGTAGCTAAGATTTCTGCCCAACCATGAGGCTCAAATTCCTCATCTGGAAATATCACCGGTGTATAGGCTGGGTCTTTTATTGGTCTATCTCCTGGGGGAGTTCCTGCTTCTCTCGCTTTTAGGCGCTTTTCCTCTTCCTCTGCGACCTTGCACATCCACAAGTGAGTATCTTCATGCAACCATGATGGATCAGGTGAACTTCCAGAATGCACGGAGATAGAATCTTCTTTCGCTTTGTGGATAGGATTCCACTGTAGGGGTGGTACGTCTCTGAAGGTGTAATCCTTCAAATTGACCTTGGTGGTGACCCCTAAGTGCTGTAAGTACAAGGAGTTGGTTCCCCAATCCTGTACTATTTGCAATTGTCGTAGGAAGGGTCTTCCTAGGATCATCTCGTAGACATTATTTTTTTCAAAGTCACATATAGCAAATGTATGTTCAAACTCTACGCCACAAGTGGTTAGAGTTATCCCTTCGAGCAATCCTAGAGGTCTTTCAAAATGACCATCTGCCATTTGAAGCTTCATTCTAGTTGGTCTTAATGTGGGTTTGCCCCATCGCTTCCACAAGGAGGTTGTCGCAATAGCAACACCAGCACCCGAATCTACAATTGCTTTGGTTGTGTAACCTTGATAGGTGATCGGAAGATAAGTGTTACCTTCTTCACCTTCGCTCATGTCTCCTATCTTGTCGAGAGGTATCTCTGGAACTTTTTGCTTAGAGCCTACTTTTGGCATACTGGGTTCAAGTTCTGGAACCTGATCCTTCACATGATTCTAGAGCTCAGGTTTTTCTTTGAGCAGCTCTTCCACAGTGAGATGACATTGAACCTTAGTGTTCTTCACAACATCAGTGTTCCTTGGAATCACTGAGTCTTCATTTCTTACCAATATTGTGGGAGCTCTGATCTGGATAGATTCAGATTCCCATGGGCCTGTGTAATGAGGCAACTCTTGTAAAGAATTAGATTCAAAATCTAATCTTTCATCTCCTTGTTGCTCTGCTTGGTCTCCGTAGATAGACGGAATGTCTTGGGGAAATTGATCATGAAGATCATCAATCTCAGGAATAGGAGGGGAGTTACCCCTCTCCTTGGCCCATTTCTCTTCTTGTATTTCCCGCAAGAACTCTTGAGAGTACTGCTGAATCGAAGGAGGTATTCCAGCATCCGTGGAATTAGGAACATAAGCTCCCATTGGTGGTGAGCTTCCTCTTTCAATAACTGGTTGAGCCTGTGGGGGTAAAGAGACTTGTGGTTTGTTTACCAACTGCTCTAATCTTTCTAGTAAGCCTTGGAAATGCAAATCCGGTTTGACAGAGTTTGTCTGATTGAACTTTTGACTAGTCTCAAGTATGGCTTGAGCTTGTTCTACCATTTTCATGCACATTTTCATCCGTTCAATCTCTAAATCTGCTCTAGGGTAACTCTTGTCTAGGTTTGCAGCTGTTGGCCCTTCTTGAAGACGAGCCTGGTAGGCCTTGAACATCATGTCCAAGCCTTCTGGGGTTGGATCTGCAAGAACAGACCCTGGTTGTGGGTTATTTAAAATGGGTGGTGGGGTGGAATGAGGTGGAGTGGATGGAGCTTCGGTATGTGAGGGGCTTTGAGATGCAATGTCTTCTATTTTTGTTTTGGTATCCCTTAGGCTTTCTTCTAGCTCGGATAGCTTTTTGTTCCACTTGCGATTAGCCTTCTCTCTGGTATCCTTCCATGTTCTTGGTTTCCTCTTACTAGGTTCTCCTGCCTCACTTGACTCCGATTTCTCAGATGGTTTTGCTTGTTGTGTAGCCTGTGCCCTAGTAACTGCCTGTACAGGAGCCACATTACTGCTACTTGAACTTGAATCTGTCACTAAGCCTACCACATTGATGGGTGTAACCTTGGGTGCACTAGAGGGGTTTCTCGGACACTCTCTAGGAAGATGTTCCTTGCCGCACTCAGGACAAAAGCCTTGTATTGTGATGTTTTGTCCTAGTCCCAGAGCTGGTTGGTGGGGACATTCACGAATGAAATGATCACCCTGACATCTAAAGCATGGTCCTCTAGGGGCTTGTGGTCTTACTTGTCTCAATTGGGGCCTAGGATTTGGATTCGTATACATGACATTGGAGTATTCTGGCTCCCAATTTTGTTCCATAGGTGGTGTCTCATATTGATACTGAGAAGTCTCACTTTGCTCAGGTGACTCTATATAATAAGCCTGTGGACTATCTTCATGGAAGTAGTCTGAACCATGAGCGTGAGAATCATTTTCTGAGACCAATGGGGTTAGTGGCACCAATGCTCTATTATGGTTCTCCTCCGCCATCGTATATTTAACTGGGATCACATTGGTAGGAGCTGGCGGTTGGTTTCCTAGGACTGGTTGTGGCCTATATGGTGCCTGATATTGCTGCTGGTATTGAGGTTGATATTGTTGTGGCCTATAATATGGCTGTTGGTACTGATTCTGATACCTACCCTGCTGGTAAGGTTGCTGATAATTTTGTCTAACAGCCTGCCTGTTATAGGGACAATCTTGGGTCGCATGATTTGTGTATTTTCTCTCAATGGTGCAATACAGAGCATTAGGGTTTCCTTGGGGTTGAGTCGTCAATGGGCAAACATTAGCCATGTGATCTCCTCCACATGTATAACATCGCTTCACTGAAGTGACCCTTGGCGTTTGTCTATTTTGAACTCCTAGCTTTTTGGCCACTTGCTCAGCTATCTCATCTATCTCAGTGGAGGTTCTAGAGGTATGACTTGTAGAACTATCAGAGTCCTTATAGAGTTTGGATAGTCCTAACTCCTCACCCAAGTTGTCTTCTATGTCAATGCATATCCGTATACACTCTTCTATGGATCTAGGCTCTTTCAAGTATACATATGACCTTAATTTCGTGCTCAATAGGCCATCTAAAAACAGTGCCACCTGTTTCGCCGATGTGGGTAATTCTGGTACAGGGCATCTTTCCAAGTACTGTCTAAACCTTCTTCCTGCAAGTCGCATTGTTTCTTGGGGTGTCTGTTTGAAGCTGTGGATCAAGGATGATGTGTTATGCCTGATGCCGCTTTTGGAAAATTCCACAATGAATTCTTCTAGCAGCTGACCTATCTCTCTATAGTTGCGACTTTTTAGAGGTTGAAACCAAGCTAAGGCAGTACCCTTAAGAGTCAAACCAAATGCCTCGAACTGGGTGAATAAGTCTTCAACCTGTTCAGCTCTTAGCACTTGTTTGAACTCCGCCACATGATCATAAGGATCTCCAAATCCATCAAAGTAGTTCTTCATTGTCTTAACCACTTGAGACGGTCTAAGGGTTCTTGAGTGCTCTCGTGGTCTAGGCAATGGGAAATCATGATCATCTCTTTGATGCCTATGAACTCTATGTCTCTCCCTTTCAAGTCTTTTTGTTCGATATCCTGATCTGTCTCTGCCTACAGTGTCTGCAAAGCTTACCTCCGGTCTCTCTCTAGTTCTTTCTCTCTGGGTTTCATGAGCCTTGGATGATCCGGCTCCTTGGAGGCCCTGGGAAACATTAGATCTTGGTGGAGGGAAAATTGATTCACCTTGCCAGGTGTAAGCATGTCTGTCATGATCTGATACTAAGAATAATTTCTGAGATGTGTGATCTAGATAGACAACTTTCCCTGGTGTCTCTGGGTCCTTGAATTCATAGATGGTGACTACTGGGCTGGGTTGATCTGGCCTAAATCTCCAAAAAGCTTCCTCCGTTTCTCTATTCACAAATAGTTCTATGCTTTTATTATCTTGAGGAATCCATTCTGGAGTGAGCACTCTGGTTAGGACTGACTTACCTCTAGGGGTCTTGGGTTCTCCTCCTAGGTCTCCTTGCTCTAGGTCTCCTATCTCATTCTCAGGAATGATATTTCCAAACTCATCTGTCCTATCTGGTAAGTTGGTAACCACATACATGGTTCCTTCCTTATCAATGTAAGCACCCTCTTCAAACTTGACCACTGGGTGTTCAAGTCCAAAGGGTTGGTCAGGATTCTTGAGTTGAACCACTGATCGTCTTAGACCATCCTCATAGATGCGAGCACCTAATTGGTTGGTCCTGATATACTCCAATTGGGTCTTATAAGGACCTTCTGGTGTCTGTAGATAGGCAGTGCCTGAGCCACGTGTGGGTCTTTCCCTGCTAAAAGACATTTCGGAGTCACTGGTTTCTGAACTTCGTGTGTAAGGATAACCACTAAGCTGTTGAGCCCAAGACTTGGCTGTATGGTTGACACTAGCCTCAGATGACCTAATGCTTTGTCTATCCTTGCCTAAGTGTCTGCCAGATCTCAGGTTCATAAGCCTTGGCTTCTAGTCCCAATGTTCTCTGATATTGCTCAAAATCCTTTGGAACACCTTGGTTTTCCAATTTTCCTGAGGGTCAACTTCAAAATACCCTATCTAATAATCCTGGTATTAATTTAACCATAACCAGTCGATGTTTTGGTTGTACTCCCCACGAGCTTTCCAACAAAACCAAATTCACAGCAAACGGATTTCGTATGAGAAAGTTATGCCAGTTCAGGGTTTTGGGGGTTAAAACAGGGAAACAGGGTCTCTCAGAAAATGCTTCAAATCAGGCGATACATGACATTTGTAGGACACGATACTTGGTACTTGAGGAACTCGATACACGATACTTGGTATGTATCGCGATACTTGAAGTAGGTGATACACGATCTTCAACAAGTATCGTGAGCAAACTCCACGATACACGATCTTTGATAGGTATCGCGATCGCTGTATGACGATACACGATACTTACCTTGTCACGATACACGATAGTTGAGAAATATCGCGATACTTGAAGTCCACGATACTCGGGCAAAACGATACTTGGCTCAAGACGATACTCGATATTTGGAAGAAAACGATACACGATTCTTGACTTAGGCGATACCCGATCTCTGATAAATATCGCGATCTTTGACAAACGATACCGATCTCCGACCGAAACGATACCAATCTCTCACCAAACGATCGCTGAACAACACGACATCTGAGCAAACGATCGCTGGACAAAACGATCTTTGACAAAACGATCGCTGGCAAACGATCGCTGACTCAAAACGATACTCGATCTCTCACCAAACGATCGCTGAACAACACGACATCTGAGCAAACGATCGCTGAACCAAACGATACTCGATCGACGATCTTTGCGAAACGATCGCTGATGAAACGATCTTTGGCAAACGATCTCTCAGGAACGATCGCTGAACAAAACGATCGCTGGCCAAGTATCGCGATCGGTATGAAACGATACACGATCGGAGGGAAATATCGCGATACTCGACCACATGAGATTCACGATACTTGTCAGGTATCGCGATACTCGACCGCGGGAGCAAAACGATACTTGACCCTTTGCCAAGATTTTGCAAGATTTTTTAAGTTTTGTTTTGATGCCCTTGTTTTCCTAGTCCTTCTCCCCTCTCCTCACTCTTTGTATCACTCCAATCACCCCTTTTCACCTCTATCAGTACCAAACGATACTTTGCACAGATCGTTTCTCTTTCACACTTGATTTACTGAGAAATTATAGATTAAATGGGTGTTTGCTCACCTGAGAGCCTCTCTATCTTCTTTAACACCTTCCCTTACTCTGTGTAACCCCAGTTTGCCCGGTTTCTCACTCACGATCTCTGGCGCAGCTTTCGCGATACTTGGTGCAGGTTCGTCTTGTCCGGCTGTTCACTCAGATTTTTTGTTGTTTTTAGTACTACTTCTTCAGCGCCTCTGTTCTGCACCCTCTCTAAGCTTCTTGCTCACAACCACAAGTAAAAACAAAGGTGAATGTACTCTAAAAAATGGAAAAAACTGAGAAGATGAAGGTGGGTGGAGATGGTGATGATGGTGAAGATGAAGAAGAAGGAAAATTCAAAAACTGAACTAAAAATGATGATTTTTTTACCTTCCAACGTCGCTACTCTACGTCTTACCGTCACACGCTCGTCCTCCAAGCTCTCTCCCCGGCAACGGCGCCAAATTTGGTGTCACTCTAGCACAATGGTGAGTACCAACGTGAGGAGATACACCTCATAAATGTCAATCCGTGGAGACGTGAGGACCGGTATGAAGACCGCGAGCAAGTGATGGCACAAGTGCGTGAGTGAAAGCACACAAGCATGCACACATATACACACACACGCGCACAAGGTAAGAGCAAAGAGTGGAACAATGGAAAGCTTCGATTACCAAAGAGCTCTCTTACAAAACTGAAATCTACAACAAGCTAAGCTCAAAAATGAGCTCTCCAGCCCTTTTTATAGTTTTTGAGTGGTTTTGGCCTTGTCCAGACCTAGTGTCCGGCCTAGTTAAAAAATAGGTTCCAGGGCTTATTTGGGGGCTCAAACGGAGTCTAAAAATTATGAAAATTGGTAGGATGGTAGTTCTAATACTCCTCAAGCTTGAGGACTCCTCAGCTTGAACAAAATGGAGTTACAAAAATGGAAAATGGTATTTACAATGGTTTTTAGTGATAAAAATCACTATTTTTGTAGGGATTTCTTCTGAAAATTTGACACGTGCTTCTTGGAGCTCCCTACTTGCTCTTTCTTCTTGTGTGTCCACTTCCTTGATGCGCTTCCATGCTTTGTCCTTGATCTTGAGCTTCAACACAAAGGGTTCAAGGTAAGCAGAGATGTCATATTTGATGAAAATGACTCTTGGTATGAGAATGAATGCAGGAAAGTGAGTCTACCCTATGACATGGAAGAAGATTTTCCAAAGCTTACCAAGGAAGAGCCAACTCAGCAAGAAGATTCAAGCTCAGATGATGATACAATAAACCTTGAAGAGTTCAAGGCTTGGAAGTCCAAAGGAAAGATGAAGATGAAGCAATTAGAGGATAAGCCAGAAACTTCTACTCAAGCAATGAGGAGATCTCAAAGAGAAAAGAAGAAGCCTATCAGATTTGGGTATGACACATCACTTGTAACTAAACATTCTGTATATCTTGCAAAAGACTTGTTGAATGAAGAACCAGGTACCTATGAAGAAGCAATTATCAAACCAGAATGGAGAGAAGCCATGGATGAAGAGATAGAAGCTCTTAAGGAAAGTGATACTTGGGACTTGGTACCCAAGAAGGACTCTATGAAGGTGATAGGATCCAGATGGATCTACAAACTAAAGAAGAATTCAGATGGAACAATAAACAGGTACAAAGCTAGGTTGGTAGCCAAGGGTTTTGCACAAACCCAAGGCATTGATTATGAGGAGACATTTTCTCCTGTGGCCAAGATGCCAACTATCAGAGTTATGGTGAGTGTAGCTGTATCCAAAAATTGGAACATGTACCAATTGGATGTGAAGAATGCATTCTTGAATGGATGGATATCTGAAGAAGTCTACATGTCACAACCACCTGGCTATGAAGATCCAAAAAAGGTACATTATGTTTGTAAATTGAAGAAGGCTCTGTATGGTTTAAAGCAGGCACCTAGAGCATGGAATTACAGATTGACCACCTACCTCCTAGACCAAGGATTTGTGATGAGCAAAGCAGACACTTCTCTATTCATAAAGAGAAGTAGTACAGAGGTAATCTACTTATGTGTTTATGTTGATGACATCATCATTACAGGTAATGATGTCAATGGGATTAGACACATCAAAGGACAGATGATGAAAGAATTCAAGATCAGTGATCTTGGACTATTAAAGTATTTTTTAGGTCTTGAATTGGTCTACACAAATTCAGGTATCTACATCACTCAAAAGAAGTATGTACAGGATATGGTCAAGAAGTTTGGTTTGCAGGATGCTAAGGTATCTACTACTCCAATGGAGGTTAACCAAAAGTTAAGTGCTCATGAAGGAGAAGAAATCAAAGACATTACAGGATACCAAAGTATGGTAGGTAGTTTGAACTATGCTACCTTGACAAGAATTGACATAGCATATGGAGTAAGTGTGCTTAGTCAATTCATGCACAAACCTAGGGTACCTCACCTAGAGGCAGCCAAGAAGATCTTGAAGTATTTGAAGGGAACACAAAGTCATGGTTTGTACTTTCCTTATACATCAGATATTGACATAAAAGTTTACTCAGATGCAGATTGGGCAGGATGCAAGGATGATAGGAGAAGCACCTCAGGATATATTTGTTTTGCAGGAGATAAACCTATCTCTTGGTCAGCTAAGAAGCAACCTACAATGGCATTGTCATCCACTAAAGCAGAGTATAGAGGGCTTGCGAATGCAACTCAAGAAGCTATCTGGTTGAAGCTTCTTTATACAGAGTTAGGTCTACACACAAGACCACCTATTATCTTTGGAGACAATACTAGTTCTCTTCACCTTGCAGCAAACCCAATTTATCATGCCAGAACTAAACACATAGAGGTTCATTACCACTATGTGAGAGAGAAGTTACTTAGCAAAGAGATTCAATTGACATATGTGTCTACTAATATGCAATGTGCAGATTTACTTACAAAGGCATTGGATGGAAACAAGTTATGCAGATTCAAATCCATGATTGGATTGCAGGAAGTGATTGAAGAATGAAAGAGAAGACTTAAGCCAAAGTGTTTGGCTTGAGGGGGAGCTGTTGGTGCATATCAAGCCTTCACACATTGGCTTGGAACATTGGAACTTTGAAGATGGATTTGGAACCCTTGAAGGATATCTCTTCATGAAGGATAAGGCATAGGAACTCATACTTATGAGTTATTATCTTTTACCCCTTGTAAAAATCTATATGACTTGGCATTTATTTGTAATCACTTGAAGTCATTCACCTACCTCATTAGTCGTGGAAATTTGAATGTTGTAATGGAGAGAATATCTCCCTAATTTTAGAGGAGAGATTCTAGGGAGCCTTAGTTTGAATTTGAAATTCAAATGTTCACTCAATTCATATAAAGTGAAGAAGAAAAAACTCGCGGTTAGTCCTGCCATTTCAGCTCACTCCCCGAGGCATATTGTCATTGTAACTGAGTGTGTGTTAGTGCTACTCCATAGCCTACACCACCACACCTCAATTAGCTATGCTTGTCATGCTATTGAGCTTGTACAATCTTATCAATCAATAGATATATACACATTCATCATTTCTGGTTCTCTGTGTTATCTTCTCCAAGTCTGTCAACTTCAAAGGAGCATAACTCAAGATCTACTGAACCAAATCAAAAGATCTATAGCTCATTGGAACCAACGCAAAGTCTACTACAAGCATACAAAATCTCAGAGGATTTCATTCAGCCATTTGGGAGAAATCCGCTTCGAAGTGCACACTGGTCTGTGTCTGCAGAGTTC
This sequence comes from Ceratopteris richardii, assembly GCA_020310875.1. NCBI lineage: Eukaryota > Viridiplantae > Streptophyta > Polypodiopsida > Polypodiales > Pteridaceae > Ceratopteris > Ceratopteris richardii. The sequence goes on along the minus strand of MU260092.1, from coordinate 52,178 downwards.
CTAAAAAGTCGGGGGTAATTAGAATCTTGCTAAACTTATTTCTCAGTGCATAGTTTATCAATTGAAGTGATTCCACTTGTGATTGGTAGCTTACTAAGGTACTTTAATTCTCCCAAAAGGAATTGTTCCAATTTTAAGTGTGCTGGTCACACTGAGTGAAAGTCTGAGCAGGTATCACTACAGGAATAGAAAGTTTTTCTTGATTCTTGAAGTACCAAGTTATCTGTTTTGGTTTGATCATTACCCAAACCATTTCCAAAGTACATACATGGTTTCTTTGTGTCATTTAGAAGCTAAGCAAGTCTACTAAGTATATCTGAAGAAAAAAGAGGGTAGGTGTGAAGCAGGTTTTGCAGCATCAACTCATTTCTTGAGTGCATCCAGCCATCACTCCCAACAATATACAAGTGTGGATCATGTAAATTTGGTAAGTCTCACAGGTTACCCTATTCAAGGAAAGGTTTCATGCATGAAGACTACCTAGACTTGGTACACATAGATGTTTGGGGACCTAGCAAGGATCCTTCGATTTCAGGTTCAAGGTATTATGTGTCCTTCATTGATGACTATAGCAGGTGGACCATTTTATACTTTATGAAACATAAAGATGAAGTGTTTAATTGTTTCAAGAGGTATCTTGCACTTGTTGAAAATCAAACAGGAAGAAGCTTGAAGAGGCTAAGGTCAGATGGTGGAGGAGAGTACTTCTCCAATGAGTTTGAAGATTTCTTGCAGGAAAGAGGCATCAAAAGGGAGATTACTACAAGGTACTCACCTGAACAAAATGGGGTAGCTGAAAGAAGGAATAGACTCATAGTAGAGACAGCTAGGTCTATGCTTAATGAAAAGAAGTTACCAAACTATCTTTGGGCAGAGAGTGTATCCACTGCCACCTACCTTATTAACAGGTTGCCATCCAAATCACTTGATGGCATGACACCATATGAAGCTTGGCATGGTAAGAGACCTTCTCTGGATCATTGCAAAATCTTTGGTTGTGTAGCATATGTGCATATTCCCTCACAGGTAAGAGGAAAGCTAGATCCCAAGGCTGAAAAATGTATCTTCATTGGCTATGATTTGAACCAAAAGGGATACAGATTCTACAACCCAACAAACAAAGGGTTTAAGGTAAGCAGAGATGTCTCCTTTGTTGAGAATGACTCTTGTTATGAAAATGAATGCAGGAAGATTAGTCTACCCTATGACATGGAAGAAGATTTTCCAAAGCTCACCAAGGAGGAACCAATTCAGCAAGAAGCTTCAAGCTCAGATGATGATGATACAATAAACCTTGAAGAGTTCAAGGCTTGGAAGTCCAAAGGGAAGATGAAGATGAAGCAACTAGAAGATAAACCAGAATCTTCAACTCAAGCAATGAGGAGATCTCAGAGAGAAAAGAAGAAGCCTATCAGATTTGGGTATGACACATCACTTGTAACTAAACATTCTGTATATCTTGCAAAGGACTTGTTGAATGAAGAACCAGGTACCTATGAAGAAGCAATTACCAAACCAGAATGGAGAAAAGCCATGGATGAAGAGATGGAAGCTCTCAAGGAAAGTGATACTTGGGACTTGGTACCCAAGAAAGACTCTATGAAGGTAATAGGATCCAGATGGATCTACAAACTAAAGAAGAATTGAGATGGAACAATAAACAGGTACAAAGCTAGGTTGGTAGCCAAGGGTTTTGCACAAACCCAAGGCATTGATTATGAGGAGACATTTTCTCCTGTGGCCAAGATGCCAACTATCAGAATATTGGTGAGTGTAGCTGCATCCAAGAATTGGAATATGTACCAATTAGATGTCAAGAATGCTTTTTTGAATGGATGGATATCTGAAGAACTCTACATGTCACAACCACCTGGCTATGAAGATCCAAAAAAGGTACATTATGTTTGTAAATTGAAGAAGGCTCTGTATGGTTTAAAGCAGGCACCTAGAGCATGGAATTACAGATTGACAACCTACCTCCAAGATCAAGGATTTGTGATGAGTAAAGCAGACACTTCTCTATTCATAAAAAGAAGTAGTACAGAGGTAATCTACTTATGTGTTTATGTTGATGACATCATCATTACAGGTAATGATGTCAATGGGATTAGACACATCAAAGGACAGATGATGAAAGAATTCAAGATTAGTGACCTTGGATTATTGAAGTACTTCTTAGGTCTTGAGTTAGTCTACACCAACTCATGTATATACATTACTCAAAAGAAGTATGTGCAGGATATGGTCAAGAAGTTTGGCTTGCAGGATGCTAAAGTATCTACTACTCCAATGGAGGTCAACCTAAAGCTAAGTGCTCATGAAGGAGAAGAAGTCCAAGACATTACAGGATACCAAAGTATGGTAGGTAGTTTGAACTATGCTACCTTGACAAGAATTGACATAGCATATGGAGTTAGTGTGCTTAGTCAATTCATGCACAAACCAAGGGTACCTCACCTAGAGGCAGCAAAGAAGATCTTGAAGTATCTGAAGGGAACTCAAAGTCATGGTTTGTACTTTCCATATACATCAGATATTGACATTAAAGTTTACTCAGATGCAGATTGGGCAGGATGCAAGGATGATAGGAGAAGCACCTCAGGATATATTTGTTTTGCAGGAGATAAGCCTATTTCTTGGTCAGCCAAGAAGCAACCTACAGTGGCATTGTCATCCACTGAAGCAGAGTATAGAGGGCTTGCCAATGCCACTCAAGAAGCTATCTAGTTGAAGCTTGTTGGATGTGATGGCTGGATACACTTAGAAGATCAAGCTGGTGCTGCAAAACCTGCTTCACACCTGCCCTCCTTTGACTCCAGATATGCTTAGTAGACTCCTTGTGCTTCCAAATGACACCAAAATATTCTATATGTACTTTGGAAAAGGTTTGAGTAATGACTTGATCAAAACAGACTACTTTGAAACTCACAAGACTTGAAAACTTTCTATTTTGGTCTTGATACCTGCTCAGAGTTATGCTTAGTGTGACCAGCACACTTAAAATTGATCTAATTGCTTTTGTACATAATCAATTAGCTTAACAAGCTTTCATTTGCAAGTGGAATGAGAGGAAATGACAAACTACACTCTGAGAAATCAATTTAGCAAACTTAGGATCATTCCCGACATTTTAGGAACTATACAGAGAAATACCAGAGATCACTTCGAGCGCGATTTCTCCCAGATGGTTGATCCAATAACCTTCAAATTTTGTAGGCATATAGTATGCTTTAAGCTTGTTCCAATGTGCTTTGAATCATCCAATTTGGTTCAGTAGATCTTGAGATATGCCTCTTGGAAGTTGACAGAGTTGGAGGTAGTCACTCAGAGAAAAACAGAGAATATGAATATATGTATATTGATTAAATCTAATGATTGTACATTCCCATTGGCATGTAATGTGATGCTCAAAGGTACTCAGAGGTGTAGGCTATGGTGTAGCTCACACACACTCAGAAAGTCACTCAGAAATGTCTCGGGAAGAGTGAAGTAACCCGCGACTTTTTCAATTGCCTTTTTATAAGAATTTTTGAAGGAGTTTGAATTTGAATTCAAGTTTTGGCTCCCTTCAATCTCTCCACTAAACTTAGGGAGATATTCCCTCAATCAAATCATCTACTTTTCCACGACTCTAGTCTAGTAGGTGTGATTACATGATTGATAAAGTCATATAGACTTTTTACATTGGATAAGAAGTAATAACCAATTAAGCATTGGTTCCTATGGTTCAAGGTTCATGTAAATACATTCTTCAAGGGTTCAAGCTTTAGCCTTCCAAGGTTCCAATTTTCCAAGCCAATGTGTGTAGGCTTGTTTTGCACCAACAGCTCCCCCTCAAGCCAAACACTTTGGCTCAAGTCTTCATCTCTAGTCTTCAATTATTTCCTGCAATCCAATCATGGATTTAAATCTGCATAGCTTGCTTCCATCCAGAGCTTTAGTAAGCAAATCTGCACATTGTATATTAGTAGACACATATGATAATTGAATTTCTTTGCTAAGTAACTTCTCCCTCACATAGTGGTAGTGAACCTCTATGTGTTTTGTCCTAGCATGATAAATTGGATTAGCTGCTAGGTGAAGAGAACTTGTGTTATCCCCAAATATGATTGGTGGCCTTGTATGTAGGCCCAATTCTGAATATAAAAGCTTCAACCATATGGCTTCTTGAGTGGCATTTGCTAGTCCTCTGTACTCTGCCTCAGTAGATGATAGAGCCACTGTGGGTTGTTTCTTGGATGACCAAGAAATTGGTTTATCACCTGCAAAACATATGTAACCAGATGTACTCCTCCTGTCATCCTTGCAACCTGCCCAATCTGCATCTGAGTATACCTTAATGTCAATGTCTGATGAATATGGAAAGTACAAACCATAATTTTGTGTTCCCTTTAGGTACTTTACTATCTTCTTTGCTGCCTCCAAATGAGGTACTCTTGGTTTATGCATAAATTGGCTAAGTACACTAACACCATATGATATATCAATCCTGGTTAAGGTAGCATAATTTAGACTACCTACCAAACTTTGGTAACCTGTAATATCTTTGAGTTCTTCTCCTTCATGTGCACTGAGTTTGTGGTTGACCTCCATAGGAATGTTTGAGACTTTAGCTTCCTGCAAATTAAACTGCTTGACCATGTCCTGAATGTACTTCATCTGAGTAATAAAGATACCTGAATTTGTGTAGACCAATTCAAGTCCTAGGAAGTACTTCAATAATCCAAGATCATTGATCTTGAATTCCTTCATCATCTGTCCTTTGATGTGTCTTATTCCCTGAACATCATTTGCTGTAATAATGATGTCATCAACATAGACACACAAGTATATTACCTCTGAATTGTTCCTCTTTATAAACAATGAAGTATTTGCTTTACTCATCACAAATCCTTGATCTAGGAGATAGGTTGTCAACCTGTAATTCCATGCTCTAGGTGCCTGCTTCAATCCATACAGAGCCTTCTTCAATTTACAAACATGATTTACCTTATTGGGATCTTCATAGCCAGGTGGTTGTGACATGTAGACTTCTTCAGATATCCATCCATTCAAGAATGCATTCTTCACATCCAATTGGTACATGTTCCAATTCTTGGATGCAGCTACACTCACCATAATTCTGATAGTTGGCATCTTGGCCACAGGAGAAAATGTCTCCTCATAATCAATGCCTTGGGTTTGTGCAAAACCCTTGGCTACCAACCTAGCTTTATACCTGTTTATTGTACCATCTGAGTTCCTTTTGAGTTTGTAAATCCATCTAGATCCTATCACCTTCATGGAGTCATTCTTGGGTACCAAGTCCCAAGTATCACTCTCCTTGAGAGCCTCCATTTCTTCATCCATTGCTTCCTTCCATTCTGGTTTAGTGATTGCTTCTTCAAATGTACCTGGTTCTTCATTCAAGATATCCTTTGCAAGATATATAGAGTGCTTGGTTACAAGTGAAGTATCATACCCATACCTAATAGGTTTCTTCTTTTCTCTTTGAGATCTCCTCATAGCTTGAGTTGAGGATTCTGGATTGTCTTCTAGTTGCTTCATCTTCATCTTTCCTTTGGATTTCCAAGCCTTGAACTCTTCAATGTTGATGGTGTCTTCATCATCTGAGCTTGTGTCCTCTTTCTGAATTGGTTCTTGCCTGATAAGCTTGGGAAAGTCTTCTTCCATGTCATAAGGTAGGCTAACTTTCCTGCACTCATTTTCATACCATGAATCATTCTCATCAAAGATGACATCTCTGCTTACCTTGAAGCCTTTGTTTGAGGGGTTGTAGAATCTGTATCCCTTCTGATTCAAATCATAACCAATGAAGATACACTTCTCAGCCTTAGGGTCTAGCTTTCCCCTTACCTGTGAGGGAATATGCACATATGCAACACATCCAAAAATTTTGCAATGATCCAGAGATGGTCTCTTACCATGCCAAGCCTCATAGGGTGTCATTCCATCAAGTGTCTTTGATGGCAACCTGTTGATTAAGTATGTGGCAGTAGATACACTCTCTGCCCAAAGATAATTTGGCAATTTCTTTTCATTTAACATAGATCTAGCTGTCTCTACAAGGAGTCTATTCCTTCTCTCAGCTACCCCATTTTGTTCAGGTGAGTTGTTAGCCCACAATTTGGTTGATTTTTATGCACTAATATGTTTATATTTGGCACGAAAATATTGTTTGATTGCAGGTACTTGCAGAGTTAATCAATCGGATGAAAGGAGATTGCACTCATGTCTACAAAACTTCTGCTTGGAAATGATGTATTGGTTGCAAATGCACTTATCTCTATGTATGGCAAGTGTGGTCTAATGGATGATGCAAGGATTAACTACATGGATGTAGACAACCAGCAAGGCAGGAAGCAAAAGTGGACAGCAATACAACTAGTAATATGACCATCCACAAGTAGTGGACAACCATGTGCAAAGATTCCGATCGAGCATAAAGAGGTGTTACAAAGAAAGATATATGTTTGCAAACATTATAAAGCTGTTACTATACACAGTGTGGCTAAGGACATCTACTATCAGGCCAAGAAGCAATTCATCTTTATCTCCACCATCACTGATAAGTTGAATTCCAGATGGAAAGTGAACTGGTCACCACACCAATGGAAGTAGAAGTTTTGACTCATATGTGCCATGCCAAATGTCATTAAGCATTCTACCGTACGATGATTAAGTGTGCACAATGGTATTTGGATCGGAAACAGAGCTAAAAATTGCAAATTGAGCAATGGAAAGTGTTACTTCTGTCGTAAGAAGGAGATCTTGCCCATTTTTTTCTTCACCGTGTTCATGCTCAAAGGTTTTGGAACATGATCTCCAAGTATTGTCAAATTGCTGGTCTAACAAGCTTAGGATACAAAGAAGTGCTCCTTGGGGTGTGTAACAAGATGGACATCACGTTATGGTATATGTGGAGATCTGAGGTCCTTTGGCATATCTGGAGTAGCAAGACCCAAAGAATGCTCCACGATGGTGACAGAGATTTTGTAATCCCCTGCAAAGAGGAGGTAATAAGATCGTCTAAGCTTTGCATTAATGCTATCAAGGAGTCTGCCCCTAACGACTTGAGTGTGATAGCTTTTCGTAAAAATAACAGAGTCAATAAATGGAAATCCAAGCTGATGGCTATGTATTTTCCCTCAAGGTTTTTCATGGCCTTTTCCATATTGTAATTTGTCTGGAGATTGTATGTTGAGGCCCTTTGACTTGGAGCTGTTTTGTATTATGCTGCCATGATCCCCTTTGTTTGCCTCTCTCTTTTGGAGAAACCTGGGGCTGAGGATTGGGGCGCGTGGGCTGTTATTTCGGGGGGGCACACACCAAAAGGGGAAGAACGAGGTCACTTTGCTGGAGAGTGTCCGGGCGGTGACGGAGGCAGTGGTAGAAGCTTCGGAGGTCGTGGGTGTGGCCGTGGTGCAGGAGGAGGCTCAGCGTGTTACTCCTGTGGGAAACCTGGACATTTCGCTAGGGAGTGCCCGCAAGCAGAATGAACAATGGCCTGTTTGGGCTGCCGAAAACTATCCTTGATTGGGTCAAATGAGAGCGCCACACTGAGATGCTGTTTCCGTCTCGAGTAGAGCGATTGCTCAGACAGAGTTTCAACTTTTGCTTCTGCAGGCCATAAGGATATTCCGAGAGTGTGTCTTGGTCTCTTCGACAAGGGCGGCAGGCATTCTCGGTAGCTGGAAGATCACTACAGGAGGCAACAGAGAAAGGAAGGAGGTCCATTGGAGGGCTGGGTTGCTCACTCTCAGTAGGTGTCCAGGAGGGGATTACCCTTTTGCAAACAGTAGCGGTGAGGATGAGTAGGAGGATGTTTGTCGCATTTGCAGGACTGCAAGAGAAAACGGATCCCCTCTTTACTATCCCGGTGCATGCAACGGTAGCATAAGTATGTACACCAGGATTGTCTGCTCCAATGGCTTAACCACAGTCACGCTCGCCAATGTGAGATTCTGGGAGAACTGTCTTTTCCTTTTCGTTATATATACTGCTTGTATATATACTGCTTGGATGTCCCCCTTTGAGCTGGGTTTTTTTTGAGGACGAATCTGCTTCCTTACATCGCTGTAGACTTTGTTGTGGACTGTTTCTTTGCTGTGGATATTGTGCTCAGTTTTTTTGTAGCATATATTGACAAGAGAACATGCCTTCTTGTTACAAAACGATCCCACATTGCTGCAAGATATCTAAAGTCAGGTTTTGCAGCAGATGTTATATCGACTCTACCAATACAGGTGGTTGTGCTTTCAAGTAAGTCAACGCAAGGGTTTGTATACAATGTCCTCAACATGTTTCGCTTGTGGAGGTTGAGAAGGGTGAACTGTTTATTTACACGGTAGTCCTTATGAATTGCCGGTGCTTCAGAAAAAGTTGCATGCATTCCAGGGTCTTATTTTTTTTACAGAGGTTCTTAACCATTTTATTGTGTGCACTATTGCAGGCTAGAGAAAGATATCAAATGTAGCTATTTCTTGATAAGATGCTTGAAGCTCCTTTGTGTTACTTTATTGGCTGTACACTGTGCAGCTTGTTTCTACTTCTTTCTTGCAGCATCGTACCCAAAAGAAAAGGATGCAAAGACTTGGATTGGATCTGTGCTTCCTGGATTTCGAGAGGAGAGTCCATGCATTTGTTACATATATGCTATGTATTGGTCAATTACAACTTTGACATCAGTTGGCTATGGCGATCTTCATGCACAAAACTACACAGAGATGATGTTTGAAATCATTTACATGTCCTTCAATCTGGGACTTTCAGGTTACTTGATTGGAAACATGACCAATTTAGTGGTGCATGCAACTAGCAGGACCCGCAAATTTAGACACACAGTTCAGGCAATTTCGAGTTTTGCAGAGAGAGCAAAAAGGATAATTGGGTGCAACTGTGTGTGAAGATGAAAGAGAGCGGTTGAGAGAAAAAGAGGAACGAAGGATAGATAGATCACGAAACAAGAAGTGTGAGCAGAAGGAGAGTGCCCTTTACGCCTTATTGAGGACTTAGAAGAGGGCCGATAGGTCGATTTCAAGTAATTTGGCAAAGCAATAGCCTCCGTGCACATCTTTCCCTTGGATTGAGAGTGCTAACATTTTGGTGTGTTTGCCGGATCCATACGAGCTAGTGCATAGCCATAAGAAGAATCCATTGCGAGATCATTGTGGGTTCCAAATAATCCAAGTGGACCAATTCCACGGGGTTTGAGCAAAATAAGGGCTTGCATAAGCATCTTTTTCGTGGGCATTAGGACTTAACATTTGGCGATCCTACTGGGGATCCCTAAAAAGGACACATTCGAGGAGAATTAGTGGACTTGGAGTAAGAAAAAGTGACCGAGTGCCAGCAAATTAGGCAACCCATAGGTGTATGTAAGACACTTTCCCTTGGGTAAAGAGACTGATTCATTTGGTGCGTCTGCCGGGAAATGGCTTAGCACATCTCATTGAGAGTGCTACGAGTTCGCTTGGTGCCCCAATCATGTGGCACAGCCAAGTCGATCCCAAATCTGCTTTGATTTTCATTAGAGAAATGGCCCAACAAAGACAAGCCTCTAGTTTTGAGAAGACCAACATGAGGCAACCGAATTTTGGACAAAATAGGAGATGGATAGATTCTCGTCCGACCTTGAGACATCATGTGAACCGAGGGTGGCGATTTGGCCCGATATCAAATTATGTGAGATGCTGGTGTTGCGCGCAGATTGGGCATATAGCCAAATATTGCCCTCGTGTATGCACCCCGTTGGATTTTGTTCCCACATGTGAGGACTGCGGGAAAAAGAGACTATGCGAGCACATGTGTGGCTCAAAAGAGATGACTGACACAAAGGTCGCAACGAATCAATCGGATAGGTGTTTATCCTCTTTGTATGTGGAAGTTGACAAAGGTGGAGTCACTTCGTCAACGGAGACTGCGAGAGCAAGTGAAAGCAAGGACACTGGATCTCATGATCGAGACTTGGTAGAACTCGTAAAGAGCTTGGAATGTCAAGTCAATTTGCTTCAGGTAGAGCGAGATAACGAGAGGATCAAAATAGAGAAATTAGAGGAAAATCAAGTGAAAATGGCCGAGATCCTAGGAACTTGGGAAAAGCAAGTACGAATGTTGAAAAATGAAAACAAGGAGTGGAAAAGAGTAAATAAAAGCTGGAGGCAAGATCTTGTGAAGCCCGAGAGTGAAAACGTGGTCTGGGACTTGAGATCCGGCTTGATGGTAGCCGACTGCTTTGGAGTTGCGATCGAAGGAGAACTCTCAAGAGACGAGGATGACCTAATGAGGAGAGTCGAGGGAATGGAGCATGAAATCGAGAAGGTACAAAGCATAATCTATCGATACAGTGACCAAGCGGGTAAGGTAGTGGAAGAGTTCCACCTGGAATTAGAAAGAATGAAACGTGTCCAAGCAGAGAGTGATGAGAGAGTTGGACGGGTAGAAAAAGAGAATGCAAAGCTGAGTAGCAAGCTCGGTAGGTGGATGAATCGGAAAGACGATGAGATGCGAGTACAGGTAGAGGACCCGAAAGCAGGAAAAATGGAGGAAGAGCTGAAAGCGGTGATGGATAGGTTGGATGCATTCGGAACGGAGTTAGAAAAAATGAAGAATGAATTGTTGAAGAAGGTAGATGATCTAAATGAAGAAAATATGAGTAGGATTTGGGAGGAAAGATCGATTAGAGAGGAAGTCGAGAAGTTGACTCTTCGAGTTGAGAAGAGGGAGGATGTTCCCCTCGAATCTGCAAAAAGGGTGAGAGAGGATAAAGAGATGGAGCAAATATGGAATCGGTTCCGAGGCATCGATTGTGACCTGTTCCAATATCAGAGTGATATTGAGCACAACAAACAAGGATTAAGGGACTTAGCGGCGAGGCTCGAATCATTGAGGAGCACAATGAGCAATGGTAATTTTTCAGGTCATTTGTCGAATCATGTGGAAGCTCTGCGAGGCAGAGGATGGAGATGAAAAAGAAAAAGATGATATGATGGATGCCGGTTAGGACGGCTTGAGTCTGATCAGGGTTTGCCTTGCGGATTGCGAGTCAGAGATGTGAGGAGGGATGGATCGAGTTGGCTGTACACTTAGGACTGAAGTGACACTTTTTGAGGTTTCAGGTCGGCAAAGTAATTAGTGTGTGCGGGTTTTGCGAGGACGGGTTGACCATGGCATTAGTGGCTGGATTTTGGCTTGAGTGGCAGCAGAGAGGAGATATGTCTCATTGGGATGTCCACGGGGGGATATATGTATGTGTGTTGTGATTGGTCGGGTTGGGAAAAGATCCTTTCTTTTGTCTCCTAATTCTCGAGATGCGGGAATGAAAAGAAAATGAAAAAATATATGTTTGTGTATGTGTGTCATGTGAGTGTGGCTACGTGCCTATGTGGGCCGATAGGTGGGTGGACCCACTTTGGCCGGGTGGTCAAAGCCACGAACCGACGTCGGTCTCACATAGGGCTAGCTGTCTGTGTGTCGTGCGCTACGTTGGGTTGGTAGATGGGTGGAGCAAACTTGATCGGGTGGTCGAGTCCACGAGTCGCATCCAGCTTCGGCGTAGGCCGGCAAGTGTGAGTAAATATGAAAAAAATGATGAAAAAAGAAAAAAAAAAAGAAAAAAATGAATGAGAAGAATTCCTCGCTCGAGGGGGGACATAAGAGAGGTGAGAGAGCATGATGCTCGGAATGGGAATATATGTGTTTGTGTTGTGGCGATATGGGAATGTGTGGACTCCTGATGAGGCATGTCGAATCGAAGCTTAAGCTCGGCTAGGATTTTGGCTGCGAAGTGTTTGTGGAAGACTTGGACTTGAGAGACCCAAGCGTGCTAGTTAGCTTGTTCGTCTTCGAATTCTTGAGAGGTGCCCATTTTGGTTCTTAGGCTATGCAACTACTTGCGATGTCCCGAATCATGTCGACGATGAGTGATCTTGTTAGAGTGAGCTCGAGTTAGGCTTGAGTGGTCTTTGTCGTGTGTCCATCAATTTAGGAGTGGTGTGGTGGTGACCTAGCATCTGATCTAGTTGACGAGCAAGAAAAACAGAGAGATAGACAGGAAGGCAAGTGGGAATAGGAAACCCTAGGTTGAAGAGGCATGAAAAATAAGCAGGAGGACTCGATTGGAAACGGAAGAAGAATTGGGGGGAGGTGGCGGTATAGCCTCGAAGGTAGGAAAAATGAAATTCAAGGATGGTACTTGCTTACATATATAAGCGGTGTGTAGAAAATGTGTTGATATGTGGAATAAAGATGTGTGACGTCTTGAACGAGTAGTCGAGAAGAGTGACGAGAGCGAATGTGGATATGTCTTCTGTTTGCATGTATGTATGTTGTGCGTGACGAGAATGCATGAGTGATGCGGGATCATGATGTGTGTGCCGAGTGTATATGTGTGATGTGGATGATTGTCTTTCCATTTTGGTTGTAGATGTTATTGGGATTTGATGAAAAAAGGTTCTAATGTTTTAATGAAGTTTGCAGACAGGTGGACATGTCGATGAAGATACATCAAGATGGACGAAGATGGTAAGTGAAATGATTGGATTTCGGTACTGACAAATGATTGTATGAGTATGATTTCAGGTGCTTCATTGAGGAAGAAAAGAATAGATTTGGCTCGTCGAGGACGACTTCGCAATTAAGAAGAGGGGAGTATGTTAGCCCACAATTTGGTTGATTTTTATGCACTAATATGTTTATATTTGGCAGGAAAATATTGTTTGATTGCAGGTACTTGCAGAGTTAATCAATCGGATGAAAGGAGATTGCACTCATGTCTACAAAACTTCTGCTTGGAAATGATGTATTGGTTGCAAATGCACTTATCTCTATGTATGGCAAGTGTGGTCTAATGGATGATGCAAGGATTAACTACATGGATGTAGACAACCAGCAAGGCAGGAAGCAAAAGTGGACAGCAATACAACTAGTAATATGACCATCCACAAGTAGTGGACAACCATGTGCAAAGATTCCGATCGAGCATAAAGAGGTGTTACAAAGAAAGATATATGTTTGCAAACATTATAAAGCTGTTACTATACACAGTGTGGCTAAGGACATCTACTATCAGGCCAAGAAGCAATTCATCTTTATCTCCACCATCACTGATAAGTTGAATTCCAGATGGAAAGTGAACTGGTCACCACACCAATGGAAGTAGAAGTTTTGACTCATATGTGCCATGCCAAATGTCATTAAGCATTCTACCGTACGATGATTAAGTGTGCACAATGGTATTTGGATCGGAAACAGAGCTAAAAATTGCAAATTGAGCAATGGAAAGTGTTACTTCTGTCGTAAGAAGGAGATCTTGCCCATTTTTTTCTTCACCGTGTTCATGCTCAAAGGTTTTGGAACATGATCTCCAAGTATTGTCAAATTGCTGGTCTAACAAGCTTAGGATACAAAGAAGTGCTCCTTGGGGTGTGTAACAAGATGGACATCACGTTATGGTATATGTGGAGATCTGAGGTCCTTTGGCATATCTGGAGTAGCAAGACCCAAAGAATGCTCCACGATGGTGACAGAGATTTTGTAATCCCCTGCAAAGAGGAGGTAATAAGATCGTCTAAGCTTTGCATTAATGCTATCAAGGAGTCTGCCCCTAACGACTTGAGTGTGATAGCTTTTCGTAAAAATAACAGAGTCAATAAATGGAAATCCAAGCTGATGGCTATGTATTTTCCCTCAAGGTTTTTCATGGCCTTTTCCATATTGTAATTTGTCTGGAGATTGTATGTTGAGGCCCTTTGACTTGGAGCTGTTTTGTATTATGCTGCCATGATCCCCTTTGTTTGCCTCTCTCTTTTGGAGAAACCTGGGGCTGAGGATTGGGGCGCGTGGGCTGTTATTTCGGGGGGGCACACACCAAAAGGGGAAGAACGAGGTCACTTTGCTGGAGAGTGTCCGGGCGGTGACGGAGGCAGTGGTAGAAGCTTCGGAGGTCGTGGGTGTGGCCGTGGTGCAGGAGGAGGCTCAGCGTGTTACTCCTGTGGGAAACCTGGACATTTCGCTAGGGAGTGCCCGCAAGCAGAATGAACAATGGCCTGTTTGGGCTGCCGAAAACTATCCTTGATTGGGTCAAATGAGAGCGCCACACTGAGATGCTGTTTCCATCTCGAGTAGAGCGATTGCTCAGACAGAGTTTCAACTTTTGCTTCTGCAGGCCATAAGGATATTCCGAGAGTGTGTCTTGGTCTCTTCGACAAGGGCGGCAGGCATTCTCGGTAGCTGGAAGATCACTACAGGAGGCAACAGAGAAAGGAAGGAGGTCCATTGGAGGGCTGGGTTGCTCACTCTCAGTAGGTGTCCAGGAGGGGATTACCCTTTTGCAAACAGTAGCGGTGAGGATGAGCAGGAGGATGTTTGTCGCATTTGCAGGGCTGCAGGAGAAAAGGGATCCCCTCTTTACTATCCCGGTGCATGCAACGGTAGCATAAGTATGTACACTAGGATTGTCTGCTCCAATGGCTTAACCACAGTCACGCTCGCCAATGTGAGATTCTGGGAGAACTGTCTTTTCCTTTTCGTTATATATACTGCTTGGATGTCCCCCTTTGAGCTGGGTTTTTTTTGAGGACGAATCTGCTTCCTTACATCGCTGTAGACTTTGTTGTGGACTGTTTCTTTGCTGTGGATATTGTGCTCAGTTTTTTTGTAGCATATATTGACAAGAGAACATGCCTTCTTGTTACAAAACGATCCCACATTGCTGCAAGATATCTAAAGTCAGGTTTTGCAGCAGATGTTATATCGACTCTACCAATACAGGTGGTTGTGCTTTCAAGTAAGTCAACGCAAGGGTTTGTATACAATGTCCTCAACATGTTTCGCTTGTGGAGGTTGAGAAGGGTGAACTGTTTATTTACACGGTAGTCCTTATGAATTGCCGGTGCTTCAGAAAAAGTTGCATGCATTCCAGGGTCTTATTTTTTTTACAGAGGTTCTTAACCATTTTATTGTGTGCACTATTGCACGCTAGAGAAAGATATCAAATGTAGCTATTTCTTGATAAGATGCTTGAAGCTCCTTTGTGTTACTTTATTGGCTGTACACTGTGCAGCTTGTTTCTACTTCTTTCTTGCAGCATCGTACCCAAAAGAAAAGGATGCAAAGACTTGGATTGGATCTGTGCTTCCTGGATTTCGAGAGGAGAGTCCATGCATTTGTTACATATATGCTATGTATTGGTCAATTACAACTTTGACATCAGTTGGCTATGGCGATCTTCATGCACAAAACTACACAGAGATGATGTTTGAAATCATTTACATGCCTTCAATCTGGGACTTTCAGCTTACTTGATTGGAAACATGACCAATTTAGTGGTGCATGCAACTAGCAGGACCCGCAA
Organism: Ceratopteris richardii; assembly: GCA_020310875.1. Taxonomy (NCBI): domain Eukaryota; kingdom Viridiplantae; phylum Streptophyta; class Polypodiopsida; order Polypodiales; family Pteridaceae; genus Ceratopteris; species Ceratopteris richardii. The sequence continues at coordinate 36,826 of MU260092.1, read as the reverse complement.
ATTTAGACACATAGTTCAGGCAATTTCGAGTTTTGCAGAGAGAGCAAAAAGGATAATTGGGTGCAACTGTGTGTGAAGATGAAAGAGAGCGGTTGAGAGAAAAAGAGGAACGAAGGATAGATAGATCACGAAACAAGAAGTGTGAGCAGAAGGAGAGTGCCCTTTACGCCTTATTGAGGACTTAGAAGAGGGCCGATAGGTCGATTTCAAGTAATTTGGCAAAGCAATAGCCTCCGTGCACATCTTTCCCTTGGATTGAGAGTGCTAACATTTTGGTGTGTTTGCCGGATCCATACGAGCTAGTGCATAGCCATAAGAAGAATCCATTGCGAGATCATTGTGGGTTCCAAATAATCCAAGTGGACCAATTCCACGGGGTTTGAGCAAAATAAGGGCTTGCATAAGCATCTTTTTCGTGGGCATTAGGACTTAACATTTGGCGATCCTACTGGGGATCCCTAAAAAGGACACATTCGAGGAGAATTAGTGGACTTGGAGTAAGAAAAAGTGACCGAGTGCCAGCAAATTAGGCAACCCATAGGTGTATGTAAGACACTTTCCCTTGGGTAAAGAGACTGATTCATGAGTACCTTGTAGTAATCTCCCTCTTGATGCCTCTTTCCTGCAAGAAATCTTCAAAGTCATTGGAGAAGTATTCTCCACCACCATCTGACCTTAGCTTCTTCAAATGTCTACCTGTTTGATTTTCAACTAATGCAAGATACCTTTTGAAACAATTAAATACTTCATCTTTATGTTTCATGTAGTATAAGACAGTCCACCTGCTATAGTCATCAATAAAGGACACATAGTACCTTGATCCAGATATAGATGGCTCCTTGCTAGGTCCCCAAACATCTGTATGCACCAATTCCAGATAATCTTCATGCATAAAACCTTTCTTTGTATATGGCAATCTGTGTGACTTACCAAATTGACAAGCCCCACACTTGTATATCATGTGTTGCTTGGATACATTAGGTATCCCAAGCACACATTGATCCCTGCTCATTTGTTTTATGGTCCTCTCTCCAATGTGACCTAATCTCTTGTGCCAAATCTCCAATTCTGATAAGGTTTGGTCTTTATAGTTGTACAAAGCAATATTCTTAGTGTCTTCAAGTTCAAAGGTAAACAATCTACCTGATTTCTCTCCCTTGGCTATCCTTCTGAATCCATGTCTTGGATCCTCCACATATGCACCATGTTGAGTGAACCTGACTTGTAGACCTTTTTCTACAATCTGACCTACACTCATCAGATTCTTGGTGATTGTTGGAACATACAACACTCTGCTTAGTAAATTCTGATTACCATCACTTGTTTTGACATTGCCTACTTTAACAACTGAATGTTTAGTGTCATCACCTGTCTGCACTTGGTGCTTGCCTTTGGGTTCTTCCAAATCAGAGAGTAAGGCAACATTTCCAGCTACATGGTTAGAGCAACCTGAATCAATATAGAACAAATGATCATCATTGATACCTGACTTAGATGTCATGTTCATAATCAACAAGGAATCATCTTGCTCCTCTGCATAATTGTTGTAGTCTTTCCTATTTCTGTATCCACCTTGATAATTGCCATTGTGATTGTAGCTATTGTTGTAATTATTGTTGTAGCCATGGTAGCCTTGAGATTGGTTGAATCTGCCTCTGCCTTGAGAGTATCCTCCTCTTTGGTGACCTCTTCCTCTTTGGTTCTTGTAGTTTTTGTAGCATTCATCTGTAGTATGGTTAGACAAGCCACAAATATTGCATGGAGATTGGTTATAGGGTCTCCCCCTACCTGACTTACCTCCTCTGCCCCTACCTCTAGATGATCTACCTCTCCCTGCATAGTTTTCTTGGGAGGTAGAGCCTTCTTCATCAACCTTCTTGCTTTTACCCTTGTCTTTAGTCTTCTTATCAGTATATAGGGCAGAGGGATTGTTACCTTTTGATTGCTCTCCATTCTTTGTGATCTTTGCTTCATGTGTAAAGAGTTGTCCAATCAGAGTTGTTAGATCAGGTGCTTGGATGTCCATGTACAAGTCCATTGCAGTGGTAAAGCTCTCCCACTTGTCATCTACCTTTAGTCCATTGATCACTTGTCTGACTATCTGCTCTTCCTCAATTTCTTCTCCAACACTTGCAAGTTGATCTGCAATGTCTTTGACTTTGGTGACAAAATCTGAGACACATTGTTTTGATTGCTTCCTAAGAGTTGTAAACTCAATCCATAGCTGATTCTTTCTGGCCCTTGTGCTTGATGAAAAGTAAGTTGACAAGGTTTCCCAAGTCTCTTGGGAAGTCTTGCAATTCCTTACATGAGGTAGAAGGAAATCAGAAATAGAGTTTAGAAGATATGACCTTGCCAAAGCATCTTTTGCACACCATTGATTGAACCTCTCATGTTCATCCTTTGTAGGTAGGCCTCTAGTCTTGAATGAGGGCAATTCCTCATCTCCTGATATGTATCCATACAAGCTCCTTCCTTGTAGATAGGTCTTCATCCTTAGAGACCAAGCTTGGTAGTTGTTCCTGTCTAATTTGTCAATGAAGGAAGGGAAACCATCACCCATGATTACCTTATTTGCTCTGATACCACTGTTGGATGTGATGGCTGGATACACTTAGAAGATCAAGCTGGTGCTGCAAAACCTGCTTCACACCTGCCCTCCTTTGACTCCATATATGCTTAGTAGACTCCTTGAGCTTCCAAATGACACCAAAATATTCTATATGTACTTTGGAAAAGGTTTGAGTAATGACTTGATCAAAACAGACTACTTTGAAACTCACAAGACTTGAAAACTTTCTATTTTGGTCTTGATACCTGCTCAGAGTTATGCTTAGTGTGACCAGCACACTTAAAATTGATCTAATTGCTTTTGGACATAATCAATTAGCTTAACAAGCTTTCATTTGCAAGTGGAATCAGAGGAAATGACAAACTACACTCTGAGAAATCAATTTAGCAAACTTAGGATCATTCCCGACATTTTAGGAACTATACAGAGAAATACCAGAGATCACTTCGAGCGCCATTTCGCCCAGATGGTTGATCCAATAACCTTCAAATTTTGTGGGCATATAGTATGCTTCACGCTTGTTCCAATGTGCTTTGAAGCATCCAATTTGGTTCAGTAGATCTTGAGATATGCCTCTTGGAAGTTGACAGAGTTGGAGGTAGTCACTCAGAGAAAAACAGAGAATATGAATATATGTATATTGATTAAATCTAATGATTGTACATTCCCATTGGCATGTAATGTGATGCTCAATGGTACTCAGAGGTGTAGGCTATGGTGTAGCTCACACACACTTAGAAATTCACTCAGAAATGTCTCGGGAAGAGTGAAGTAACCCGCGACTTTTTCAATTGCCTTTTTATAAGAATTTTTGAAGGAGTTTGAATTTGAATTCAAGTTTTGGCTCCCTTCAATCTCTCCACTAAACTTAGGGAGATATTCCCTCAATCAAATCATCTACGTTTCCACGACTCTAGTCTAGTAGGTGTGATTACATGATTGATAAAGTCATATAGACTTTTTACATTGGATAAGAAGTAATAACCAATTAAGCATTGGTTCCTATGGTTCAAGGTTCATGTAAATACATTCTTCAAGGGTTCAAGCTTTAGCCTTCCAAGGTTCCAATTTTCCAAGCCAATGTGTGTAGGCTTGTTTTGCACCAACAAAGCTTCTATATACAGAGTTAGGCCTATATACAAGGCCACCAATTATCTTTGGAGATAACACTAGTTCTCTTCACCTTGCAGCTAATCCAATTTATCATGCCAGAACCAAACACATAGAGGTTCATTACCACTATGTGATGTTGGAGACCTTTTAATCTCCAAAGGTTTGATCTACACTGACTTAAGAACACTTCTATGTCAGCTATAAACCAAACTTTACACAAACAATGTTCCTTTTTACCAAAACTTCAAGCAACACTTCTCTGAGTGAAGAAGTGTCAACTTCAGAAAGTCTGCTTCAGATATCAACTTCTTTACCTGCACAAATCTTCAAATTTCTTCAAGTAAATGATGCACAAGTATTAGCAATACCTTTGCGCAATCATACTAGCCATTAGTTCTCAAAACTAATCACCAAAAGTTTAATTTGATCATTAAGATCAAATACATGTCAGAAAATGACTCTCAGAAGTTGCGCCTTCGACATAGTCAACTTCTTAACTTGATTTCTCCCAATCTGGAACCCGTTTTGCTAAATGCTTTTAGCCATAGCTTCCTCATCTTCTAACTTAAATTTTAAGTGCTCACTCATCAAAAACTTTACAGTATACACTCAGATCTAGTCAAAATACTGAGACGGAAAAGTGCGCTACTTTTAGCTTCAGTTCTCACATTCTACATATGAATGTTCCTAATGATCATTCTCACAGTAGGAGAGGAATTAGATTCTGAAACTCTAGACATAGCTTCATTAGCTTCTCAATTAGATGTGTACAAAAGGATTTCTGATCCACATGATGAGACAGAGAGCACTCAGAGAAAAACCCGTCGCTCTTTTCTGGGAAAAAACTCTCTACACATCTTCCTCAAAATTGTCATCTACAAAAATGACTCTATTACTTTCTCTCATACATTTCTTGTCATAATTATCTTATATATACATGACTTGGACTCATCTCGCGTCTATAACTCCACTCCTTATCATCCTAAGGATTTAACTATGGTAGCTTTACAAGATTCTTCACTTATATGTACATATGTGTACAAGACAACATCCTGACTTCTTCTTCATTTTTTCAAATGTCTTCCTTTGCTTCATTCTGACCATAAGCATTCTCCAAGATCTGTATAATCACCAATTTGTGATTGGTTTGCTCCAACAGCTCCCCCTCAATCACTAATTGTGATTATTCCATTCTTCTTCACTCCTGCCATCTCCTTAAATCTCTGTAGCTTAGGTCCATCCAAGCTCTTTGTCATCATATCTGCCACTTGTTCTTTTGTTGGAGTGTACATCACTTCAATCTCTTTATCAAGTACCTTTTCCCTCAAGAAATGATACTGTATCTCTATATGCTTAGTCCTGGCATGAAAAACAGGGTTAGCTGCCAAATACAAAGAACTCATATTGTCTCCAAAAATTATTGGAGTACTATGATCAATCTCAAAACTTTTCATCAAGGTCTTCAACCATATGACTTCTTTTGCAGCTTCTACCATTCCCTTATACTCAGCTTCTGTGGATGATAAAGCAACTGTATGTTGCTTCTTTGAACACCAAGATACTAGCTTATCTCCAACATAACATAGATATCCATGGGTAGACCTTCTATCATCTGAGTCACCTGCCCAATCTGCATCACTAAACACTTTGATTCTTGTGTCAGAAGTGAAACCATAATACAAACCTTCACTTAGGGTTCCTTTGATATATCTGAGTACCCTTTGGGCTGCAATCCAATGAGTCTTCTTTGGACAATGCATAAATTGTGACAACACACCTACTGCATATGATAGGTCGGGCCTTGTCAAGGTAGCATAGATCAAACTACCTACCAAACTCTGATATTTTTTCATGTCATTGAACTCTTCACCTCCATACCTGCTTAATTTATGATTTACCTCCAATGGTGTAGTTGAGGTCTTGCAATCTTCCATGTTAAACTTGGCTAGAAGATTCTTCAAATATCTTTCTTGTGAAACATATACTCCATGTTGAGTATACACAATCTGCATTCCTAGAAAATAAGATAAGTTTCCCAAGTCACTTATCTTAAACTCCTTCTCTATTTGCTTCTTGAGTTCATTGATTCCTTGAGCATCTGTTCCTGTAACAATAATATCATCAACATAAATGCACATGTAAATATATCCATTTTCACTTGCCTTCACTAGCAAGCTACTATCTGCCTTTGATGCTTGAAATCCACATTCATTCAAGAACTTGACCAATCTGTAATTCCAAGCTCTTGGGGCTTGCTTCAACCCATATAAAGCTCTCTTGAGCTTACACACATAATCTGATCCAATTGATTCCATGAAGCCTTCTGGTTGCTCCATATATACTTCATCTGCAATGTAACCATTAAGAAATGCATTCTTCACATCCAATTGTGATAATTTCCATCCCTTGCAAGTAGCAATAGCAATCAATGTCCTAATTGTAGACATCTTAGCAACAGGACTAAAGGTTTCATCATAATCTACCCCATAAGTTTGGGCATAACCTTTGACCACAAGTCTAGCCTTATATCTAGACACCTTACCATCTGCAAACCTCTTTGTTTTATATACCCACTTGCATCCAATGACCTTCTGATTCTTTGGTCTTGGTACTAATTCCCAAGTTTCATTTTCAAGTAGAGCATCATACTCTTCTTGCATTGCCTTCTCCCAATACTGTTTACCTTTGGCTTCTTCATAAGTGGTTGGATCTTCTTCTGTTTTCACAATGTAGGCATAATCTTTTGTAGTTAGGAAAGATGTATCATAACTATACCTTATAGGCTCTTTCCTTTCTCTTGTAGATCTTCTGATTTCTGCACTTCTTGAAGTTTCAGCCTCATTTGATTCTGGATCAAATCTTGGCCCTTCTTCTACATGATCCTGCACTCTACATCTAGAGTCAACTTCATCAACAATTTCTTCACAAACTTTTACCTTTGCCTTTCCTTTCCTTTGAACTTCTTCAACACCTGTATACTCATTTGGTGATCCTGTATACCATGTGTTTTGCTCATCAAATGTCACATCTTTAGTAACAAGAAATTGCTTTGTGGATGGACTCCACAATCTGTAACCCATCTGTCTATCATCATATCCAATAAACACATACTTCTCTGCTTTTGGTTCTAGCTTATGTCTTAATTGTGAAGGAACATAAGCATATGCAATACATCCAAATACCTTACAATGATCAAGACTAGGTTTCTTACCCCACCATGCTTCATAAGGGGTTCCTCCATCCAAAGCTTTGCAAGGCAACCTATTCACAAGGTATGTTGCAGTGTTAATGGCCTCTGCCCATAAGTAATTTGGACAATTCTTTTCCTTCATCATGGCTCTTGCAAACTCTACAAGAGTCCTATTCCTCCTTTCTGCTACTCCATTCTGTTGAGGGGAGTACCTGCAAGTCACTTCTCTTTTGATACCTGCATTCCACAAATAATCATCAAACTCTTTTGAGAAATACTCTCCCCCTCCATCTGATCTTAACCTCTTTAGCTTTTGTCCTGTGATCCTTTCTGCATAAGCATGGAAATGTTTGAATGTCTTAAAGACTTCTGATTTGTCCTTGATTACATACAAAGTAATCCACCTGGTTGCATCATCAACAAACAACACATAATATCTGGATCCATTTATGCTATAGTCCCTTGAGGGACCCCATACATCTGTATGAACCAATTCAAGCATATTTGAATACTTGTACCCTGATTTGTTATAAGAACTTTTATGTGCTTTACCTAATTGACAAGCTTCACACTTGTACACCATATGTTGCCCTTCAATATTTGGCAATCCAAGCACCACCTGATTCTTTGACATCTCCTTTATAGCTCTCTCATTGAAATGACCTAGCCTTTTATGCCATAGGTCTAATTCAGATACCTTTTGACCTCCATAGGTAAACAATGCATGTCCCACATTACCTTGGACCTTGAGAGTGAACAATCTTCCTTCCTTTTTACCTGCAATTATGGTTCTATATCCCTGATTTGGATCTTGTACATAGACACCATCATTTGTGAATCTTACTTCATATCCTTTCTCCACAATTTGCCCTACACTTATCAAATTTTTAGGAATAGTAGGAACATAAAGTACCTTACTCAGAAGTGTACTTCCATTCTTTGTCTTCACTGATCCAATGCTCTCCACTTTATGTTTGGTATTGTCACCTGTTTGAACTGTATGTCCATTCACCCTTGCTTCCATATCAGTCATCAAGGATAGATTCCCACTCAGATGGTTGCTGCACCCTGAGTCAATATAAAACACTCTTTGATCTTCTCCCATTGATTCATGAGTTGCATTCAAGATAAGAGTCATGTCATCCTTCTGATCTGATGCATAATTGTAATAATTATTATTGTAGGACTGAGATTGAAAGTTTCTTCCACCTCCTCTACCATATGATGTCCTACCTCCTCTTCCTCTGAAGTTACCTCTTTGGTTTCTGCCTCCTCTACCTCTTTGACTATAATTCTGATTGTTGTATCCTCCACTTTGATTGTTATACCAACAATCATTTGCCAAATGATTTGTTCTGCCACAAATCCAACAAGCTTTAGCATTATCTTTGTTCTTACCTCCTCTTCCTTTACCTCTGAAATTTGTCTTCCCTTTTGTGAAATTGGCTTGATTTGAATTCCCTTCATCATCATTTGATTGCTTTCCCTTGCCATTCTTTTTCTTGTCTTTGGAGTACATAGCTTGACTTGTACTTCTATCATTGTCTCCTTTAAGATCCTGCTCAAAGGTTAGCATGTGTCCTAGCAATTGATTAAGGTCAGGAGTAAAGTGATCAAGTGACAACTCTATGGACAATATAAAAGGCTTCCACTTATCATCTCCTCTTAGACCTGTAAGTATTTGTCTTACCAACTTTTCCTCTTCAATGTCTTCATCCACTGCTCCCAAGCTATCTGCAATATCTTTCATCCTTGCCACATAATCTGAAATTGATTGTGAGCTCTTCTTCTTGAATGTTGTGAACTCAGCCCATAGTGAGGACTTCCTTGACTTAGTAGTATTTTGGAAATGCTCTTCCAAGGCATTCCAAACATCTGTAGCACTTTCCAAACCTCTGATGTGAGGTAGAAGATAATCATTTACAGCCATGTAGATGATACTCCTTGCTTGAGCATCCTTTCTCATCCAAGTCTTCAACATTGCAAGCTCTTCCCTAGTAGGAATACTTGGATCTGCAAACTCTGGTTTTTCTTCATCTCCTGTAATAAATGCTATAAGGTCTTTGCTCATGAGGTGTGCTTCCATCCTCATGGACCATGCTGGATAGTTCTCCCTATCTAGCTTATCAATTTGCAAGCTTTCTCCCATCCTTGACTTTCTGTATCTGCAATTACTATGGTTTATGAAAAGAAAGTGTACCTTTGATATATTCTTTGTCCTTCTTGATTCTTTCGAACTTGTACTATGAACTTCTGCAAGTTATCTTCAATAATTTGTCCTTATCCTCCTTTGATTTGGAAGATCTTCAATATCTGCACCAGTCGGAACTTCGATTATCTTTTCTTCTCTTGTACTTCACCTTTAGCTCTGATACCACTGTTGGAGACCTTTTAATCTCCAAAGGTTTGATCTACACTGACTTAAGAACACTTCTATGTCAGCTATAAACCAAACTTTACACAAACAATGTTCCTTTTTACCAAAACTTCAAGCAACACTTCTCTGAGTGAAGAAGTGTCAACTTCAGAAAGTCTGCTTCAGATATCAACTTCTTTACCTGCACAAATCTTCAAATTTCTTCAAGTAAATGATGCACAAGTATTAGCAATACCTTTGCGCAATCATACTAGCCATTAGTTCTCAAAACTAATCACCAAAAGTTTAATTTGATCATTAAGATCAAATACATGTCAGAAAATGACTCTCAGAAGTTGCGCCTTCGACATAGTCAACTTCTTAACTTGATTTCTCCCAATCTGGAACCCGTTTTGCTAAATGCTTTTAGCCATAGCTTCCTCATCTTCTAACTTAAATTTTAAGTGCTCACTCATCAAAAACTTTACAGTATACACTCAGATCTAGTCAAAATACTGAGACGGAAAAGTGCGCTACTTTTAGCTTCAGTTCTCACATTCTACATATGAATGTTCCTAATGATCATTCTCACAGTAGGAGAGGAATTAGATTCTGAAACTCTAGACATAGCTTCATTAGCTTCTCAATTAGATGTGTACAAAAGTATTTCTGATCCACATGATCAGACAGAGAGCACTCAGAGAAAAACCCGTCGCTCTTTTCTGGGAAAAAACTCTCTACACATCTTCCTCAAAATTATCATCTACAAAAATGACTCTATTACTTTCTCTCATACATTTCTTGTCATAATTATCTTATATATACATGACTTTGGACTCATCTCGCGTCTATAACTCCACTCCTTATCATCCTAAGGATTTAACTATGGTAGCTTTACAAGATTCTTCACTTATATGTACATATGTGTACAAGACAACATCCTGACTTCTTCTTCATTTTTTCAAATGTCTTCCTTTGCTTCATTCTGACCATAAGCATTCTCCAAGATCTGTATAATCACCAATTTGTGATTGGTTTGCTCCAACATGTGAGAGAGAAGCTACTTAGCAAAGAGATTCAATTGACATATGTGTCTACTAATATGCAATGTGCAGATTTACTTACAAAGGCATTGGATGGAAACAAGTTATGCAGATTCAAATCCATGATTGGATTGCAGGAAGTAATTGAAGATTGAAGATGAAGACTTAAGCCAAAGTGTTTGGCTTGAGGGGGAGCTGTTGGTGCATATCAAGCCTTCACACATTGGCTTGGAACTTTGGAACCTTGGAACCTTGGAAGATAAGCTTGGCCAAATGTCATCAAGGCTTCACTTAAAGGATAAGGCGTAGGAACCCATACTTATGTGTTATTACCTTTTACTCATTGTAAAAAGGGTCTATATGACTTGGCATTTATTTGTATCACACCTAATTGATTAATCGTGGATTTTTGGGTGGTATGATTGGAGAGAATATCTCCTTAATTCTAGAGTAGAGAATATAGGAGATTTGAATTTGAATTCAAATTCAAATATCAACTCATACTCTATAAAAGCTACATTGAAAAGTCGCGGGTTGTCCTTCACCATTTCCCGAGGCAAATACTATTGATCATAGAGTGTGTGAGTGCTACACTATAGCCCACACATCTCCAACTCGTTAGGCTAGATCTATCAAGCCAATGAGATTGTATATTCATGTGAACTAATAGAAAGATTTACATTCATCATCTCTGTTTTGTCTGTGTTTCCTACTCCAAGTCTATCAACTTCCAAGGAGCATTTCTCAGTGCTCACTGAACCAAATCAAGAGTTCAATAGCTCATTGGAACTAGCTCAAAGTTTTCTACAAGCATAAAAAATCTCAGAAGATTTCATTCAGCCATTTGGGAGAAATCCGCTTCGAAGTGCACACTGGTCTGTGTCTGCAAAGTTCCTAAAAAGTCGGGGGTAATCAGAATTTTCCTAAACTTATTTCTCAGTGTATGGTTTATCAATTTGAGTGATTCCACTTGTAATTGGTAGCTTACTAAGGTACTTTAATACTCCCAAAAGGAATTGTTTCAATTTCAAGTGTGATGGTCACACTGAGCATAACACTGAGTAGGTGTCATTATAGAAATAGCAAGTTTTCTAGAATTTGTGAAGTGCAAAGTTGTCTGTTTTGATTTGGTCATTACACAAGTCATTTGCAAAGTACATATATGGTTTCTTTGTGTCATTTGGAAGCTAAGCAAGTGTACTAAGCATATCTGGAATCAAAGGAGGGCAGGTGTGAAGCAGGTTTTGCAGCATCAACTCATTTCTTGAGTGCATCCAACCATCACTCCCAACAGACATGGATTCAGAAGGATAGCCAAAGGGGAGAAATCAGGTAGATTGTTTACTTTTGAGCTCGAAGACACCAAGAACATTGCTTTCTATAATTACAAGGATCAGACACTTTCAGAGTTAGAAATATGGCACAAGAGATTAGGGCACATAGGTGAAAGAACCCTAAAGCAAATGTGCAGGGATCAATGTGTGCTTGGGATACCTAATGTGTCCAAGCAACACATGATTTACAAGTGTGGATCATGTCAATTTGGTAAGTCTCACAGGTTACCCTATTCAAGGAAAGGGTTCATGCATGAAGACTACCTAGACTTGGTACACACAGATGTTTGGGGACCTAGCAAGGACCCTTCCATTTCAGTTTCAAGGTATTATGTGTCCTTCATTGATGACTATAGCAGATGGACCATTTTATACTTTATGAAGCATAAAGATGAAGTGTTTAATTGTTTCAAGAGGTATCTTGCACTTGTTGAAAATCAAACAGGAAGAAGCTTGAAGAGGCTAAGGTCAGATGGTGGAGGAGAGTACTTCTCAAATGAGTTTGAGATTTCTTGCAGGAAAAAGGCATCAAAAGGGAGATTACTACAAGGTACTCACCTGAACAAAATGGGGTAGGAGAAAGAAGGAATAGACTCATAGTAGAAACAGCTAGGTCTATGCTTAATGAGAAAAAGTTGCCAAATTATCTTTGGGCAGAGAGTGTATCCACTGCCACCTATCTCATCAATAGGTTGCCATCCAAATCACTTGATGACATGACACCATATGAAGCTTGGCATGGTAAGAGACCCTCTCTGGATCATTGCAAAATCTTTGGTTGTGTAGCATATGTGCATATTCCCTCACAGGTAAGGGGAAAGCTAGACCCCAAGGCTGAAAAATGTATCTTCATTGGTTATGATTTGAACCAAAAGGGATACAGATTCTACAACCCAACCAACAAAGGTTTCAAGGTAAGCAGAGATGTCATTTTTGATGAGAATGACTCATGGTATGAGAATGAATGCAGGAAAGTGAGTCTACCCTATGACATGGAAGAAGATTTCCCAAAGCTTACCAAGGAGGAACCAATTCAGCAAGAAGATTCAAGCTCAGATGATGATGATACAATAAATCTTGAAGAGTTCAAGGCTTGGAAGTCCAAAGGGAAGATGAAGATGAAGCAACTAGAAGATAAACCAGAATCCTCAACACAAGCAATGAGGAGATCTCAGAGAGAAAAGAAGAAACCTATCAGATTTGGGTATGACACATCACTTGTAACTAAACATTCTGTATATCTTGCAAAGGACTTGTTGAATGAAGAACCAGGTACCTATGAAGAAGCAATTACCAAACCAGAATGGAGAGAAGCCATGGATGAAGAGATGGAAGCTCTCAAGGAGAGTGATACTTGGGATTTGGTACCCAAGAAAGACTCTATGAAGGTAATAGGATCCAGATGGATCTACAAACTAAAGAAGAATTCAGATGGAACAATAAACAGGTACAAAGCTAGGTTGGTAGCCAAGGGTTTTGCACAAACCCAAGGCATTAATTATGAGGAGACATTTTCTCCTGTGGCTAAGATGCCAACTATCAGAATATTGGTGAGTGTAGCTGCATCCAAGAATTGGAACATGTACCAATTAGATGTCAAGAATGCCTTCTTGAATGGATGGATATCTCAAGAAGTCTACATGTCACAACCAACCTGGCTATGAAGATCCAAAAAAGGTACATTATGTTTGTAAATTGAAGAAGGCTCTGTATGGTTTAAAGCAGGCACCTAGAGCATGGAATTACAGGTTGACAACCTACCTCCAAGACCAAGGATTTGTGATGAGTAAAGCAGACACTTCTCTATTCATAAAGAGAAGTAGTACAGAGGTAATCTACTTATGTGTTTATGTTGATGACATCATCATTATAGGTAATGATGTCAATGGGATTAGGCACATCAAAGGACAGATGATGAAAGAATTCAAGATTAGTGATCTTGGATTATTAAAGTACTTCTTAGGTCTTGAGTTAATCTACACCAACTCAGGTATATATATCACTCAAAAGAAGTATGTGCAGGATATGGTCAAGAAGTTTGGTTTGCAGGATGCTAAGGTATCTACTACTCCAATGGAGGTCAACATGAAGCTAAGTGCTCATGAAGGAGAAGAAGTCCAAGACATCACAGGGTATCAAAGTATGGTTGGTAGTTTGAACTATGCTACCTTGACAAGAATTGACATAGCATATGGAGTTAGTGTGCTTAGTCAATTCATGCACAAACCAAGGGTACCTCACCTAGAGGCAGCAAAGAAGATCTTGAAGTATCTGAAGGGAACTCAAAGTCATGGTTTGTACTTTCCATATACATCAGATATTGACATTAAAGTTTACTCAGATGCAGATTGGGCAGGATGCAAGGATGATAGGAGAAGCACCTCAGGATATATTTGTTTTGCAGGAGATAAGCCTATTTCTTGGTCAGCCAAGAAGCAACCTACAGTGACATTGTCATCCACTGAAGCAGAGTATAGAGGATTTGCCAATGCCACTCAAGAAGCTATCTGGTTGAAGCTTCTATATACAGAGTTAGGTCTATACACAAGACCACCAATCATCTTTGGAGACAACACTAGTTCTCTTCACCTTGCAGCTAATCCAATATATCATGCCAGAACCAAACACATAGAGGTTCATTACCACTATGTGAGAGAGAAGTTACTTAGCAAAGAGATTCAATTGACTTATGTGTCTACTAATATGCAATGTGCAGATTTGTTGGTGCAAAACAAGCCTACACACATTGGCTTGGAAAATTGGAACCTTGGAGGGCTAAAGCTTGAACCCTTGAAGAATGTATTTACATGAACCTTGAACCATAGGAACCAATGCTTAATTGGTTATTACTTCTTATCCAATGTAAAAAGTCTATATGACTTTATCAATCATGTAATCACACCTACTAGACTAGAGTCGTGGAAAAGTAGATGATTTGATTGAGGGAATATCTCCCTAAGTTTAGTGGAGAGATTGAAGGGAGCCAAAACTTGAATTCAAATTCAAACTCCTTCAAAAATTCTTATAAAAAGGCAATTGAAAAAGTCGCGGGTTACTTCACTCTTCCCGAGACATTTCTGAGTGAATTTCTGAGTGTGTCTGAGCTACACCATAGCCTACACCTCTGAGTACCATTGAGCATCACATTACATGCCAATGGGAATGTACAATCATTAGATTTAATCAATATACATATATTCATATTCTCTGTTTTTCTCTGAGTGACTACCTCCAACTCTGTCAACTTCCAAGAGGCATATCTCAAGATCTACTGAACCAAATTGGATGATTCAAAGCACATTGGAACAAGCTTGAAGCATACTATATGCCTACAAAATTTGAAGGTTATTGGATCAACCATCTGGGAGAAATCGCGCTCGAAGTGATCTCTGGTATTTCTCTGTATAGTTCCTAAAATGTCGGGAATGATCCTAAGTTTGCTAAATTGATTTCTCAGAGTGTAGTTTGTCATTTCCTCTCATTCCACTTGCAAATGAAAGCTTGTTAAGCTAATTGATTATGTCCAAAAGCAATTAGATCAATTTTAAGTGTGCTGGTCACACTAAGCATAACTCTGAGTAGGTATCAAGACCAAAATAGAAAGTTTTCAAGTCTTGTGAGTTTCAAAGTAGTCTGTTTTGATCAAGTCATTACTCAAACCTTTTCCAAAGTACATATAGAATATTTTGGTGTCATTTGGAAGCTCAAGGAGTCTACTAAGCATATCTGGAGTCAAAGGAGGGCAGGTGTGAAGCAGGTTTTGCAGCACCAGCTTGATCTTCTAAGTGTATCCAGCCATCACATCCAACAGTGGTATTAGAGCAAATAAGGTAATCATGGGTGATGGTTTCCCTTCCTTCATTGACAAATTAGACAGGAACAACTACCAAGCTTGGTCTCTGAGGATGAAGACCTATCTATAAGGAAGGAGCTTGTATGGATACATATCAGGAGATGAGGAATTGCCCTCATTCAAGACTAGAGGCCTACCTTCAAAGGATGAACATGAGAGGCTCAATCAATGGTGTGGAAAAGATGCTTTGGCAAGGTCATATCTTCTAAACTCTATTTTTGATTTCCTTCTACCTCATGTAAGGAATTGCAAGACTTCCCAAGAGACTTGGGAAACCTTGTCAACTTACTTTTCATCAAGCACAAGGGCCAGAAAGAATCAGCTATGGATTGAGTTTACAACTCTTAGGAAGCAATCAAAACAATGTGTCTCAAATTTTGTCACCAAAGTCAAAGACATTGCAGATCAACTTGCAAGTGTTGGAGAAGAAATTGAGGAAGAGCAGATAGTCAGACAAGTGATCAATGGACTAAAGGCAGATGACAAGTGGGAGAGCTTTACCACTGCAATGGACTTGTACATGGACATCCAAGCACCTGATCTAACAACTCTGATTGGACAACTCTTTACACATGAAGCAAAGATCACAAAGAATGGAGAGCAATCAAAAGGTAACAATCCCTCTGCCCTATATACTGATAAGAAGACTAAAGACAAGGGTAAAAGCAAGAATCTTGATGAAGAAGGCTCTACCTCCCAAGCAAACTATGCAGGGAGAGGTAGATCATCTAGAGGTAGGGGCAGAGGAGGTAAGTCAGGTAGGGGGAGACCCTATAACCAATCTCCATGCAATATTTGTGGCTTGTCTAACCATACTACAGATGAATGCTACAAAAACTACAAGAACCAAAGAGGAAGAGGTCACCAAAGAGGAGGATACTCTCAAGGCAGAGGCAGATTCAACCAATCGCAAGGCTACCATGGCTACAACAATAATTACAACAATAGCTACAATCACAATGGCAATTATCAAGGTGGATACAGAAATAGGAAAGACTACAACAATTATGCAGAGGAGCAAGATGATTCCTTGTTGATTATGAACATGACATCTAAGTCAGGTATCAATGATGATCATTTGTTCTATATTGATTCAGGTTGCTCTAACCATGTAGCTGGAAATGTTGCCTTACTCTCTGATTTGGAAGAACCCAAAGGCAAGCACCAAGTGCAGACAGGTGATGACACTAAACATTCAGTTGTTAAAGTAGGCAATGTCAAAACAAGTGATGGTAATCAGAATTTACTAAGCAGAGTGTTGTATGTTCCAACAATCACCAAGAATCTGATGAGTGTAGGTCAGATTGTAGAAAAAGGTCTACAAGTCAGGTTCACTCAACATGGTGCATATGTGGAGGATCCAAGACATGGATTCAGAAGGATAGCCAAGGGAGAGAAATCAGGTAGATTGTTTACCTTTGAACTTGAAGACACTAAGAATATTGCTTTGTACAACTATAAAGACCAAACCTTATCAGAATTGGAGATTTGGCACAAGAGATTAGGTCACATTGGAGAGAGGACCATAAAACAAATGAGCAGGGATCAATGTGTGCTTGGGATACCTAATGTATCCAAGCAACACATGATATACAAGTGTGGGGCTTGTCAATTTGGTAAGTCACACAGATTGCCAAATACAAAGAAAGGTTTTATGCATGAAGATTATCTGGAATTGGTGCATACAGATGTTTGGGGACCTAGCAAGGAGCCATCTATATCTGGATCAAGGTACTATGTGTCCTTTATTGATGACTATAGCAGGTGGACTGTCTTATACTACATGAAACATAAAGATGAAGTATTTAATTGTTTCAAAAGGTATCTTGCATTAGTTGAAAATCAAACAGGTAGACATTTGAAGAAGCTAAGGTCAGATGGTGGTGGAGAATACTTCTCCAATGACTTTGAAGATTTCTTGCAGGAAAGAGGCATCAAGAGGGAGATTACTACAAGGTACTCACCTGAACAAAATGGGGTAGCTGAGAGAAGGAATAGACTCATTGTAGAGACAGCTAGATCTATGTTAAATGAAAAGAAATTGCCAAATTATCTTTGGGCAGAGAGTGTATCTACTGCCACATACTTAATCAACAGGTTGCCATCAAAGACACTTAATGGAATGACACCCTATGAGGCTTGGCATGGTAAGAGACCATCTCTGGATCATTGCAAAATTTTTGGATGTGTTGCATATGTGCATATTCCCTCACAGGTAAGGGGAAAGCTAGACCCTAAGGCTGAGAAGTGTATCTTCATTGGTTATGATTTGAATCAGAAGGGATACAGATTCTACAACCCCTCAAACAAAGGCTTCAAGGTAAGCAGAGATGTCATCTTTGATGAGAATGATTCATGGTATGAAAATGAGTGCAGGAAAGTTAGCCTACCTTATGACATGGAAGAAGACTTTCCCAAGCTTGTCAGGCAAGAACCAATTCAGAAAGAGGACACAAGCTCAGATGATGAAGACACCATCAACATTGAAGAGTTCAAGGCTTGGAAATCCAAAGGAAAGATGAAGATGAAGCAACTAGAAGACAATCCAGAATCCTCAACTCAAGCTATGAGGAGATCTCAAAGAGAAAAGAAGAAACCTATTAGGTATGGGTATGATACTTCACTTGTAACCAAGCACTCTGTATATCTTGCAAAGGATATCTTGAATGAAGAACCAGGTACGTTTGAAGAAGCAATCACTAAACCAGAATGGAAGGAAGCAATGGATGAAGAAATGGAGGCTCTCAAGGAGAGTGATACTTGGGACTTGGTACCCAAGAATGACTCCATGAAGGTGATAGGATCCAGATGGATTTACAAACTCAAAAGGAACTCAGATGGTACAATAAACAGGTATAAAGCTAGGTTGGTAGCCAAGGGTTTTGCACAAACCCAAGGCATTGATTATGAGGAGACATTTTCTCCTGTGGCCAAGATGCCAACTATCAGAATTATGGTGAGTGTAGCTGCATCCAAGAATTGGAACATGTACCAATTGGATGTGAAGAATGCATTCTTGAATGGATGGATATCTGAAGAAGTCTACATGTCACAACCACCTGGCTATGAAGATCCCAATAAGGTAAATCATGTTTGTAAATTGAAGAAGGCTCTGTATGGATTGAAGCAGGCACCTAGAGCATGGAATTACAGGTTGACAACCTATCTCCTAGATCAAGGATTTGTGATGAGTAAAGCAGATACTTCATTGTTTATAAAGAGGAACAATTCAGAGGTAATATACTTGTGTGTCTATGTTGATGACATCATTATTACAGGAAATGATGTTCAGGGAATAAGACACATCAAAGGACAGATGATGAAGGAATTCAAGATCAATGATCTTGGATTATTGAAGTACTTCCTAGGACTTGAATTGGTCTACACAAATTCAGGTATCTTTATTACTCAGAAGAAGTACATTCAGGACATGGTCAAGAAGTTTAATTTGCAGGAAGCTAAAGTCTCAAACATTCCTATGGAGGTCAACCACAAACTCAGTGCACATGAAGGAGAAGAACTCAAAGATATTACAGGTTACCAAAGTTTGGTAGGTAGTCTAAATTATGCTACCTTAACCAAGATTGATATATCATATGGTGTTAGTGTACTTAGCCAATTTATGCATAAACCAAGAGTACCTCATTTGGAGGTAGCAAAGAAGATAGTAAAGTACCTAAAGGGAACACAAAATCATGGTTTGTACTTTCCATATTCATCAGACATTGACATTAAGGTATACTCAGATGCAGATTGGGCAGGTTGCAAGGATGACAGGAGGAGTACATCTGGTTACATATGTTTTGCAGGTGATAAACCAATTTCTTGGTCATCCAAGAAACAACCCACAGTGGCTCTATCATCTACTGAGGCAGAGTACAGAGGACTAGCAAATGCCACTCAAGAAGCCATATGGTTGAAGCTTTTATATTCAGAATTGGGCCTACATACAAGGCCACCAATCATATTTGGGGATAACACAAGTTCTCTTCACCTAGCAGCTAATCCAATTTATCATGCTAGGACAAAACACATAGAGGTTCACTACCACTATGTGAGGGAGAAGTTACTTAGCAAAGAAATTCAATTATCATATGTGTCTACTAATATACAATGTGCAGATTTGCTTACTAAAGCTCTAGATGGAAGCAAGCTATGCAGATTTAAATCCATGATTGGATTGCAGGAAATAATTGAAGACTAGAGATGAAGACTTGAGCCAAAGTGTTTGGCTTGAGGGGGAGCTGTTGGTGCAAAACAAGCCTACACACATTGGCTTGGAAAATTGGAACCTTGGAAGGCTAAAGCTTGAACCCTTGAAGAATGTATTTACATGAACCTTGAACCATAGGAACCAATGCTTAATTGGTTATTACTTCTTATCCAATGTAAAAAGTCTATATGACTTTATCAATCATGTAATCACACCTACTAGACTAGAGTCGTGGAAAAGTAGATGATTTGATTGAGGGAATATCTCCCTAAGTTTAGTGGAGAGATTGAAGGGAGCCAAAACTTGAATTCAAATTCAAACTCCTTCAAAAATTCTTATAAAAAGGCAATTGAAAAAGTCGCGGGTTACTTCACTCTTCCCGAGACATTTCTGAGTGAATTTCTAAGTGTGTGTGAGCTACACCATAGCCTACACCTCTGAGTACCATTGAGCATCTCATTACATGCCAATGGGAATGTACAATCATTAGATTTAATCAATATACATATATTCATATTCTCTGTTTTTCTCTAAGTGACTACCTCCAACTCTGTCAACTTCCAAGAGGCATATCTCAAGATCTACTGAACCAAATTGGATGATTCAAATCACATTGGAACAACCTTGAAGCATACTATATGCCTACCGAATTTGAAGGTTATTGGATCAACCATCTGGGAGAAATCGCGCTCGAAGTGATCTCTGGTATTTCTCTGTATAGTTCCTAAAATGTCGGGAATGATCCTAAGTTTGCTAAATTGATTTCTCAGAGTGTAGTTTGTCATTTCCTCTCATTCCACTTGCAAATGAAAGCTTGTTAAGCTAATTGATTATGTCCAAAAGCAATTAGATCAATTTTAAGTGTGCTGGTCACACTAAGCATAACTCTGAGCAGGTATCAAGACCAAAATAGAAAGTTTTCAAGTCTTGTGAGTTTCAAAGTAGTCTGTTTTGATCAAGTCATTACTCAAACCTTTTCCAAAGTACATATAGAATATTTTGGTGTCATTTGGAAGCTCAAGGAGTCTACTAAGCATATCTGGAGTCAAAGGAGGGCAGGTGTGAAGCAGGTTTTGCAGCACCAGCTTGATCTTCTAAGTGTATCCAACCATCACATCCAACAAGATTTACTTACAAAGGCATTGGATGGAAACAAGTTATGCAGATTCAAATCCATGATTGGATTGCAGGAAGTAATTGAAGATTGAAGATAAAGACTTAAGCCAAAGTGTTTGGCTTGAGGGGGAGCTGTTGGTGCATATCAAGCCTTCACACATTGGCTTGGAACTTTGGAACCTTGGAAGATAAGCTTGGCCAAATGTCATCAAGGCTTCACTTAAAGGATAAGGCATAGGAACACATACTTATGTGTTATTACCTTTTACTCATTGTAAAAAGGGTCTATGTGACTTGGCATCTATTTGTATCACACCTAATTGATTAGTCGTGGTTTTTTGGGTGGTATGATTGGAGAGAATATCTCCTTAATTCTAGAGTAGAGAATATAGGAGATTTGAATTTGATTTCAAATTCAAATCTCAACTCATACTCTATAAAAGCTACATTGAAAAATCGCGGGTAGTACTTCACCATTCCCGAGGCAAATACTATTGATCATAGAGTGTGTGAGTGCTATACCTTAGCCTACACATCTTCAACTCATTAGGCTAGATCTATCAAGCCAATGAGATTGTATATTCATGTGAACTAATAGAAAGATTTACATTCATCATCTCTGTTTTGTCTGAGTCTCCTACTCCAAGTCTGTCAACTTCCAAGGAGCATTTCTCAGTGCTCACTGAACCAAATCAAGAGTTCAATAGCTCATTGGAACCAGCTCAAGGTCTTCTACAAGCACACAAAATCTCAGAAGATTTCATTCAGCCATTTGGGAGAAATCCACTTCGAAGTGCACACTGGTCTGTGTCTGCAGAGTTCCTAAAAAGTCGGGGGTAATCAGAATTTTGCTAAACTTATTTTTGAGTGTATGGTTTATCAATTTGAGTGATTCCACTTGTGATTGGTAGCTTGTTAAGGTACTTTAATACTCCCAAAAGGAATTGTTTCAATTTCAAGTGTGCTGGTCACAGTGAGCATAAGACTCAGCAGGTATCATTACAGAATTAGAAAGTTTTTTCAAGACTAGTGAAGT
>MU260092.1:0-2500 GCA_020310875.1 Ceratopteris richardii | reverse complement strand
CGAAGGATTGCCAAAGGAGAAAAGACAGGAAGGCTTTTCACTTTTGAAGTGGAAGATACAAAGAACATAGCTTTGTTTAGCTATGGATCTCAAACTCTAACAGAGTTGGAGATATGGCACAAAAGGCTTGCTCACATTGGTGAGAGGACACTCAAACAGATTTGCAGGGACCAAAGTGTACTTGGTTTGCCTAATATCACAAGGCAACACATGATTTATAAGTGTGAAGCTTGTCAACTCGGCAAGGCTCATAGACAACCTTTCAATAAGAAAGGATATATGTATCAAAATCCTTTGGATCTAGTGCACACGGATGTGTGGGGTCCAAGTAAGGAGCCATCTATATCAGGCTCAAGATATTATGTGTCTTTCATAGATGATTGTAGCAGGTGGACCATTCTGTTTTTCATGAAGCACAAGGATGAAGTGTTTAATTGCTTTAAGAAGTATATTGCTCTTGTTGAAAACCAAACAGGTAGGACTTTGAAACGACTCAGATCAGATGGTGGAGGAGAATACTTCTCTTTTGAATTTGATGCCTTCTTGCATGAAAGAGGCATTAAAAGGGAAGTCACTACAAGGTATACACCCGAACTCAATGGTGTAGCAGAGAGGAGGAACAGAGCTATTGTCGAAGCTGCAAGGTCCATGCTCAATGAAAAGGGATTGCCGAACTACCTATGGGCAGAGGCTGTGTCGACAGCCACATATCTCATAAATAGACTTCCATCTAAGTCACTAGATGGAACCACTCCATATGAAGTGTGGAATGGAAGAAGACCTAGTCTAGAGCATTGTAAAATCTTTGGATGCTTAGCCTATGCTCACATTCCTTCTCAAGTAAGAGGGAAATTGGATCCCAAGGCAGAGAAGTGTGTATTCATTGGTTATGATCAAAACCAAAAAGGATATAGATTGTACAATCCAACCAATAAAGGATTTTCTGTGAGTAGAGATGTAATTTTTGATGAAAACAAATCATGGTTTGATGATGACAGGAAAGTGAAGCTGCCATATGACTTGGATGAAGATTTTCCATCACTTCAACCAAAGGAGCCAAAGCAGATTGAAGAAAGTGATTCGGAGATTGACCTAGAAGACTTGGAAAGACTAAAGCTATGGAAGAACAAAGGTAAAGCAAAGATGCAGGATGCTACATATGGACCCGAGAGCTCACATCAACCACTTAGAAGGTCTTCGAGGGAGAAGAAGAAACCAGAGAGGTTTGGTTATGATACTTCTTTGGTCACCAAGCACTCAATCTACATTGCAAAGGATTCAACCAATGAAGAACCTACCACATTTGAAGAAGCACAAAGCAAGAAAGCTTGGAGAGATGCAATGGATGAAGAAATGGAAGCCTTGAAGGAGAATGACACTTGGGAGCTTGTACCTAACAAGCCATCTATGAAGATAATCGGATCTCGATGGATATACAAAATCAAGAAGAATCCAGATGGAAGTATAAATAGACACAAAGCAAGGTTAGTTGCTAAAGGGTTTGCTCAAACCCATGGTATTGATTATGAGGAGACTTTCTCTCCTGTTGCAAAAATGCCTACAATTAGGGTTCTCATTAGTCTTGCTGCATCTAGAAATTGGAATCTTTATCAACTTGATGTAAAGAATGCTTTCTTGAATGGATGGATTTCTGAGGAAGTGTATATGGCACAACCTCCTGGATATGAGGATGCACATCATCCTAACTATGTATGCAAACTAAAGAAAGCTTTGTATGGATTGAAGCAAGCTCCAAGAGCTTGGAATTTCAGATTGGTTACTTATTTGCAGGACCAAGGATTCAAAGCTAGCAAGGCGGATACCTCTTTGTTCATAAAGAGGAATGGATCTGAAGTGATCTATTTATGTGTGTATGTTGATGATATTATTATCACAGGCAATGATCTTGAAGGAATCAAACAGGTAAAGAGTCAAATGAAGGAGGAGTTCAAAATAAGTGACCTCGGACCACTCACTTATTTTCTTGGATTGGAGTTGATCTACACAGATTCAGGTATATACATCACACAAAGGAAGTATGTCCATGACATGCTCGTCAAGTTCAAGATGGAAAATACAAAGTGTGCAGGTACACCTATGGAGCAAAATCATAAGCTTAGTGCTTATGAAGGAGAGCCAATTGAAGACATCACAAGCTATCAAAGCTTGGTTGGAAGTTTGAACTATGCAACACTCACAAGGGTGGATATATGCTATAGTGTTAGCATATTGAGTCAGTTTATGCATAAGCCGAGAAGACCACATATGGAAGCGGCCAAGCGAGTCCTCAAGTACCTAAAGGGGACCATGAATGAAGGTTTGTTTTATTCATTTACTTCAGATATTGAGCTAAAGGTCTACTCAGATGCAGATTGGGCCGGATCTAAAGATGATAGAAGAAGCACATCAGGGTATATATCATTTGCAGGTTCAAAAATCATTTCTTGGTCATCGAAGAAGCAACCAACCGTGGCATTATCTTCTACTGAAGCTGAATATA
>MU260091.1:655000-657500 GCA_020310875.1 Ceratopteris richardii | reverse complement strand
AATCAAATCTTTGGTTCCCTTATTAGTGTATATTTGAGTAATTAAGTTATTTCATGTAATTTGATGTTTAATGTTATTTAATGTACTTTAATAAACTTTTGATTTCATATCTTCTTGATGTGACATTTGATGTGACATCTTCACTTGATCTCGGATTTCTACTTATTTAAAAAGGTCATTCATCTTCAGTCTTCTGTGAACTCAGTGAAAATGAGCTCAATCTTTTCAGTGGATGCTTGGGCATCAGCTTCTTCTGCTCATATTGATACAGTTTCGGATTCATTGTTCTCAGTTGATCCTTTCCATAGAAGTGATGATCCCTATGATTTAGGACGTGCTGATGGTTCCATGTTTTTTGTTGAGTCATTTAAGTTATCCAATTCACAGTGCAATGCTGCTCAACCAAATGCACCTCTTGATCTCCCATCTGATCCAACTATTGATCTCCCTTCTGACTCAAGTGCATGTGGAGCAACGAAAAAGCAAAGCAATCTCAATCTACAATTTAAAAGAAGGCCTCGTGAAGTAAGTCAAAAAAGATTTAAATTTCTTACTTCAGATAGACAGATTGCATTGGATATTGTGAAGCATTGTTGTGGTTTGAAATGTTTGTACAATTTAGGAATGAAGAAACTAAAGCACCTAAGAGAAAAATTCCTCCATTTAGATAGTGAAAGGCAGGATATATACCTTGTTTCTTGCATGCAAATGATTGAGGATAACATGTCAGTAACACGTGTTGGTTTTGAATATTTCTTTATTCAAGGGATGCGATGTTGTAGGGCTGCATTTAAAATTGCAATGGGTGTGGGAAATTTTAGAATACATAGGGTTCAACAAGGGCTTTTGAATGGGGATCTCATTTTGGATACGTTCCATGTTGAGACCAAAGGATCTGTTGGACGTCATGCAATGAATTGGATGATGAACTATTTTAGCTTGCATTGTGAGGTTATGCCTACAACTGGAAGGTTGCACTTGTCAGATAACTTTACTCGTCGAGAGGTATTTCAAATATATAGAGAAGACATGGAAAATAGAAATGAGAAGTATGTGTTGTATCGTCACTTTACTCGATTATGGAAGGAAGAGTTTAACAATGTTTCTATTCCTCGTAAAGTTAGAATGGGTGAATGTTCAGTTTGCACCACTTTGAAAAACATGGCAAAAGGGGCTACAACACCACAGGAAAAGAATAATTTTAAAAACCTTCTTAACACTTATCGTGAGAGTCAAGCTTTAGAGAGAAAGAAAGCAATTCATCATCGAAGTAAAGCACTCAGAAATCTGGAGCGTTATATGTGTTTGTTGATCGATGGTATGGATAAAAAAAAAACTTGTTTGCCACATTTTTATCGCATCCCTAAGGACATTGGAGATGAAGTCCTTGTGCAAATGCATTTGGTTGGTGCTTTGGTATACAATGGAACTGTAATGTCCAAGGTTTTCTTCACATATCCGAATGTGCATAATGATCCAAACCTTACAGTTACTGTCATTCATCGTGTTTTGCAATCATGGAAGGGTCTTTTGCCACCAACTCTATATTTGCAACTAGATAATACTGCAAGAGAGAATAAAAATTCTACAGTCTTTGGATATTTAAGCATGCTTGTTGAAAAACAGGTATTTCAGAAGGTTAAGGTAAATTTCCTTCTGGTTGGCCACACTCATGATCACATTGATCAAATGTTCAGTACTTTCTCTAAGAAGTTGGCACGTAACAATGCTTTTACTCTTCCGATTTTATCTGAGTTGATTTCAGAAGCATATACTCCAAAACCAGAAGTTCAACACCTCACACAGATTTATGACTTTAAGCACTTTTGCTCAATGGGCCTTGATAACAGTGCTAAGGTTTTGGCTCCATTGCACAATATTAGTTTCAACCATGTATTCTTGATGAGGAGGGTTGATGAAATAACCCTTTTATTTGCAAAGCAGTATTCATCTTCTCTTGGGTGGGAGTCTAAAGAGGGATGCAGATTCTTATTGCAGGTGCCTAATTTGTCTACTGTAACAGTGTATGGTGCAGAACAATCACCATATGAAGATAAAAACAATACAGAAAGATGTGGAAATGTGGTTGATCAAAGTAAAAGCTGGATGCATGCACTCATTGAAAAGAAGAGACATATTGAGCGTGCAAAAAAATATGCTGGAGATCAAGATGTATCTTGGTGGGAGGACTTTTTCAATCATCAAGAAGAGATTATATAGTTTACAATTGCAGGTCACTGGCCAGTTGATGTTCCATTCACATGGGA
This sequence comes from Ceratopteris richardii, assembly GCA_020310875.1. Lineage (NCBI taxonomy): Eukaryota > Viridiplantae > Streptophyta > Polypodiopsida > Polypodiales > Pteridaceae > Ceratopteris > Ceratopteris richardii. The sequence goes on along the minus strand of MU260091.1, from coordinate 655,233 downwards.
TTTTTGTACACAAAGATCCGTGAATGTGGCCCAAGCATGTAATGCAGATGCACTTCAAAGTTTTATACATCCACCAGAAAGAAATATTTATGTAGGCCCAAGGATGACAAAACAGGCAGAAGCAAGATGGCAAGGAAATTTAATAGAGATAAATGTTGGAACACTTATTGCAGTTCTTGCTGATGGTGATGAGGCTACCAGACCATTTTGGATTGCAAAGGTTTTAGAGATAA
>MU260091.1:645000-647500 GCA_020310875.1 Ceratopteris richardii | reverse complement strand
CTTAAATCAGTTGCTAGGACATATGTTAACCTTTGAGCAGGATGTCAAAGGTGAAGGTGACAAGAGTACACGTCATGGAATGTATTCAAAGGATAAGAAGAAGAATATCAAGGGAAAGCAACAAGCAAATGAGGATGAAGGTACAACTAGCCAAGCTAACTTCCTAAGAGGAAGAGGAGGTGGCAAAGGTAGAGGAAGAGGCAGGAGTAATAAAGATGGAGTCAAAGCTTGCTGGATTTGTGGTAAGACAAATAACTTAGCTAATGATTCTTGGCATAATACTGAGAATAATGGTGGATATAATCAGAACTTCAAATCAAGAGGAAGAGGTGGCAGAAATCAAAGAGGTAATTTCAAAGGTAGAGGTAGTAGAGGTTACTTTGGAAGAAATGTAGGTAGAGGATTCCAAAGTCAACAATACAACAATACCTACTACAATTATGCTTCAGATCAGAAGGAGGATTCAACATTGATAATGAATGCAACTTGTGAAAGGCAAAGTGAATACCAAAGAGTATTCTACATTGACTCAGGGTGTAGCAATCACTTGAGTGGCAACATAGCTATGATGACTGATTTGGAGAATAAGGTAACTAATCATGTAGTTCAAACAGGTGACAATACAAAGCACAATGTGAAGTCAATTGGATCAGTGAAGGCCAAGGATGGTAGCACCCTCTTGAGTAAGGTCTTGTATGTTCCTACAATTCCTAAGAATCTAATAAGTGTAGGACAAATTGTTGAAAAAGGTTATGAAGTTAGATTCACTAATGAAGGAGTGTTTGTGGAAGACCCTAGCAATGGGTATAAATAGATTGTTTGAGGGAAGAAAGAAGGAAGATTGTTCACATTGAAGATCCAAGGTAATGTTGGTCATGCCTTGTTCACCTATGGAGGACATAAGATCTCTGAGTTAGATCTTTGGCACAAAAGACTTGGACATTTCAATGAAAGAGGTATCAAAGATATGATTAACAATGGTTCAGTGCTTGGATTGCCTAATGTTGCAGGTCAACATATGACATACAGATGTGAGGCATGTCAATTAGGTAAGGCTCATAAGAAATCTTATTCCAAGCATGGCTTCATGTATTCAGAGAAGCTTGAATTGGTACACACAGATGTGTGGGGACCATCAAAAGATTTCAGTATCAATGGTTCAAGGTATTATGTGATTTATGTTGATGATGCTACCAGATGGATCACTATCTATGTGATCAAAGATAAGTCAGAGGTATTCAATACATTCAAACATTATCATGTGTATGCAGAGAGAATTACAAGTCATAAATTGAAGAGACTAAGGCCAGATGGAGGGGGAGAGTATTTCTCTAATGAGTTCAATGATTACTTGTGGAATGCAGGTATAAAAAGGGAAATTACTTGCAGGTAATCTCCTCAACAAAATGGTGTAGCACAGAGAAGAAATAGAACTCTTGGTTAGTTTGCAAGATCCATGACGAAGGTGAAAAATTGTCCAAATTACTTGTGGGCTGAGGCTGTAAATACAACTACTTATTTGGTTAATAGGTTACCATGTAAAGATTTGTATGGTATGACACCATATGAGGCATGGTGGGGTAAGAGACCTACTCTAGATCACTGCAAAGCATTTGGGTGTTTGGCATATGCATATATGCCATCACAATTAAGGCACAAATTGGATCCTAAAGCTGAAAGTATGTGTTTATTGGATATGATGATAAGCAGATGGGATATAGGTTGTGGAGTCCATCCACAAAACAATTCCTTGTATCAAAGGATGTTACATTTGATGAGCAAGGTACTTGGTATGCAGGTACAATCAATATTAATGAAGGTGATGAAGAAGTTGTGAATCAAAAGAAAGGTAAATCAAAGATTCAGATATTTGATGAAGAGGAGAATAATGAAGTACAGGTTGAAGTTGAAGAAATTCCAAGATTTGATCCAGAGTGTGATGAACCAGAAACTTCAAGAAGTGGAAAACTCAGAAGGTCAACAAGGCACAAAGGGCAACCTACAAGGTATAGCTATGACACTTCTTTTTTGGCTACCAAAGATTATGCTTATATGGTAAAGGCAGATAAAGACCCTTCTACATATGAAGAGGCAAAAAAGGTTGGAAATTATTTCAATTAGATGTGAAGAATGCTTTTTTGAATGGTTATATTTCAGATGATGTTTTCATGGAGCAACCACAAGGATTCAGAGATGGAAGGTATCCAGATCATGTGTGCAAGCTCAAGAGAGCTTTGTATGGTTTGAAGCAGGCCCCAAGGGCATGGAATTATAGACTTGTGAAGTTCTTGAAAGAACTTGGATTCCAAGTATCTAAAGCAGATAGTAGCTTGCTTGTTAAAGCAAGTGATGATGGATTCATTTACATATGCATATATGTTGATGATATAATTCTTACAGGTACATATGAGAAATGCATTCAAAGCCTAAAGAAGCAAATGGAGAAAGAATTCAAGATCCGTGATTTGGGAGACTTGTCATATTTCTTGGGCATGGAGAT
>MU260091.1:635000-637500 GCA_020310875.1 Ceratopteris richardii | reverse complement strand
CTTAAATTCTTTCTCCATCTCCTTCTTAATCATGTGTATGCCTTTGTCATTTGTTCTTGTAAGTATTATGTCATCAATATAAATACAAACATAAATAAATCCATCCTCACTTGCTTTCACTAGCAAGCTACTATCTGCATTAGATGCTTGAAACCCAAGTTCCTTCAAGAACTTTACAAGCCTATAGTTCCATGCCCTTGGGGCCTGTTTCAAACCATACAAAGCTCTCTTGAGCTTACACACATGATCTGGATACACTTGATCTTTGAAACCATCTGGTTGTTCCTTGTAGACTTCATCTAAAATATAACCATTCAGAAATGCATTCTTCACATCTAATTGAGACAATCTCCAACTTTTGCAAGCAGCAATTGCTATGAGAGTCCTTATGGTTATCATCTTTGCAACATGACTATAAGTTTTATCATAGTCCACACCATATGTCTGAGCATATCATTTTACAACAAGCCTAGCTTTGTACCTAGACACACTTCCATATGGAAACCTTTTGGTTTTGTAAACCCACTTACATCCAATGATCTTATGACTATTTGGTTTAGAAACCAAATCCCATGTTTCATTCTCCATCAATGCATCATATTCTTCTTGCATAGCTTTTTCCCAATTATCCTTTCCTTTGGCTTCATCATATGTGGATGGATCTTCATCTGCTTTTATCATATAAGCATAATCTTTAGCAGTCAAGAATGAAGTATCATAGCTATACCTTGTAGGTTGTCATTTGTGCCTAGATGACCTTTTGAGTTCTCCACTTCTTGAAGTTTCTGGTTCATCATATTCTGGATCAAACCTTGGCCTTTCTTCTACTTCAAGTTGTCCATTACTCTCTTCTTCATCACATATTTGAACCTTTGATTTACCTTTCTTCTGACTCAAACTTTCTTCATTACCTACATGAATATTAAGTGTACCTGCATACCAAGTACCTTGCTCATCAAATGTAACATCCTTAGACACAAGGAATTGCTTTGTGGATGGACTCCAAAACCTATAACCCGTCTGCTTGTCATCATAGCCAATTAACACATACTTTTCTGCTTTCACTTCTAATTTATGCCTCAATTGAGATGGCACATATGCATAAGCCAAACATCCAAATACTTTTCAATGATCCAAGGTAGGCCTCTTACCCCACCAAGATTCATATGGTGTCATACCCTGCAAAGCTTTACATGGTAGCCTATTGACCAAGCATGTGGCTGTGTTTACAGCCTCAGCCCACAAATAATTGGGACAACTTTTCTCCTTCATCATTGATCTTGCAAACTCAACAAGAGTTCTATTTCTTCTTTCGACTACCCCATTTTGTTCAGGAGAGTACTTGCAAGTAACTTCTATCTTTATACGTGCATTCCACAAATAATCACTGAATTCATTTGAAAAATACTCTCCCCCTCCATGTGATCTTAACCTCTTCATTTTTTTCCTGTAATTCTTTCTGCATATGCATGATAGTGTTTGAATGTATTAAACACTTCTGACTTGTCTTTGACCACATAAATAGTGATCCACCCGGTAGCATCATCAACATATCTGACATAATATCTTGAACCATTTATACTAAAGTCCTTTGAAGGACCCCAAACATCTATATGTACCAATTCAAGTCTTTTTGAATACATAAAACCATGCTTATTATATGATTGCTTATGAGCCTTACCTAACTGACATGCTTCACATCTGTATGAAATGTGTTGACCTGCAACATTAGGTAATCCGAGTACTAAACAATTATTAATCATCTCTTTGATACCTCTTTCATTGAAGTGTCAAATTCTTTTATGGCAAAGATCCATTTCAGTCACGTTTTGCTCTCCATATGTAAACATAGCATGTCCAACATTACCTTGTATCCTTAATGTGAAGATCCTTCCTTCCTTCTTACCTGTAACAATTGGCTTATACCCTTGGCTAGGGTCTTCAACATAAAATCCATCAGTAGTGAACCTTACTTCATATCCTTTTTCCACAATCTGTCCTACACTAATCAAATTCTTTGGAATTGTAGGAAACATACAAAACCTTACTCAAGAGAGTACTTCCATATTTGACTTTAACATAACCTATTGACTTCACTTTGTGCTTTGTATTATCTCCTGTTTGAACTATGTGATTGATTGCCTTATGATCTAGATCACTCATCAAAGCAATGTTTCCACTTAGATGATTGCTACATCCTGAGTCAATACAGAATACTCTCAAGCCTTCATGTAAGGCTTCACATGTTGCATTCATAATGAGAATTGAATCTTCTTTTTTATCTGATACATTATTGTAGTAGGTGTTATTCTAGGATTGATTTTGGAAGTTTCTTCCTCCACTTCTTCCAAAGAAGTTCTTACCATCTGTACCTCTGAAATTTCCTCTCTGATATCTGCCACCTCTTCCTCTTTGATTAAAATTATGATTAAAATTACCATTGCTTTGATTATTATGCCAACATTCATGAGATAGATGATTGGTCTTACCACATATCCAA
>MU260091.1:612500-630000 GCA_020310875.1 Ceratopteris richardii | reverse complement strand
TAATCATCACGCGATATTGGAAAGATATCTGTCATAATTACGGCATGCATGTAGTAGAAGAAACAGTAACACAAGGCGGCGATTAATCATAGTTAGATACCATAACGAGGAGATTACAGTCAGTGGTCAACCGAAATGCGGAGATAAGCAGAACATAAGTAACACGCAAAAAAAAAAACGAAGAACATGTCAGCGGTGATTAGACTGTTGGTGATATGGAGGTAACTTGGAACCATTAAACACTTTTTGGAGGGGAACTCCGGTTAAGGTGGCCAACCTAAAAGTAGCGGGTCCCACTTGCTCAATAATTTGGTATGGCCCGAACCATCGTAATTTAAAATTATCTAGCAGACCAATTTGCTTTAGCATTGTAGAATAACACCAGTTGCCCCACCATAAACACAAGGGTCTTGAGGAAAAGATCATGGGTATGAGCTTGATGAAGCTGAACTTTTTGAAGTACCAGAAAACTTTCCCAGTGCTGTTCATCCAATGATGGGAGTGTATCCAACCGAAATGGCAAGGATTCTTCCGGTAACAATTTTTGAGCTAAGGCAACGCGTAGACTCGGCACTACTACTTCCATCGGTGCAATAGCTTCCAATCCATAAGCTAGTTTGAACGGGGTCATGCCAGTAGCTACCTTGTATGTAGTCCGGTAAGCCCATAGAACTGCAGGTAGTAACTGGTCCGAACGTTTCGGACATTCCAAAAGCAATTTATGGAGCATAGTCAACAAAGTCTTATTGGTACTCTCCGCCAGACCATTGGCACGGGGATAATAAGGCGAGATGAATTTGTGGACAATCTGAAATGTCTCAATCGATACTTGCATTAAATTGTTAGCAAAGTGTGTACCTTGGTCCGTAACGATTTCCAGAGGCAACCCATAACGAGGAAAAACGTCCTTCATCAGGCATTTGGCCACCGAAACTACTGTGGCCGACCGTAACACCCAAGCCTCCGCCCATCGAGTGGCATAATCGGTACAAGTCAAGATATAGCAGCCGTTGGTGAAAGTAGCTGGGGGTGTTATTGGACCAATAAAATCTAGACCCCACTTTTGAAAGGGTTCGAGGGGTAAGACAAGTTGAAGCGCAAAGAAGTGCCGCTATAATGGATGTCCAGACCGTTGACAGGTATCACACTGCTGCACAAACTGAGTCACATCTTTGTACATGGTAGGCCACCAAAGCCCACTTTGAAGAATTTTACGGTGAGTAAGATCAGCTGCGAAATGTCCGCCTGAAGGTAAGGAATGAGCCATAGCAATAACCGATTCTGCTTCATGTGGTGGGATACATCAAAGTAAAACACTAGTATGATCCATGTAGTATAGTTGACCTACAATCAACCGGAATCTGCGACTGTAAACTACAAATTTCCGCCGCAGAGCAGGGGGAGTTTGAGGAGGAAGACACCCGTCAGTCAAAAAAGTTAGTAACGTATCGTAGTATGTAGGGGGAACAAGAGGGGCTGTAGATTCTTCAATAGTTGGCCCAGTAGCGTAAATTGCTGGTGTAGTGTCATCAACCCCCAACGGAGCTTCACCGGAATCCAATCGAGATAGAAAATCCGCGAAGGCATGTGTTGTGCCGGGTCAATGAATAACTTCATAGTCAAATTCCTGTAATAATAGAACCCCTCGAGCCAAGCGACCACCTAAATGTTGCTGTCAGACCAAATACACAAGTGCGGCATGATCCACGTGGAAGGTGAACTTGCGGTCCAACAAATAATGGCGGAACTTCTTCACAGAGTACACCAACCCGAGACATTCTCTTTCGATCACTAAATAGTTTCTTTCAGTAGGGGCTTATTGGCGAGTTGTATAATATACAGGCCGAAACCATTTGTCAGTTTGCTGCATGAGTATGCTACCAATAGCTATGTCCGATGCATCCACAAAGACATGGAACGAACGTTCCCAATCAGGTGGTTGCAAAATTGGGGCCTGCATCAATAACACCTTTAAACGATCAAATGCATTTTGGCACTCCGATGTCCAATCATATTGCCGCGGAGCACTAGTCATAAGCCGATTGAGCGGTGTTGCTAAATGAGCTAACCGCCGTAAATGTCTACCATGCCACCTGATTTGGCCCAGAAAATGCATAACTTCTTTTGGTGTTGTAGGGACTGGTGCCTCCAACACGACTGCAACTTTATCCGGATCAAATTGTATCCCTTGTGCAGAGATAATATGTCCGAGTAGTTTGCCACAAGAGACCGCAAAAATAGACTTTGTTGGATTCAAGCATAATTGGTATTTGCGACATTTTTCAAAGCAGCATCGTAAGTGATACAAGTGCACCACAGTCTTACCAAATATGGAAAATTCATCCAAATAGACTTGCATAAAAGTAGTCAAGTAGGGTGAAAAAACTTCTTGCATACATCGTTGAAATGTACTTGGAGCATTCCTTAACCCAAACCACATGACCGTACAAGCATAAACACCCCAGTTCGTGATAAAAGTTGTTTTAGGTATGTCATGTTCTGCCATCCTCACCTAGTTATAGCCACTGTAGCCATCCAGAAATGAATACATCTCATGCCCGGCCACCCTCTCGAGCATTGTGTCCAAAAAGGGGAGAGGAAATGGATCCGATCGAGTGGCCGCATTCAGTTTTCGATAATCAACACAGATGCGCAGCTGTTTATTTTTCTTCGGAACAATCACTATCGGAGATATCCATTCAACATGCTCGATTGGTACAATGAATCCCACCTGCAGTAACCGATCGAGTTCTACTTTGACCTGTGCTGCATAATTGGGGTTCATTCGGTAACTAGACTGTTTAATTGGCTTCGCCTCTGGTTTGAGCACTACCCGATGTTGATAGATCCACGGGTCCAGACCTTTCATATCTCGATAGTCCCAAGCAAAAACATCGGAGAACTCACGCAAGAGTCGTATCAACTCATCTTGAAATGTCTTTGACAATCCTGCCTTAATCTTAACTAGTTGCGGGTTAACCGCATCCCTCAAATTATATGTTACTAGTTGTTCTTCTGGTACATAAAATTGTCGAGGTTTTACAATATCATCAACGGACTGCAAAATTTGGCGTAAGGTGGCTCCATCCATAGCGACACTATCATCTGCATCTGCATCTCCGGTCACTGGTACCACCGTGCAAGCAGCCAGACTCCACTTGTCTACGACTGATTGGAGATCTAGAGTACCTAATGAGATCAGATCCTTATTGGTCTTTAGAAACGCCTCTTCCTCATCGTCAGATAATCCATCCAACATGTGGATCGGCTCCGCTACGTATGGTCTTGCATGAAGCTCGCAGGGCTGCATGGCATCCAATTTAACTACATATTTACAGTGATTATCTTTGAAAGTTAACTCCTGCGCGGACCAATCCTATACAACTTTGGCTTGTTTCAACCATGGCCATCCGAAACGTAGATTGTAGTTGAGGCTGGATTCTGGTAGTTCGAGAATGACAAAAGTCATTTTGAACGTGTTACCCTGCAAGGTAGTCGGAATATTCCATACTAGTCCCACCGGATGGACTCGGGATTGGTCTGCCATGCGGACAAAAAATTGTACGGGCTCGATTTGGGTCCAACCCAATTGCTTACAGAGTGTTGCCGTTGCTATATTCACACCTAAATCGCCATCAATTAGCACTTGAGTAATCTTTTGGTTTTTATGCCAGACAGTGATCAATGGGACTGAATGATCCACCGTAGAATCAGCTTCCGGTTGTATTGTTGCAGTCGTTAGAGTACAGGAAGATCCGGGACTAACCTGTTGTTGGAATTGTTGCGTGACTCCTGGCACCAAGGCAAGCAACTGTCCCAAAGGGAGTGTAATTGAAGCCTTAGATAGGATATCCCATACCTGATCTTTTTGGATCGTACTTCTTGTTGGAGCAAGTCTATGACAAGCCTAAGTATTGGCTTGAGTCTCACAAAGTCTTAGAAGAAGTTTAAAAAAAAAAAGGACTATGTAAAGTTCACTTGTGAACTACCTCTTGTAACTTTTGAAGAGTTTACTTAATGTAAAAGTAAGAGAATCTTAAGTGGTTGAGTCCACTTGATCAAGAATGGAAAGAGGAGCCACGAATTCGTGATTTGTGGTAGGTAGAGAATCAAATCAATCATTGATTGATTGGAGAGTGATTGAGGGAAGTTAGCCTCCCAAACTCAACTATAAATAGATGGCAGTTTTAGTCGTGGTTAGAGAGACCTATGTGAAGAACCCCAAGAGCTGAGCTTTATGGCATATCAAGGTGTGATTACAAGGCACACATATGTATCAGTAAGTCATTGTATTGTACAAGCAATATACTTTCATTTTCATGATTATTTGAGTTCATCTTTCCATGTTCTTGTGAAGTGTACTTCTCACTGCCATTACTCTCAGTTTTCTCAGTCAGCTTGCAGAGATGTTTTCTCTGAGCTTGGTGCATCATTTTCAGTGATTTAACTTGGTAAAGTTAGCTCTATAAGTCTACTATATGCTCACAAATTTTCATGTCATTTGGATGTTGCAATCTTCAGTTATGTTCATTTGAAGTGAACAGGGTCTGTTCATCTTCACTTCTCTGTCAGGTACCCGACTTTTTCACTCATCTTGTCAGAGCCATTTCTCAGTGGTTACTTATCCAAATTCAGTGATTTAAAGCTTGTTGGATTCAGCGCACTGTCTAGTATAGCCATACAAATTTTCATAATCATTTAATTTCTACATGTTGAGTTATGGTGATTTTTCTGCTCACTAGTCTATTTTTGTAGCAGCCCGTGAAAATCGGGATGATGTCATCACTTGTTAAAACTCATTCTCAGTGTGTGCTTTGTTATTTTTGATGAGATTACTCTTGAAAGTTATCTCTTTAAGCTAAATAGACTTCCCCAAGAGGAATTAAGCTAATTGCTGCTGTGCTTAGAGAATTATGTAAAACACTGGACAGGTGTATGAACCAAGAATAGCAAGTTTTCACCTCTGAGCTAACTCCAACTTATCTGTTTTGATCTATCTTTTTGAGAGTGATCTTCCAAGGTACATAGGGTGTCTAATACATCCATTGGCAAGCTAAAAGGGCCCACCATCTACTTCTGGAGTTCATTTGGTTGGTGTAGATCAAGGATTTTGCAACACCTCTTCATCTTCAAACACATACTTATCCATCTCTTCACAGTGGTATCAGAGCAAGGTTGGACAACATGGCAGATGGATTTCCTTCATCAATTGACAAATTGGACAGAGGTAACTACTCAGCTTGGTCATTAAGAATGGAAGCTTATCTCCAAGGTAGAAGTTTATATGGTTATGTGGTTGGAGATGAAGTTATGCCAAGTTTCAGGAACAAAAGTCAACCAACACAAGAAGAGCAAGAAAGATTGAGCACATGGTGCTCCAAGGATGCACTTGCAAGGTCTTATCTCCTCAACTCTATCTCAGATTTTTTGTTGCCTCACATTAGAAGTTGTAAGACATCTCAGGAAGTGTGGGATGCACTTGAAGCTTTCTTTTCTTCAAGTACCAAAGCTAGGAAGCATCAACTATGGCTGGAGTTCACAACTCTCAAGAAGGCTCCCAAAAAAAATGTGACTGATTTTGTCATAAAGCTCAAGGACATAGCAGATCAGTTGGGAAGCATTGGAGAGGTAATACATGAAGAGCAAATTGTAAGGCAGGTCATCAATGGCTTGAAGGAAGATGACAAGTGGGAAGCATTCACCACAGCTATGGATTTGTACATGGACATGCATGTACCTGATTTCAACACACTCATTGGACAACTACTTACTCAAGAGGCAAAGCTTATCAAAAATGGAGAAAGCTCTAAAGGTAATCAATCTTCAGCTTTATACACGGATAAAAGCAAGTCTAAAGATAACAAAGGAAAGGCAAAGAAAGTGGATGATGAAGCAGGTACATATCAAGCTAACTATGCAGGTAGAGGAAGACATGGCAGAGGTAGAGGAAGAGGAGGTAGACAAGGCAGGGGGAGATCCCAAGACTTCAACTCATGTTCTATTTGTGGACTAACTAATCATACAACTGAAAATTGCTTTAGGAATTCGAGGAATCAAAGAGGAAGAGGATACAATAGAGGAAGTTATGGATACTCAAGAGGAAGGTTCAACAATTATCATGGCAACTACAACAACTACAATCATTCAAACTATCAAGGAGGCTACAAAGGAAGGAGAGACTACAATAACTACACAGAAGACTCAAACAAAGAGGATTCATTATTGATCATGAACATGGCTATGCCACAAGGTAAATCTGATGAGCATGTTTTCTACATAGATTCAGGTTGTTCAAATCATGTGGCAGGAAATGTGGCACTCCTATCAGATTTAGAAGATCCAAGGAATAAGCATGAGGTACAAACAGGAGATGATACAAAACATCTTGTGGAGAAAATAGGCAATGTCAAAGCACCTGATGGAAACATCAACCTACTCAGTAAGGTACTCTATGTCCCTACCATTACAAAGAATTTGATAAGTGTTGGGCAGATAGTAGAGAAAGGGTTGCAAGTCAGGTTCACAAAAGCAGGAGCATTTGTTGAAGATCCAAGTCAAGGATTCAGAAGAATTGCAAAAGGTGAAAAGACAGGTAGATTGTTCACATTTGAATTACAGGACACTAGAAACATTGCTCTCTTTAATTATGGTAGTCAGACACTCACAGAATTGGAAGTATGGCACAAAAGGTTAGCACATATTGGTGAAAGGTCATTAAAGCAAATCTGCAGGGACCAAAGTGTACTTGGACTTCCTAATTTGTCAAAACAACATATGATTTATAAGTGTAGTGCATGTCAATTTGGAAAGTCTCACAGGTTACCATTCATGAAGAAAGGTTATATGCATGGAGATCTCTTGGAGTTGGTTCATACAGATGTATGGGGACCTAGCAAGGAAGCTTCAATATCTGGATCAAGGTATTATGTTTCCTTTATTGATGATTGCAGCAGATGGACTATCCTATTCTTTATGAAACACAAAGATGAAGTTTTTTCATGTTTCAAAAGATATTTGGCTCTTGTGGAGAATCAAACAAGTAAATCACTAAAAAGGCTAAGGTCAGATGGAGGGGGAGAATACTTCTCCCATGATTTTGATTCTTTTCTTCAAGAAAGAGGAATCAAAAGAGAGGTAACTACAAGGTACACTCCTGAGCAAAATGGAGTGGCAGAAAGGAGGAATAGGACAATTGTTGAAGCTGCAAGGTCTATGTTAAATGAAAAGCATTTACCTAATTACTTATGGGCTGAGGCTGTATCTACAACAACTTACTTGATTAACAGGTTGCCTTCAAAATCCCTTGATGGGATGACTCCATATGAGGCTTGGAATGGAAGAAGACCAAGCTTAGATCATTGTAAAATTTTTGGATGTATTGCTTTTGCTCATGTTCCTTCACAGGTTAGAGGCAAGATGGATCCAAAGGCAAAAAGGTGTGTATTTATTGGATATGACAACAATCAAAAGGGCTACAGGTTATACAACCCTACCAACAAAGGATTCTTGGTAAGCAGAGATGTAGTTTTTTATGAGAACAATTCATGGTATGAAGATTCATGCAGGAAGATCAATTTACCATATGATCTTGAAGAAGATTTTCCAAAGCTTAGTAGAGAACAATCAAAGATTGAAGAACAAGACACCTCAGAGGATGATGAAGAATCTCACATGGAAAAGATCAAAGCATGGAAGTCTAAAGGTAAAGCAAAATTGCAGGAACTTGGACATGAGGCAGAATCATCACATCATGGCCTAAGAAGATCTATGAGGGAAAAGAAAAAACCAGAAAGGTATGGGTTTGACACCTCATTAGTAACTAAACATTCTATCTACATAGCACAGGACATAAACCAAGAGGAGCCATCATCATTTGAAGAGGCCAAAGCAAAAACAGAATGGAAGCATGCAATGAAGGAAGAGATTGAAGCACTTGAGGAAAACAACACTTGGGATTTGGTGCCCAAGACTTCATCCATGAAGGTAATAGGCTCAAGATGGGTCTATAAACTCAAGAAGAATTCTGATGGTTCCATTAACAGGTATAAGGCAAGGCTTGTAGCAAAAGGCTTTGCACAAACTCAGGGAATTGATTATGAGGAGACCTTCTCTCCTGTGGCAAAGATGCCTACTATTAGGGTTTTGCTTAGTATTGCCTCTTCCAAGAATTGGAAGATACTTCAACTAGATGTAAAGAATGCATTCTTGAATGGTTGGATAACAGAAGAGGTATATATGGCACAACCACCTGGTTTTGAGAATCAAGTTTATCCTGATTATGTGTGCAAACTTAACAAAGCATTGTATGGTCTCAAGCAAGCTCCAAAAGCTTGGAATTTCAGGCTTGTTTCATTCTTGCAGGACAAAGGCTTTCAACCAAGCAAGGCAGATCCTTCACTCTTTATTAAAAAGAGTAATTCCGAGGTCATCTACCTATGTGTATATGTAGATGATATTATATTGACAAGAAATGATGCAGATGGTATGAAGAAGATCAAAGATCAGATGAGAGAAGAGTTCAAGATAAGTGATTTGGGTTCACTTACCTACTTCCTAGGTTTGGAAGTTGTCTACAAAGATCATGGTTTGTTTCTCACTCAAAGAAAGTACATTAAGGACATGTTGGCAAAATTCAAGATGCAAGATTGTAAGATTGCAGGTACTCCAATGGAGGTCAATCACAAATTGAGCTCACATGAAGGTGAACTCATAGAGGACATCACATCATATCAAAGTCTAGTGGGTAGTCTCAACTATGCCACATTGACAAGAGTAGATATATGTTACAGTGTGAGTGTGCTAAGTCAATTTATGCACACACCAAGGAAACCACATATGGATGCTGCCAAAAGGATTCTCAAGTATCTCAAAGGAACCATAAATGAAGGACTTTATTATCCTTATGTATCTGATTTAGGTTTGAAGCTATTTTCTGATGCAGATTGGGCTGGCTCCAAGGAAGATAGAAGGAGCACTTCAGGTTATCTTACCTTTGCAGGTTCAAAGCTTATTTCATGGTCATCCAAGAAGCAACCCACAGTTGCTCTCTCTTCTACTGAAGCTAAATATAGAGGTCTTGCCATAGCTACACAAGAAGCTATGTGGATGAAGACATTATTCAAAGATCTTGGATTGGAGTTTGGAACTCCAACTATTTTTGGTGACGATATGAGTTCTATTCATTTGGCTGCTATCCTATTTTTCATGCAAGGACTAAACATATTGAAGTTCATTATCACTATGTACGAGAGAAGGTTCTAAGCAAAGAGATTCAAATATCATATGTGTCCACTCATCAACAATGTGCAGATATTCTAACCAAAGCATTGGATGGTACAAAGCTTTGCACATTCAAGGCTATGATTGGTTTGCAGGTAATCTTGGAAGATTGAAGACCTCAAGCATACTTGGCTTGAGGGGGAGCTGTTGGAGCAAGTCTATGACAAGCCTAAGTATTGGCTTGAGTCTCACAAAGTCTTAGAAGAAGTTAAAAAAAAAAAAGGGACTATGTAAAGTTCACTTGTGAACTACCTCTTGTAACTTTTGAAGAGTTTACTTAATGTAAAAGTAAGAGAATCTTAAGTGGTTGAGTCCACTTGATCAAGAATGGAAAGAGGAGCCACGAATTCGTGATTTGTGGTAGGTAGAGAATCAAATCAATCATTGATTGATTGGAGAGTGATTGAGGGAAGTTAGCCTCCCAAACTCAACTATAAATAGATGGCAGTTTTAGTCGTGGTTAGAGAGACCTATGTGAAGACCCCCAAGAGCTGAGCTTTATGCCATATCAAGGTGTGATTACAAGGCACACATATGTATCAGTAAGTCATTGTATTTTACAAGCAATATACTTTCATTTTCATGATTATTTGAGTTCATCTTTCCATGTTCTTGTGAAGTGTACTTCTCACTGCCATTACTCTCAATTTTCTCAGTCAGCTTGCAGAGATGTTTTCTCTGAGCTTGGTGCATCCTTTTCAGTGATTTAACTTGGTAAAGTTAGCTCTATAAGTCTACTATATGCTCACAAATTTTCATGTCATTTGAATGTTGCAATCTTCAGTTATGTTCATTTGAAGTCAACAGGGTCTGTTCATCTTCACTTCTCTGTCAGGTACCCGACTTTTTCACTCATCTTGTCAGAGCCATTTCTCAGTGGTTACTTATCCAAATTCAGTGATTTAAAGCTTGTTGGATTTAGCTTACTATCTAGTATAAGCATACAAATGTTCTTCATCATTGAATGTCTAAATTTTGAGTTATGGTGATGTTTCTGCTCACTGGTCTATTTCTGTAGCAGCCCGTGAAAATCGGGATGATGTCATCACTTGTTAAAACTCATTCTCAGTGTGTGCTTTGTTATTTTTGATGAAATTACTCTTGAAAGTTAGCTCTTTAAGCTAACTAGACTTCCCCAAGAGGAATTAAGCTAATTGGTGCTGTGCTCAGAGAATTATGTAAAACACTGGACAGGTGTATGAACCAAGAATAGCAAGTTTTCACCTCTGAGCTAACTCCAACTTATCTGTTTTGATCTATCTTTTTGAGAGTGATCTTCCAAGGTACATAGGGTGTCTAATATATCCATTGGCAAGCTAAAAGGGCCCACCATCTACTCCTGGAGTTCATTTGGCTGGTGTAGATCAAGGATTTTGCAACACCTCTTCATCTTCAAACACATACTTATCCATCTCTTCACACTTCTCACTGGTTTTGATGATCATTCTACTATTGCTGGGATATAATTTTGTTCATTCAATCTTGCCTTAGGCAGGGGAACTTGTGTTACCAGAATTGGATCAGGAAACACAATTGGTTCTTTAGCTGTGCATTGACTAGTCTTTGTATACATGCATTACTGCTCACGGATACCAGGCTCGAACACCTCAGCGGCGGGTTGCAACTGCTTACTCGATATGGTCTGAACCACTACTGCTTGTGATTCAACTGGTGAAATATAGACCATGTTGGTCATTGGATTTTGTTGCTCCTTCTTCCTTTTGTCGTACTCTGTTGCATCCTTGCAAAACCTACAGATGTGGCCAATCTCGTCGCAAAAATGACATCGAGGTGGTGGAAGAGAAGAACCTTCCGTTGATGTACCCGCCTGCCATCGATTTGAATTAAAATTGGTGTTCCGCTTACCTCGGTAATTCCTGTATCCTTGCGACTGGTTGATTCCCATGTGTGGTGGCACGTAATGGGCTGCTAGCTGACCTGGTTCCTAAATGATGGCATTTACCGCTACTCGCCCCGGCACCTTGGCATTATACGCATAATTTTCCGTTTAGTGTCTTGTTGTGTTGCAAATGGCACAATACATCTGGTTAAGGGCACATGTAGTACTAGTGTGCCGTGGATTTTTGCACTTGGTGCAATACATCTCTTTAGTCGGATCATCTTGTACGTTCTTACTAGCTTTCAGCCACTCCAAGTCTTCGGTGAATCCCCCAACTTTATGGTCTAGTTGTAGGGCCATCGCAATAACAGCATCGAGTGTCATAGCACCCACACAACGGATGATCATAATTTTTCTTAACTGTGGGGTCAAACCGTTAATGAACCACTGGGTTATAACATCATCTGGTAGATTAGCATGTGCCGGAGGCAATTTTCTTAAGTGAGTTCTAAACAATGTTGCATATTCCTAAACAGTCTGGTGCGGCTTCTGTTGGGAGAAATGGTTGGATACACCTAGAAGATTGAGTTGGTGCTGCTAATCCTGCTTTGCACCAGCCCTCAGTGACTCCAGATATGATTAGTAGACACCCTTAGCTTCCAAATGATACCAAGAGATCATATATGTACTTTGCAAATGGTGTATGTAGTGATCAAATCAAAACAGACTACTTGATACTTCACAAATCCAAGAAAACTTGCTATTTTGGTATTGACACCTGCTTAGAGTTATGCTCAGTATGACCAGTAAACTTACAATTGGAAAAATTCCTTCTAGAGGTATTCTATTAGCTTAGTAAGCTACCATTTGCAAGTGGAATGAGATAAAATGATAAACTATACTCAGAGAAATCACTTTAGCAAAATTATGGACACCCCCGACTTTCTAGGATATATGCAGACAAATACCAGTGAGCACTTCGATCGCGATTTCTCGAGAATGGCTGAACCGAGTTGCTTCAAACTTTGTATGCTTGTAGTATGCTTTGAGCTGAATCTACCATGCTTTGAATCACTTGATTTGGTGCAGTAGGCACTGAGATATGATTCTTTGAAGTTGACAGACTTGAAGTAGTATACTCATAGAATACAAAGTTGATGTATGTAAATGTATGTATTGATTCACATTAGTTTACAAACTCATTTGCATGCCAAGCATTGCCTAATGAGATAGAGATGTGTGAGCTATGGTGTAGCTCTCTCACACAATCAATGATAGCAGGAATGAAGCTCGGAAGGACTCTCTATGCCCGCGAGTTTTCTTCTCACTTTTATATGAGTTGGAGGTTGATTTGAATTTCAAATTCAAATCTAAGACTTTCTATAATCACTCTTCTAAAATTAGGGAGATATTCTCTCAACTCATACCATCTAATTCCACGAATCTATCAAGTAGTTGTATCCATAAAATTCTAAGTCATTTAGACTTTTACATGGGTAAAGTGGTAATAAATTATAAGCATAAGTTCCTATGGTTCTTCTCACATGTTGAGTTTTCAAGAACAAATCCAAGCCAAGTGTGTGGGCTTGCAAATTACACCAACAGCTCCCCCTCAAGCCAAACACTTTGGCTTAAGTCTTCATCTTCAATCTTCAATCACATCCTGCAATCCAATCATGGTTTTGAATCTGCATAATTTGTTTCCATCCAAAGCTTTAGTGAGTAAATATGCACATTGCATATTAGTAGACACATAGGTCAACTGAATGTCCTTGCTTAGCAACTTTTCTCTCACATAGTGGTAATGAACCTCTATGTGTTTTGTTCTAGCATGATATATTGGATTAGCTGCCAGGTGAAGAGAGCTTGTGTTGTCTCCAAAAATAATTGGGGGCCTAGTGTATAGGCCTAACTCTGTATACAAAAGCTTTAACCAAATAGCTTCTTGAGTGGCATTGGCTAGCCCTCTATACTCTGCTTCAGTGGATGACAATGCCATTGTTGGTTGCTTCTTGGCTGACCAAGAAATAGGTTTATCACCTGCAAAAGATAAGTATCCTGATGTGCTCCTACTATCATCCTTGCATCCTGCCCAATCTGCATCTGAATATACTTTAATATCAATATATGATGTATAAGGAAAGTACAAACCATGGTTCTCAGTTCCTTTTAAGTACTTCAAGATCTTCTTTGCAGCCTCTAGGTGAGGTACCCTTGGTTTGTGCATGAATTGACTTAGCACACTAACTCCATATGCTATGTCAATTCTGGTCAAGGTAGCATAATTCAAACTACCTACCATACTTTGATATCGTGTAATGTCTTGGACTTCATCCCCTTCATGAGCACTTAGCTTTAGGATGACCTCCATTGGAGTACTTGAGATTTTTGCATCCTGTAAGCCAAACTTTTTTAACATATCCTGCACATACTTCTTCTGAGTGATATATATACCTGAATTAGTATAAACCAATTCAAGTCCTAGAAAGTATTTCAATAATCCAAGATCATTGATCTTGAACTCTTTCATCATCTGATTTTTGATGCTTCTGATTCCTTGGACATCATTACCTGTAATGATGATGTCATCAACATAAACACAGAGATAGATTACCTCTGAATTGATCCTTTTGATAAATAATGAAGTGTCTACCTTGCTCATAGTAAACCCTTGGTCTTGAAGGTATGTTGTCAGCCTGTAGTTCCATGCTCTAGGTGCCTGCTTCAATCCATATAGAGCGCTCTTCAATTTACAAACATAATTTACCTTCTTGGGATCTTCATAGCCAGGTGGTTGTGACATGTAGACTTCTTCAGATATCCATCCATTCAAGAAAGCATTCTTGACATCTAATTGGTACATGTTCCAATTCTTGGATGCAGCTACACTCACCAATACTCGATTGTTGGCATCTTAGCCACAGGAGAAAATATCTCCTCATAATCAATGCCTTGGGTTTTTGCAAAACCCTTGGCTACCAACCTAGCTTTGTACCTGTTGATTGTACCATAAGAGTTCCTCTTTAGTTTGTAGATCCATCTGGATCCTATCACTTTCATAGAGTCCTTCTTGGGTACCAAGTCCCATGTGTCACTCTCCTTGAGAGCTTCTATTTCTTCATCCATAGCACCTTTCCATTCTGGTTTGGTGATTGCCTCTTCATATGAACTTGGTTCTTCACTTAACAAGTCCTTTGCAAGATAAATTGAATGCTTAGTTACAAGAGATGTATCATACCCATATCTGATAGGCTTCTTACTTTCTCTCTGAGATCTCCTCATTGCTTGATTTGAAGATTTTGGTATATCCTCAAGCTTCTTCATCTTCATCTTTCCTCTGGACTTCCA
Source organism: Ceratopteris richardii (assembly GCA_020310875.1). NCBI lineage: Eukaryota > Viridiplantae > Streptophyta > Polypodiopsida > Polypodiales > Pteridaceae > Ceratopteris > Ceratopteris richardii. The sequence goes on along the minus strand of MU260091.1, from coordinate 615,533 downwards.
TGCCTTGAATTCTTCAAGATTGATTGTGTCATCATCTTCTGAACTTGAGTCTTCCTTCTGGATTGGTTCTTTCTTTGAGAGTTTTGGAAAATCCTCTTCCAAATCATAAGGTAGACTAACCTTCTTGCATTCATTCTCATACCATGAGTCATTCTCATCAAAGGTGACATCTCTACTTACCTTGAACCCTTTATTGGTTGGGTTGTAGAATCTGTACCCTTTTTTATTCAAGTCATAACCAATAAAAATACATTTTTCTGCTTTAGGGTCTAGCTTTCCCCTTACCTGTGAGGGAATATGCACATATGCTACACAACCAAAGATTTTGCAATGATCCAATGATGGTCTCTTACCATGCCAAGCTTCATAAGGTGTCATTCCATCAAGAGACTTTGATGGAAATCTGCTTATGAGATAGGTGGCAGTAGATACACTCTCTGCCCAAAGATAATTTGGCAACTTCTTTTCATTAAGCATAGACCTAGCTGTTTCAACAATTAGTCTATTCCTTCTTTCAGCTACCCCATTTTGTTCAGGTGAGTACCTTGTGGTTATCTCCCTTTTGATGCCTCTTTCCTGCAAGAAATCTTCAAACTCATTTGAGAAGTATTCTCCTCCTCCATCTGACCTTAGCTTCTTCAAGTTCCTTCCTGTTTGATTTTCAACTAGTGCAAGATATCTTTTGAAGCAATTAAACACTTCATCCTTGTGCTTCATAAAGTATAAGACAGTCCATCTGCTATAATCATCAATAAAAGACACATAGTACCTTGAACCTGAAATGTAGGGATCCTTGCTAGGTCCCCAAACATTTGTGTGCACCAAGTCTAGGTAGTCTTCATGCATAAAGCCTTTCCTTGAATAGGGCAACCTGTGAGACTTACCAAACTGACAAGCACCACACTTGTAAATCATGTGTTGCTTGGACACATTAGGTATCCCAAGCACACATTGATCCCTGCTCATTTGCTTCAAGGTCCTTTCACTATGTGCCCTAGTCTCTTGTGCCATATTTCTAATTCTGAAAGTGTTTGATCCTTGTAATTGTATAAAGCAATGTTTTTGGTGTCTTCTAGCTCAAAAGTAAATAATCTACCTGATTTTTCTCCCTTGGCTATCCTTTTGAATCCATGTCTTGGGTCCTCCACATATGCTCCATGTTGAGTGAATCTGACCTGCAAACCTTTCTCCACAATCTGACCAACACTCATTAGGTTTTTGGTAATGGTTGGTACATAAAGTACCCTGCTCAATAGGTTCTGGTTACCATCACAAGTTTTTACATTTCCAATCTTTACTACAGAATGCTTAGTATCATCACATGTCTGTACTTGATGTTTTCCCTTGGGTTCCTCAAGATCAGAGAGTAGTGCCACATTGCCAGCTACATGATTAGAACACCCTGAATCAATATAAAACAGATGATCATCATTGATACCTGACTTGGAAGTCATATTCATGATCAATAGGGAGTCATCTTGCTCCTCTGTGTAGTTGTTGTAGTCTTTCCTATTTCTGAATCCTCCTTGGTAGTTACCATTGTGGTTGTAATTGTTGTTGTAGTTATTGTTGTAGCCATTGTAGCCTTAGTGTTGGTTGAACCTGCCTCTGCCTTGAGAGTATCCACCTCTTTGATAGCCTCTTCCTCTCTAATTTTTGTAGTTTCTGTAGCACTCATCTGTGGTGTGGTTAGACAATCCACAAATATTGCATGGTGATGAATTGTAGGGTCTCCCCCTACCTTGCTTACCTCCTCTGCCCCTGCCTCTTGAAGATCTACCTCTCCTTGCATAGTTGGCTTGGGAGGTAGAACCTTCATCCTCTTGCTTTTTACCTTTACCTTTGTCTTTAACCTTTTTATCAGTATATAGGGCAGAAGGAGTGTTACCTTTAGATGTATCTCCAACGTTTGTGAACTTTGCTTCATGTGTAAATAGTTGGCCCATCAGAGTTGTGAGATCTGGGGTATGCATGTCCATGTAGAGATCCATTGCAGTGGTGAAGCTTTCCCACTTATCATCTGCCTTGAGTCCATTTGTTATTTGCCTTACTATTTGTTCCTCTTCAATCTCCTCTCCAATGCTTGCTAATTGGTCTGCCACATCTTTAATCTTGGTCGAAAATTCTGAGACTCATTGCTTTGGTTGCTTCCTAAGGGTTGTGAATTCAATCCACAATTGATTCTTCCTGGCCCTTGTGTTGGAAGAGAAGTATGATGACAGGGTTTCCCAAGTCTCTTGGGAAGTCTTACAGTTCCTAATATGAGGTAAAAGGAAATCAGATATAGGGTTAAGAAGATAAGACCTTGCCAATGCATCTTTTGCACACCATGTGTTGAGCCTCTCTTGTTCATCCTTGGTGGGTAGTCCTCTTGCTTTGAATGAGGGCAATTCCTCATCTCCTGAGATGAATCCAAATAAGCTTCTTCCTTGTAGATAGGTCTTCATCCTTAGATACCAAGCTTGGTAATTGTTCCTGTCCAATTTGTCAATGAATGAAGGAAAACCATCTCCCATGTTACCTTATTTGCTCTGATACCACTGTTGGGAGAAATGGTTGGATACACCTAGAAGATTGAGTTGGTGCTGCTAATCCTGCTTTGCACCAGCCCTCAGTGACTCCAGATATGATTAGTAGACACCCTTAGCTTCCAAATGATACCAAGAGATCATATATGTACTTTGCAAATGATGTATGTAGTGATCAAATCAAAACAGACTACTTGATACTTCACAAATCCAAGAAAACTTGCTATTTTGGTATTGACACCTGCTCAGAGTTATGCTCAGTATGACCACTACACTTACAATTGGCAAAATTCCTTCTAGAGGTATTCTATTAGCTTAGTAAGCTACCATTTGCAAGTGGAATGAGATAAAATGATAAACTATACTCAGAGAAATCACTTTAGCAAAATTATGGACACCCCCGACTTTCTAGGATATATGCAGACAAATACCAGTGAGCACTTCGATCGCAATTTCTCGAGAATGGCTGAACCAAGTTGCTTCAAACTTTGTATGCTTGTAGTAT
>MU260091.1:597500-602500 GCA_020310875.1 Ceratopteris richardii | reverse complement strand
TTCTGAAGGATCCATCCATCTTTCCCAACAGTGGTATCAGAGCAAATAAGGTAACATGGGAGATGGTTTTCCTTCATTCATTGACAAATTGGACAGGAACAATTATCAAGCTTGGTCTCTAAGGATGAATACCTATCTACAAGGAAGAAGTCTATTTGGATTCATCTCAGGAGATGAGGAATTGCCCTCGTTCAAAGCAAGGGGTCTACCCACCAAGGAAGAAAAGAACAAGAAAGGCTTAATACATGGTGTGCAAAAGATGCATTGGAAAGGTCTTATCTTCTTAAATCTATATCTAATTTCCTTTTACCTCACATCAGGAATTGTAAGACTTCCCAAGAAACTTGGGAAACCTTGTCATCATATTTTTCATCTAATACAAGGGCCAGGAAGAATCAATTGTGGATTGAATTCACAACCCTTAGGAAGCAACCAAAGCAATCAGTCTCAGAATTTGTGAGCAAGATCAAGGATGTGGCAGACCAATTAGCAAGCATATGAGAAGAGATTGAAGAGGAACAAATAGTAAGGCAAGTAACCAATGGACTAAAGGTAGATGATAAGTGGGAAAGCTTCACCACTGCAATGGATCTCTACATGGACATGCATACCCCAGATCTCACAACTCTGATGGGCCAACTATTCACACATGAAGCAAAGTTCACAAAGGTTGGAGATACATCTAAAGGTAACACTCCTTCTGCCCTATATACTGATAAAAAGGTTAAAGACAAAGGTAAAGGTAAGAAGCAAGAGGATGAAGGGTCAACCTCCCAAGCCAACTATGCAGGGAGAGGTAGATCTTCAAGAGGCAGGGGCAGAGGAGGTAAGCAAGGTAGGGGGAGACCCTACAATTCATCACCATGCAATATTTGTGGATTGTCTAACCACACCACAGATGAGTGCTACAAAAACTACAAAAATCAGAGAGGAAGAGGCTACTCAAGAGGTGGATACTCTCAAGGCAGAGGAAGATTCAACCAACACCAAGGCTACAATGGCTACAACAATAACTACAACAACAATTACAACAACAATTATAATGGTAACTACCAAGGAGGATTTAGAAATAGGAAAGACTACAACAACTACACAGAGGAGCAAGATGACTCCCTATTGATCATGAATATGACTTCCAAGTCAGGTATCAATGATGATCATCTGTTTTATATTGATTCAAGGTGTTCTAATAATGTAGCTGGAAATGTGGCACTACTCTCTGATCTTGAGGAACCCAAGGGCAAACATCAAGTACAGACAGGTGATGATACTAAGCATTTTGTAGTAAAGATTGGAAATGTAAAAACTTGTGATGGTAACCAGAACCTATTGAGCAGGGTACTTTATGTACCAACTATTACCAAAAAATTAATGAGTGTTGGTCAGATTGTGGAGAAAGGTTTGCAGGTCAGGTTCAATCAACATGGAGCATATGTGGAGGACCCAAGACATGGATTCAAAAGGATAGACAAGGGAGAAAAATCAGGTAGATTATTCACTTTTGAGCTAGAAGGCACCAAAAACATTGCTTTATACAATTACAAGGATCAAACACTTTCAGAATTACAAATATTGCACAACAGATTAGGTCACATAGGTGAAAGGACCTTAAAGCAAATGTGCAGGGATCAATGTGTGCTTGGGATACCTAATGTATCCAAGCAACACATGATTTACAAATGTGGTGCTTGTCAGTTTGGTAAGTCTCACAGATTGCCCTACTCAAGGAAAGGTTTTATGCATGAAGACTACCTAGACTTGGTGCACACAGATGTTTGGGGACCTAGCAAGGATCCCTCCATTTCAGGATCAAGGTACTATGTGTCCTTCATTGATGATTATAGCAGATGGATTGTTTTATACTTTATGAAGCACAAGGATGAAGTGTTTAATTGCTTCAAAAAATATCTTGCACTAGTTGAAAATCAAACAGGTAGGAACTTGAAGAAGCTAAGGTCAGATGGAGGAGGTGAATACTTCTCCAATGAGTTTGAAGATTTCTTGCAGGAAAGAGGCATCAAAAGGGAGATAACCACAAGGTACTCACCTGAACAAAATGGGGTAGCTGAAAGAACGAATAGGCTTATTGTTGAAACAGCTAGGTCTATGCTTAATGAAAAGAAGTTGCCAAATTATCTTTGGGCAGAGAGTGTATCTACTGCCACCTATCTCATAAACAGGTTGCCATCAAAGTCACTTGATGGAATGACACCTTATGAAGCCTGGCATGGTAAGAGACCATCATTGGATCATTGCAAAATTTTTGGTTGTGTAGCATATGTGCATATTCCCTCACAAGTACGGGGAAAGCTAGACCCTAAAGCAGAAAAATGTATTTTTATTGGTTATGCCTTGAATCAAAAAGAGTACAGATTCTACAACCCAACCAATAAAGGGTTCAAGGTAAGTAGAGATGTCACCTTTGATGAGAATGACTCATGGTATGAGAATGAATGCAGGAAGGTTAGTCTACCTTATGATTTGGAAGAGGAGTTTCCAAAACTCTCAAAGGAAGAACCAATCCAGAAGGAAGACTCAAGTTCAGAAGATGATGACACAATCAATCTTGAAGAATTCAAGGCATGGAAGTCCAAAGGAAAGATGAAGATGAAGAAGCTTGAGGATATACCAGAATCTTCAAATCAAGCAATGAGGAGATCTCAGAGAGAAAGTAAGAAGCCTATCAGATATGGGTATGATACATCTCTTGTAACTAAGCGTTCAATTTATCTTGCAAAGGACTTGTTAAGTGAAGAACCAGGTTCATATGAAGAGGCAATCACCAAACCAGAATGGAAAGGTGCTATGGATGAAGAAATAGAAGCTCTCAAGGAGAGTGACACATGGGACTTGGTACCCAAGAAGGACTCTATGAAAGTGATAGGATCCAGATGGATCTACAAACTAAAGAGGAACTCTGATGGTACAATCAACAGGTACAAAGCTAGGTTGGTAGCCAAGGGTTTTGCACAAACCTAAGGCATTGATTATGAGGAGACATTTTCTCCTGTGGCTAAGATGCCAACAATCAGAGTATTGGTGAGTGTAGCTGCATCCAAAAATTGGAACATGTACCAATTAGATGTCAAGAATGCTTTCTTGAATGGATGGATATCTGAAGAAGTCTACATGTCACAACCACCTGGCTATGAAGATCCCAAGAAGGTAAATTATGTTTGTAAATTGAAGAAGGCTCTATATGGATTGAAGCAGGCACCTAGAGCATGGAACTATAGGCTAACAACATACCTTCAAGACCAAGGGTTTACTATGAGCAAGGCAGACACTTCATTATTTATCAAAAGGAGCAATTCAGAGGTAATCTATCCCTGTGTTTATGTTGATGACATCATCATTATAGGTAATGATGTCCAAGGAATCAGAAGCATCAAAAATCAGATGATGAAGGAGTTCAAGATCAATGATCTTGGATTATTGAAATACTTTCTAGGACTTGAATTGGTTTATACTAATTCAGGTATATATATCACTCAGAAGAAGTATGTGCAGGATATGTTAAAGAAGTTTGGCTTACAGGATGCAAAAATCTCAAGTACTCCAATGGAGGTCAACCTAAAGCTAAGTGCTCATGAAGGGGATGAAGTCCAAGACATTACAGGATATCAAAGTATGGTAGGTAGTTTGAATTATGCTACCTTGACCAGAATTGACATAGCATATGGAGTTAGTGTGCTAAGTCGATTCATGCACAAACCAAGGGTACCTCACCTAGAGGCTGCAAAGAAGATCTTGAAGTACTTAAAAGGAACTGAGAACCATGGTTTGTACTTTCCTTATACATCAGATATTGATATTAAAGTATATTCAGATGCAGATTGGGCAGGATGCAAGGATGATAGGAGGAGCACATCAGGATACTTATCTTTTGCAGGTGATAAACCTATTTCCTGGTCAGCCAAGAAACAACCAACAATGGCATTGTCATCCACTGAAGCAGAGTATAGAGGGCTAGCCAATGCCACTCAAGAAGCTATTTGGTTAAAGCTTTTGTATACAGAGTTAGGCCTATACACTAGGCCCCCAATTATCTTTGGAGATAACACAAGCTCTCTTCACCTTGCAGCTAATCCAACATATCATGCTAGAACAAAACACATAGAGGTTCATTACCACTATGTGAGAGAGAAACTGCTAAGCAAAGACATTCAGTTGACTTATGTGTCTACTAATATGCAATGTGCAGATTTACTCACTAAAGCTTTGGACGGAAACAAATTATGCAGATTCAAATCCATGATTGGATTGCAGGATGTGATTGAAGATTGAAGATAAAGACTTAAGCCAAAGTGTTTGGCTTGAGGGGGAGCTGTTGGTGTAATTTGCAAGCCCTCACACTTGGCTTGAATTTGTTCTTGAAGACTCAACATGTGAGAAGAACCATCGGAACTTATGGTTATAAGTTCTTACCATTTTACTTTTTTGTAAAAGTCTAAATGAATTGGAATCTTATAGATACACCTACTTGATAGATTCGTGGAAAATTAGAACCTGTGATTGAGAGAATATCTCCCTACTTTTAGAGGAGTGATTAAAGGGAGTCAAGAATTCAAATTTGAATTCAAACTCTCACTCACTTAATATATAAGTTGTACTTGAAAAGTCGCGGAGTGTGTCACTATTCCGGAGGCTAATTTCATCTATCATTGAGTGTGTGAGCTCTACTCCATAGCCTACACCTTTGAGTACCATTTGGCAATGTTTATCATGTCAATGGGAATGTACATCAATGTGAATTAATACATATCTTTACATTCATCATCTCTGTTATTCTCTGAGTGTACTACTTCAAGTCTGTCAACTTCAAAGAGGCATATCTCAGTGCCTACTGCACCAAAGCAAGTGATTCAAAGCTTGGTAGATCCAGCTCAAAGCATACTACAAGCATACAAAGTCTGAAGCAATTTGGTTCAGCCAATTTTGAGACATCACCGTCGAAGTGCTCACTCATATTTGTCTGCATACTTCCTAAAATGTCGGGG
>MU260091.1:582500-592500 GCA_020310875.1 Ceratopteris richardii | reverse complement strand
AACCAATTACCTTCATACACTCCTTCTTTGGTACCACTTCCCAAGTATCACTCTCCTTTAGTTCTTCAATCTCCTCATCCATAGCTTCCTTCCATTCTACTTTTTTCTTTGCCTCCTCGTATGATGCTGGTTCTTCAATTAACAAATCTTTTGCAAGATAAAAAGAGTGCTTAGTAACAAGAGAAGTTTCATACCCATATCTGATTGGCTTCTTGCTCTCTCTTTGTGATCTCCTAATTTCTTAGTTGGAAGATTCAGGTATATCTTCCAATTTCTTCATCTTGAGTTTGCCTTTGGACTTCCATGCTTTGAACTCTTCAAGATTGATGATGTCCTCATCATCTGAATTGGTATCTTCATTCTGAGTAGGCTTATCCTTAGTAAGGCTTGGAAACTCCTCTTCCAAGTTGTAAGGTAGTTTTATTTTCCTGCATTCACTATCAAACCAAGAGTCATTTTCATCAAAGACAAAATCTCTACTGACCATGAATCCCTTGTTTGAAGGATTGTAGAACCTGTATCCTTTCTCATTTAGATCATATCCAATGAAGATGCACTTATGTGCCTTAGGGTCAAGATTACCTCTTATCTGAGAAGGGATATGCACATATGATATACATCCAAATATCCTGCAATGATCAAGTGAGGGTCTTTTACCATGCCATGCTTCATATGGGGTCATCCCATCAAGTGATTTGGATGGCAACCTGTTTACAAGATAAGTGGCAGTAGATACACTCTCTACCTACAAGTACTTAGGTAGTTTTTTCTCATTTAACATTGATCTAGTTGTCTCAACAATCAATCTATTTCTTCTTTCTGCTACCCCATTTTGCTCAGGAGTATATCTTGTGGTAATTTCTCTCTTGATTCCCTTCTCCTACAAGAATGCGTCAAAATCATTTGAGAAGTACTCACCTCCTCCATCTGACCTTAGCCTTTTGAGGTTTATCCCTGTTTGATTCTCAACAAGTGAGAAATACTTTTTGAAGCAACTAAATACTTCATCTTTGTGCTTCATAAAGTACAATACAGTCCACCTACTATAATCATCAATGAAGGATACATAATACCTTGATCTAGAGATTGAGGGATCCTTGCTCGGTCCCCATACATCTGTATGAACAAGTTCTAGGTAGTCCTCATGCATGTAGCCTTTCCTTGAGAAGGGTAACCATTGAGACTTTCCAAACGGACAAGCACCACATTTATAAATCATGTGTTGCTTGGATACATTAGGTATCCCAAGCACACATTGATCCCTCCATATTTGTTTCAAGGTTCTTTCACCTACATGCCCTAATCTTTTATGCCAAATTTCAAGCTCTGATAATGTTTGATCTTTATAACTATAAAGTGCAACCTTGTATCCTCAAGTTCAAAAGTGAATAGTCTACCTATCTTTTCTCCTTTGGAAATTCTCTTGAACCCATGCTTGGGATCCTCGACAAATGCTCTATATTGGTTGAATCTAACCTGCAAACCTTTTTCCACAATTTGTCCAACACTCATCACATTCTTGGTAATTGTTGGTACATATAGAACCCTACTCAACAGATTCTTGTTTCCATCAGAGGTCTTACCATTTCCAACTTTAATCACTGAGTGCTTGGTGTCATCACCTATTTGTACCTAATGTTTACCCTTTGCTTCCTCAAGGTCACAGAGAAGAGCTACATTGCCTGCCACATGATTTGAGCATCCTGAGTCAATGTAGAAGACATGATCATCATTTATACTTGGTTTTGAAGTCATGTTCATAATCAGAAGAGAATCTTCTTGCTCCTTTGTGTAGTTGTTGTAATCCTTTCTAGATTTGTATCCTCCTTGGTAGTTGCTATTGTAGTTATTGTTGTAGTTGTTGTTGTATCCTTGGTGGTGATTGAATCTTCCTCTTGATTGGGTGTATCCACCTCTTTGGTAACCTCTACCTCTCTTATTCTTGAAGTTCTTGAAACACTTATCTGTAGTATGATTTGATAATCCACAAATATTGCATGGTGAGGAGTTATAAGTTCTCCCCCTACCTTGTTTACCTCCTCTTCCTCTTTGTTGATGTATAAAACACCACAAGAAATGAATTAATGTGACACTATAACACCTCTATGGTCACCATTAACTCATTGCCACTCCAAACTTTGAGAAATGATAGCCGAAACCAAGAACTTTGCTTCTTCAGATTTTTCTAGTCACTAAAATAACATACCTTCAGTATTTTGCTAATTTCTCTTAGCTCAAATAATATTTCTCCAAGATCTTTTATAGGATGAAACTAGAAGAGTAGAGCTTTCCAACAAGCTATGATATCCATGAAACAAATCTCAAGAACTCAAGTTATGGCCTTCACAACATCACCCTATATGACTTGCCAAAACTGGAAATTTTGCCTCCTTTAGTAATTGTGAGTGTCTAAAAATAAAAATTCGATGCCTAGCATCGAATTGCAACCAAAAGTTGATGTCGTGCATCGACTTTGAGCTTTTTCAGCTACTTTTTCAGTGCCAGAATTACCCCCTTGAACACACACATGGACAAGACCACTTTTCTGTGGGAAGTCGATGCGGGGCATCGACTTTATGTTGAAACTCGATGCCATGCATCGAGTTGCTCCACAAACCTCATGATTTTAAGACGTTCTAGCAGTTCATAATACTCAGAGAATAAAACACGGACTTATGAGCACAAACTCGATGCCAGGCATCGAGTTGCTTGGAAAACTTGAACTTTTGATATCATTTCACACAGGACAAGCATGGAGATGATGGAGAGAGTCTCATACACAGAACTTTAACTATTTCTTCTCATAACTATGAAAAACTCTGAAGTTTTACAGATGCTTTCTCACTCAGAGAATCCCGACTATACTCAGTCGTACAAAATGAACTCCTTCTCACATTCTATCACTCTCTTCCACTTCTAGAACTAAAGTGAACTAACTTTACAAATATGATACACTTGTGAATTGGTCCCTTCACATAGGCATGTGGTTTTCTTCCTAAGATTTGACCTTCAAATATATATCCAATTAGTGATTGTTTCTCCAACAGCTCCCCCTCAATCACTATTTGACATTCTCTGTTTCTTCATATCATCTTCTTTTTCTTTTACTCCTGCCATGCTTTTGAATCTACTAGTCTTCACACCATCCAAGCTCTTTGTCATTATGTCTGCTATCTGATCTTTAGTAGAAATGTACTCCACCTCAATCTCCTTCTCCATTACCTTTTCTCACACGAAAGAATAATGTATCTCTATATGTTTTGTTCTTGCATGAAAAACTGGATTTGCTGCAAGATAAAGTGAACTCATATTATCTCCATATATTGTAGGTGTACCTTGATCAATGCCCAAGCTTTTGAACAATGTCTGCATCCATATGACCTCCTTAGCTGCTTCCACAAGTCCTTTGTACTCAGCTTTAGTTGATGATAATGCTACTGTATGTTGTTTCTTTGAACACCAACTTACAAGCTTATCACCAATGTATATCATGTAACCATGAGTTGATCTCCTGTCATCTTGATTACCTACCCAGTCTGAGTCACTATAGGCTCTCAACTTCAAATCTGATGTAAAAGGATAATATAATCCTTCCTTTATAGTTCCTTTAATATATCTGAGAACTCTTTGACCTACAATCCAATGTGGGTCCTTTGGACAATGCATGAATTGTGACAAAACTCCCACTGCATAACTAAGATCAGGTCTTGTTAGTGTAGCATAAATCAAACTACCCACAAGAGATTGATACTTCCTCATATCTTTGTATTCTGCACCATCATATTTACTGAGCTTGTGATTAACTTCAAGTGGAGTTGAAGCTTCTCTGCAATTTTCCATATCAAAATTCTTCAATAGATTCAGAAGATACCTTTCTTGTGATACATATATGCCATGATCTGTATAAGTGACTTCCATTCCAAGAAAGTATGACAACTTTCCTAGATCACTGATCTTGAATTCTTTTTCAAGTAACCTCTTTACCTCCTTGATTCCTTCATGTGAAGTACCTGTGATTATAATGTCATCTACATAAATACAAATGTAGATTGTACCTTCCTCTGTTCTTTTGATAAGTAGACTTGGATCTGCTTTTGAACTTTGATATCCAAGATCATTAAGATACTTCACCAGTCTATAGTTCCATGCTCTTGGAGCTTGCTTCAATCCATACAATGCTCTTCTCAACCTGCAAACAAAATTTGGATACCTAGAATCTATAAACCGTTGAGGTTGTTCCATGTATACCTCATCTGATATGTATCCATTCAAGAATGCATTCTTTATATCCAATTGACTTAGGGTCCATCCTTTTGAAGCTGCAATAGCAATGATTGTCCTTATAGTTGACATCTTAGCTACAGGACTGAATGTCTCATCATAATCTATGCCATAGGTTTGGGCATAGCCTTTCACCACCAATCTAGCTTTATATCTCGCTATACTTCCATCTGCAAGCTTCTTCACTTTATAAACCCATTTATTTCCAATTACTTTCTTACCATTTGGTTTAGGAACAAGTTCCCATGTCTTGTTCTCCTCTAATGCATTGAACTCTTCCTTCATTGCTGCTTCCCATTGCTTCTTACCTTTAGCTTCATCATAGTTCTGAGGTTCTTCATCATCTTTGACCATGTAAGCATAAATCTTCTGAGTTATGTAAGAAGTATCATAAGAATACCTTTCTGGTTGTCTTCTAGTCCTGCTTGACCTTCTTGGTTCACATTCTTCATATGTGTCTGGATACACCTCTTCATCAAATATAGGAGCTTCTTCATTCCTTCTTGTTAATCCACTTCTGGATGTACTTGCTTGCATATAGTCTTCATCTCTATTTACTTGCACAATTGATTTTCCTTTCTCACATCTTCTTACCTCTTCTTCAAATTCTTCAGCTGTATTACTTTGATCTGCATACCAACTTTTCTGTTCATCAAATGTAACATCTCTAGAAACAATAAATTGTTTGGTTAGAGGATTGCACAATCTGTAACCCATCTACTTTTCATCATAACCAAAGAACACATATTTTTCTGCCTTTGGTTCAAGTTTATGTCTAAGTTGTGATGGCACATAAGCATATGCAACTGATCCAAACACTCTACAATGATCTATTGTTGGTTTCTTACCCCACCAAGCTTCATATGGAGTCATTCCATTGAGAGTTGCACATGGTAATCTATTCACAAGATATGTAGCTGTATTTATAGCCTCAGCCCAAAGATAATTTGGACAATTCTTCTCCTTTAGCATAGCTCTAGCAAACTCAACCAAAGTCCTGTTCCTTGTTTCTGCTACACCATTTTGTTGTGGTGTATACCTGCAGGTTATTTCTCTCTTAATACTTGCATTCCAAAGATAATCATTGAACTCTTGGGAGAAGTATTCTCCCCCTCCATCAGACCTCATTCTTTTAAGCTTTTGACATGTGACTCTCTCTGCATATGCATGAAAATGCTTGAAGGCTCCAAACACTTCTGATCTTTCCTTCAAAACATATAATGTTATCCATCTTGTAGCATCATCAATGAAAAGAACATAATACCTTGAGCCACTAATAGATCCTTCTTTTGTTGGTCCCCATACATCTGTATGAATGAGCTCTAGTAGTCCATCATGTTTTAATCCTTTCTTTTGAAATGGTAACCTGTGTGCTTTTCCCATTTGACATGCTTCACATTTATAAACCATATGTTGACTCTGCACATTTGGTAATCCTAGTACAAACTGATTAGCAACCATAGCTTTAATTCCTCTTTCATTGAAGTGACCTAATCTCTTATGCCAGAGATCAAGTTCTGTAATCACTCCTTCACCATGTGTGAGCAAAGCTTGACCAATGTTCCCTTGCACTCTTAAAGTAAAGAGTCTACCTTCTTTCTTACTAGAGACAATCTGATTATATCCATTCTCTGGATCTTCAACAAATACTCCTTCATTTGTAAATCTGACTTGAAAAACTTTTTCAACTATCTGCCCCACACTAATGAAGTTTTTAGGTATTGTGGGAACATACAAAACATTGGTTAGCAAATCTGCTCCACTCTTGCATTTCACTTTACCAATTGAATGTACACTATGTCTTGTATTGTCACCTGTTTGAACAGTATGACTAGAAATGCCTTTTTCCAATTTTGACATCAATTATATGTTTCCTGACAGATGATTAGAACATCCAGAGTCAATGTAAAATACCTTTAGATCTTCTTTATCTGATGTGCTGATTGAATTCATCATCAATGATGTATGACTTTCATTCTGTGTGTCATTTGCATAATTGTAGTAGGTGGTGTTGTAGGATTGATTCTGTCCCCAACTTCTTCCTACACCTCTACCATAGCCTCCTCTTTGATTTTGTCTACCTCTTTGATTTTTTCTACCTCTTTGAACATTACTTTGATATCTTCCACCTCGACCTCTACTATTGTTGTTTTGATTCTGGTTTGATCCTTGTTGGTTGTGCCAACAATCATGAGCCAAATGATTACTCAATCCATAGATCCAACAAGCCTTCTTGTTGTTATTCTGATTACCTCTTCCTCTTCCAAAACCTCTTGCTCTTCCTCTACCTGTGCCTTTACCTCTTGCATAATAAACTTGAGAAGTTGACTCTTCTTCATCCTTTGCTTCACCTTTATCTCCTTTCTTCTTGTTCTTCATGTACATTGCAGAACTTTGTCCTTTATCTCCATCTCCCTTCAAGTCTTGCTCATATGTGAGCATCAAACCAAGCAACTGGTTCAAATCTGGAACATAATGATTTAATGAAATTTTTGTTGATAAGACAAAAAGTTTCCACCTTTCATCCCCTCTCAAACCTGCAAGTAGTTGAGCAATCAATCTGTGATCTTCAACATCTTCATCTATGGATCCAAGACTATCTGCTAGATCCTTCATCTTAGTGACATAATCACTATTACTTTGACTTGGCTTCTTCTTGAATGTTGTAAACTCTGACCATAGACTTGCTTTCCTTGCTTTAGTAGTGCTTTGGAAATGATACTCCAATGCATTCCAAATATCTTCAGATGATTCCAATCCTCTGATGTGTGGTAGCAAATGATCAGAGATTGTATTGTAGATGTAGGCTTTCGCACTTGCATCCTTCTTCTGCCAATGCTTTAAAGCATCAAGTTCTTCTTTCTTTGGTCGGCTTTCATCTGCAAATATTGGCTTCTCTTCTTCACCTGTTACATATACCATGAGATCCTTACTCATAAGTAAGGCTTCCATTCTCATTACCCATGCGGGGTAATTATCTCTGTCCAGTTTGTCAATGGAGATATGATCTGCCATACTCCTTCCCTTCTGCTGCAACCTGTGAGCTTAAAGGATAAAGGATAATACCTTTTGGAGTTCTTTGTGTATGAGGATACTTTTGAAGTAACCTTTTGATGCCTTGTGTCTTCAAATGCTTCACCTTTTAAACTTTAATGGAAAACTTTCCAAAACTTCTCGTACCTTTGCCGCCTTCTGTTCTTTAGGACCTTTCTGGCTCTGATACCACTTGTTGATGTATAAAACACCACAATAAATGAATTAATGTGACACTAGAACACCTCTATGGTCACCATTAACTCATTGCCACTCCAAACTTTGAGAAATGATAGCCGAAACCAAGAACTTTGCTTCTTCAGATTTTTCTAGTCACTAAAATAACATACCTTCAGTATTTTGCTAATTTCTCTTATCTCAAATATTATTTCTCCAAGATCCTTTATAATATGAAACTAGAAGAGTAGAGCTTTGCAACAAGCTATCATGTGCATGAAACGGATCTCTAGAACTCAAGTTATGGCCTTCACAAGATCACCTTGTATGACTTGCCAAAACTAGAAATTTTGCCTCCTTTAGTAATTCTTAGTGTCTAAAAATAAAAATTCGATGCCTAGCATCGACTTGCAACCAAAAGTCGATGCCAAGCAATGACTTTGAGCTTTTTCAGCTACTTTTTCAGTGCCAAAAATTACCCCCTTGAACACACACATGGACAAGACCACTTTTATGTGGGAAGTCGATGTTGGGCATCGACTTTATGCTGAAACTCGATGCCAGGCATCGAGTTGCTCCACAAACCTCATGATTTTAAGAAGTTCTAGCAGTTCATAATACTCAGAGAATAAAACACGGACTTATGAGCACAAACTCGATGCCAGGCATTGAGTTGCTTGGAAAACTTGAACTTTTGAAATCATTTCACAGAAGACAAGCATGGAGATGATGGAGAGAGTCTCATACATAGAACTTTAACTATTTCTTCTCATAACTATGAAAAACTCAGAAGTTTACAGATGCTTTCTCACTCAGAGAAGCCCGACTATACTCACTCGTACAAAATGAACTGCTTCTCACATTCTATAACTCTCTTCCACTTCTCTCTCCGCGTCAGTTGATACAAACTAACTTATATAGATTTTCGCATTCTCGTGACTTTTAAAAAACTTCTAGAACTAAAGTGAACTAACTTTAGAAATATGATACACTTGTGAATTTGTCCCTTCACATAGGCATGTGGTTTTCTTCCTAAGATTTGACCTTCAAATATAGATCCAATTAGTGATTGTTTCTCCAACACTCTTGATGATCTACCTCGCCCTGCATAGTTGACTTGGGAGGTAGTTCCTTCATCTTCTCCCTTCTTGTTCTTGCCTTTCTCTTTAGACTTATTCTTATCCGTGTATAGAGTAGAAGAGCTATTACCTCTTGATGAATCCCCATTCTTGTTGAGCTTGGCTTCATGGCTAAATAGTTGCCCCATGAGTGTGGTATTGTCTGGAATCTGCATGTCCATGTATAGATCCATGGCAGTTGTGAAGCTCTCCCATTTGCCATCAGCTTTAATACCATATATTACTTGCCTTACAATCTGGTCCTCTTCAATTTCGTCTCCTATGCTTGCCAACTGATCTGCTACATCCTTAACTTTGGTCACATACTTTGAGATAGGTTGCTTAGGTTGCTTTCTTTGAGTTGTGAATTCAATCCACAATTGATTCTTCTTGGCCCTTGTGTTGGAAGAAAAATAAGAAGACAATGTTTCCCAAGTCTCTTGGGATGTCTTACAGTTCCTAATATGTGGAAGAAGAAAATCAGAGATTGAGTTGAGTAAGTTAGACCTTGCTAATGCATCCTTGGCACACCATGTGTTGAGTCTTTCATGTTCTTCCCTTGTAGGTTGTCCTTTGCTTCTGAATATGGGCATCTCCTCATCTCCTCAGATGTATCCATAGAGGCTCCTTCCTTGTAAGTATATCTTCATCCTTAGAGACCATGCTTGATAGTTGTTTCTGTCCAATTTATCAATCAAAGAAGGAAAACCATCTCCCATTTTACCTTAGCTTTACTTTGATACCACTGTTGGGAAAGATGGATGGACACTTCAAGTGATGAGTTGGTACAGCCAAATCGTGCTTAGTACCAGCCTTTTGTGACTTCAGAGTTGATATGTGGGCCCTTTTTGCTTTCCAAAGACACCATAAAAGTCCCTATGTACTTTGGAAATGATGTATGAAAAGATTGAATCAAAACAGACTACTTCCAAATAGAAGACTCAATGAAAACCTTCTGATTTTTATCATACACCTGCGCTTGTAATGCTCAGTGCTACAAGTACAGTAGGAATTGGAAATATTCCTTTTAGAGGTATCTAATTAGCTTAGTAAACTAATGATTCCAAGTGAAATCACTTGAAATGATCTATTATACAAAGAGAAAGCAATTTAGTAAATAGATTATTACGCTCAATTTTTTAGGACCTCTATAGAGTTTGAGCAGTGAGTGATTCGATCCGCTTCTCTCCAAATTGGCTGAATGGATTTGCTTCAAACATTGACAGCATGTAGATGACTAGGAGCGGATTCCAAGAACCTATAGATCATTGAATTGGGTGGAGAAATGAGTGAGATATGGCCAGCACAAGTTGACAGTTAGAAGTGACTATAACAGAGATATCATAGATGAACAATGTAGATATAATGTATTAATGAACAATGTTGTACAA
>MU260091.1:570000-577500 GCA_020310875.1 Ceratopteris richardii | reverse complement strand
CTTGTGTACAAAAGCTTGCTGTGTTTAGGAATCCCCTTCTTGAAAATTGATGACCTCCTTACTAGCATTCACTGGTTTGTCCGTACCATAGTTAGAACCTTCTTATTTGTGATTCCATCCCATAGTCCATCACTTGGCAATCTCCAAAATCCATCATCCTTGATTATTATATTTCCTTGTGCGGTAGTGCAATCATTGACTTCGGCATCAAATGGACCTCAAAGAACTTCACATATCCCTCCTTTTCCAAAGTCCGTGAGACATACGACGAGTGCAAATGCATTCCCCCTTTTCTGAGTTGGAGAATGAAACATTCATATACACATCCTCTACATCATCTTGGTGTTCATCCTTCTCATGCCCCAAAGCGAACTCTTTCCCGATTCAATCTGAGGAGGCCGCAACTGCTTCATTATGCTTTCATGCTTCAACTCCCTCCTCCGATCGCCCCAGGTGTGAGCATCTGAATGAATGCATGTGTGTGTATACGCATGGGGGTATGTGTGAAATTATGGGGGTACGTGATTGTGTATGTGTGTGTGCTTTGTGCATGTGTGGGGTGTGTGTAGGGATGTGTGTGTGAGAGTGTATTTGGGTTTGGATATGGTTATGTATGTGTTTGTGCTTATGTGTGTGCGTGCATGTGCTTGTGTATGTATGAGTGCGTGTGTGTGTAGGGATGTGGAAGGGGGTGTGTACATTTGGGTGATTGTGTGAGTGTATGTGTATGCGTGGGGGTGCATGTGTGTACGTGAGGGTATGTGTGTGTGTGTTTGCATGTGGGTGTCTGTGTGTGGGTAGGTGGCAAGAGTGTGTGGTGGCGGGGTGAGGGAGGCAGAGAGGGGCGGCAGAGGTGAGCGGGGGGGAAAAGTTTGTGAGGGCGGGGGGGGCCGAGTTGTGAGGGGGGCGGAGTTGCGGGTGGAGAGAGGCGGAGCTCGGGGGCTTGCGGGTGGCGGGTGGCGGGGAAGGGAGCAGCGGGTGGTGGAGGTAGGGGGACAGCGGGGCGGAAGACTGAGGACCAGGCGGAGGGCAGAGGAGTGGAGTGGGGGTGCAGAGGCGGAGCTATGCGGAGGGGAATGGGGCGGAGCTAGGCGGAGGGGGGGGGGGGGCGGAGCTAGGCGAAGGGGGGGAGCGGAGCTAGGTGGAGGGGGTGGGGCGGAACTAGGCGGAGGGGGGGGGGGGGGGGGAGCTAGGCGGAGGGGGTGGGGTGGAACTAGGCGGAGGGGGGGGGGGGGGCGGAGCTAGGCGGAGGGGGTGGGGCGGAACTAGGCAGAGGTGAGGAGGGCCGCGGGGGCAGGGGTGCGGGATGGCGGGGAAGGAGAGGGTTGAGGGTGGCGGGTGGGATTAGGCGGGGGGCAGGGAGAGGATGGCGGGGCGGAGGGAGGAGAGGATGGCGGGGCGGAGGGAGGAGAGGATGGCGGGGCGGAGGGAGGTGAGGATGGCGGGGCGGAGGGAGGAAGGCGGAGGGCGGGGCGGGAGTGGGAAGGCGGAGGGCGGGGCGGGAGTGGGAAGGCGGGTGGCGGAGGGGTTGGGTGGGTGATGTGGAGGCCAGCGGGCGGGGGAGGAGAGAGAAGGGAGAGGGGAAGAGAGAGCGGGGGGGCGGAGGTGGGCGGACCGGCGGAGGGCGGAGGGGAGGGCAACGGGTGGCGGAGGGGAGGGTAGCGGAGGCGGGGGTGGGGGCTGCTGCGGGTGGCGGAGGAGAGAGAAAGAGGGGGGAAGAGAAAGGGAGAGAGAGGGAGGGAGGGCACGCGGGGGCGGGGGAAGTGAGAGAAAGGAGGGAGGAGAGAGAGAGGAAGGGGAAGAGAGAGAGAGAGAGAGAAAGAGGGCACGCGGGGGAGGAGAGACTAAAAAGAGAGAGAGCGAAAGAGAGAGAGAGAGAGAGAGAGAGAGAGAGAGAGAGAGAGAGAGAGAGAGAGAGAGAGAGAGAGAGAGAGAGAGAGAGAGAGAGAGAGAGAGAGAGAGAGAGAGAGAGAGAGAGAGAGAGAGAGAGCGAGAGAGAGAGAGAGAGAGAGAGAGAGAGAGAGAGAGAGAGAGAGAGAGAGAGAGAGAGAGAGAGAGAGAGAGAGAGAGAGAGAGAAAGAAGGAGGGCATGCGGGGGAGGAGAGAGAAAAGAGAGAGAGAGAGAGATAGAGAGAGAGAAAGATAGCGAGAGGGGGAGAGAAAGAGAGAAGGGACGGGAAGGCGGAGAGAGAGAGGGAGCGAGAGAGAGAGAAAGAGAGAACGAGAGAGAGATAGAGAGAGAAAGGGAAATAGATGAGAAAGTGAGAGGCCCAGAGATAAAACAAATCAACTGAAATGAAAGCAACCATCCGCCCGGAATACCGAAAGCACCAACTTCAATCTGAAAGCACCAACTGCCCAGACACAATTATGTCCAAGAAATAGAACTGAACATTCCCTGAAACTGCATCTGAGAGCTTCCCTTCACATCAGAATGCCAAGAGCTCTAACCTCTACAGACCCCCACATCAAGCTTTTGCACCGTCCATGGTGCAATTTCTTCCTTCTTCTACTCGTTTCAATCTAGTTTATTCTGTAATCACTGAAAGGAAACATGGTATGTACAGGGGCGGAATGCTTCCATTTTGACCTAGTTTAGATACTTCTTCACCCGGGAGATGTTGACAAGGGGCATCCTTTTACCTTGCAGATCTTCCAGATGCACTGCACCATGTGGCAATACCTTGATAACCTTATATGGTCCTATCCATTTGGGTGCCAATTTAGTTTGAATTGGTGGAACCTGATGCACTAAAACCATGGACCCTTCTTTAACTTCATTCGATCTCAGATACCTGTCATGTAATTTCTTGCGCTCTTCTTGTGTCACCAGAAGTTTCTGCATTGCCCCTTCTCTGTACTCTTCTAATGCCACCAATCTCTGAATGGGGGGTTCAATTCCAATAGTTTTGATTCTTATTTCTTTTCTGATGATAAATTCAAATGGTGCCAATGCCTCTTTTCCATAAACTAAGCGAAATGGAGTCTCGCCTGTGGTTCCCCTCTTTGTGGTTCTGAAAGCCCAAATTGCACCAATCAGTGCTAGAGGCCAGGAGCTTTGATGATCAAAAGCTAATTTGCGAAGCAGTCCAATCAAAATCTTATTGGAACTCTCTGCTTGGCCATTTGCCCTGGGGTAGTAGGCACAAGATTTTTTATGGAAGATTTTGTACCTATCAAATATAAACTGGAGCAATTGATTTACAAAATGTGTGCCCCTATCACTAGTAATTTCCAGTGGGCAACCAAATCTTGAGAAAATACGTTTATACATAAATTTAGCTACTGTTAAAGCCGTGCAGTCCACAGTTGCTTTAGCCTCTATCCATTTAGTGGCATAGCATGTGGCCATCAAAATATATTTTTTACCTCCTGGTTGCCCAGTAGGGCTAATTGGCCCTATGAAATCAAGGCCCCATCGTTCAAATGGAAGCCATCCAGTAGATATGACTAATGGTTGGAAGTTCAATCTGGTTGGCGTGGGAGCACATCTCTGACAGATGTGGCATTCTTTTGCAAACTTGATTGCATCCTTGAAAATATGAGGCCACCATAACCCTTTGTGGATGATTCTATGAGCCAATTCTTCCCCCTTTAGGTGTCCTTCATTGTGCGCAGCCTCCAGCAAAAGATTTACCTCTTCTGGATAGACACACCTTCTCAATATATCATCCTGACAGTATTTATATAAATTTCCATTTATAAGAGAATATGTTTTGGTTTTCAGGAGCAGTCTTCTCTTTTCCACAGGTGTCAAGTGTTCTGGGATCTTTCCAGTAGTGAGAACATGAAGAATTTCCTCATACCAACTAGTCCAAATTGTTACTAGGAAGAGATTGCTATCCACTAGTTCATCATTGATACCTGTTGCCTTTTCACTCATTGCTGTCCTGGACACTTGATCTGCCATGTAGTGCTCTTTTCCTGGCTTAATATGAATATCAAAATTAAATTCCTGAAATAGGAGTAACCATCTCCAAATCCTTCCAGCTACTCTAGGTTTGTTTATTAAATACTTCAAGGGCTGATGATCAGAAATAACAATGAAATGTACACCAAGGAGATAATGTCGGAACTTCTGAAGAGCAAATACGATAGCCAAACCTTCTCTTTCCGTTGTACTGTAATTTCTTTCAGCTTGGTTGAGTAGTCTGCTTGCATAAGAGATAGGTCTATCCACTTTGTGAGATGATGGTTGAGCTAGAACTGCACCAACAGCATGAAGACTAGCATCTGTATGCACATGAAATTCCAATGACCAATTAGGAACACTTAAAAGTGGAGCAGTACATAGCCTCAACTTTAGTTCACAAAATGCTTTGTCAGCTTCAGCACTCCATGAGAAAGGGATCTTTTTACTGGTAAGCCTTGACAAGGGCTTAGCAATTTCCGAATACATCCTAATGAATCTTCTGTGATACCCTGCATGGCCCAAGAAACTTTGCACTTCCTTTGTGCTTTGTGGAATTGGCATAGAAAGAATAGCTGTAACCTTTGCAGGGTCAACAGTTATACCTTCAGCAGATACTATGTGACCAAGAAGAGTACCCTTGGTGACCAAAAAGTGACATTTGTCAGGATTCAATTTCAAACCTGTTTTGAGACATTGCTCAAAAATTTCTTTTAAATTTTCCAAATGGTCATGGAAATCTTGAACTGCTGCTCTTTTATCTGTACCTGAAAATACTGAAAAGTCATCCACGAAAATGCGTAGATATGTTGTTAACCATTTGCCCAATATCAGATACATCGTTCTATTAAATGAAGCTGGCGCATTCTTCAACCCAAAAGCCATACGAGTATAGACATAAGTGCCCTAGGGAGTGACAAAGGCTATTTTATCCCTATCATCAGGATGGATCACTATCTGATTGTAGCCACTAAAACCATCCAAGAAACTATACAAAGTGTGACAAGCTACTTCCTCAAGCACTTGCTCTGTGAAGGGCTGAGGAAATCCATCTTGAATAGTCACTTTATTCAAAGCACGAAAATCAACACATACTCTTATTTTTCCACTATTTTTCTTGGGCACAATAACCATAGAAGAAAGCCACCTGGAATGTTCTACTGGCACAATTATACCTGCTTCTTCTAATTTTGTAATCTCTGCTTTTACTGCCTCTGCATACTTCGGATTGAGTCGATATGGCCTACTTCTTACAGGTGCAGCTCCCTCAACCAAGGGTATCCGATGTAATCCAAGATCTTCTGGTATTCCTGTTAGATCTTTGTAGGACCATGCGAAGACACTTTTATAAGTGAAAAGCAAAGAAGTTACCTTCTGTAGCAAGTGAGGATAATGCCACAACCAGGATGCCAAATGGACCATTTGAGGGTTCTCTTCATCCCCTAAATTTACTTCTTGAACCAATGTTTCAGGACTGGTCTTGCTTGAGAAATCATCTCCACTATATGCAAGAGTGGATTTTAATTTATATTCTGCAACATGCTCTTTCATCCATCCTTGAGGTATATCTGCAAAAGGAAGATCTTCTCTGTTCTTTGGTTCATAATCTTCCCTCTCTAATACTTTTATATTGGTTGCCTCTTCACAGCTTGCATCATCCTGCAACTGCTCATTCTCTAATACCTTGTGGTCTTCATTTACCTTATCTGCAACTTCTTCCTCAATTTCATTGATCTCCACTATGCAACACTCTGCACTTCCCATCATCCAATTTAACAATGTATCATCTTCTTGGGGTAGAGAGGGCATTACCTGAGTATCCACAGTATATCCAGTGGTTTTTCCTGAATCAAATCCTTCTTCCAAGTGTAGTTGCAGTTGGCTATTGGTATTTGTTGAAATCCATAGTTTATTTTTTCCCCAATCTTGCAAAGCTTTTGCTTGTCTCAGCCAAGGTCTCCCCAGGAGTAAAGGATAGGAAGTCTCCTGTGGAAGTGTAATAACAACAAAATCCAAAACTAATTGGCAACCCTGTACAATCATCAATACCTTTTCAATAATGCCAAGTGGCGCAACCCGATGTTGATCTGCCAATGTAACCGTGAATGGTGCCAACTTGGTGGGGTTCAATTTCAGCTTCTTCATTGTAAAATCTGGCATCAAATTGATACTAGAGCCTCCATCTATGATCACACCTGTAAGAGCTTCATCCTTTACACAAACTGATAATCTTGAACTTTGGTAGTCTGCTAAGGGTGCAGGAGGAAAATCAACCATGAATCCATCTATACTAGGTGATTGGACTAAATGAGCAGAGTGTATAATCTTTAGTAAGTCACTTCTTATTTTTGAATCCATCCTTATAAGTTCATAGAGACTAATCTTGTGATGAATACCTTTCAAGATCTGTTCAATGTTTACCTCTTGAGTATTTTCTTGTAGACGTGTTGGTTGGCCCCTTAGAGAAGTAGTCATTTCTTCATAAGCTCCTTCAATTTCCACTTGGTCCTTCCATGCAGACTTCTTTTCTTCCTCTTTATCCTGAAATCCTTGTTGTTCATCTCTATGGGTTGCAGCTGCTTGCCTAGCTCTAGTCATTATGGGCATTGCAGAGGATGAAACGGCATAAGACTGAGTAGTTTTTCCTTCTTCATGTGGAGAGACCGCGATCATGTGGATTGGAGCAGGACGACCTCTTGGGCAATCTTTGGTATAATGATCTTTGGCCTCTGGACAATGTTGACAAGGAGGTGCATCTTTTGGAAGAGAACACCTATTTTGCATGTGGCCGTACTCACCACAACGATAGCACATCAAAGGTCTATTATATCTAGGCTTTGTAGGCCTATTCTCCTCTTTATTAGATGTATTTGAAGTGCTAGCATAATATGAATCCAAATTTTGAGGGTTACCTCTCTGCTGTGTACCCTTGAGGTAGTAGCAATCCCTTGCTTCATGACCATCTTTTCCACAAAATTGAGAGCTTACCTTAATAGGGCAATTAGCATTGGAATGTCCATTGTTGTTACAGATTGTACACCAAATTTGTCTCCTTATATCCTGAGTGGTCTTCAAATTTTCTAACTCTCGGCGAAGTTGGGCCACTTCATCATCAGTTCGACGCAGTGGTGGCAAGACCTTCTCTTCTTGTTGATTTTGTTGCATCTTCAATGCTTCCAGTTCCCTCCTTAGTTGCTCAATAGGATCCAGGTCTGCAGCATACTTAGGTTGTGCATTCCCTTCAAAATGTTGCCTTGCTTCTTCAATGTGTGATGCCGCTGCAACAAAATCATTGAGAGTGGCATCCAACCTAAGAGATTCACGAAGCTTCTGCTGAGATGACCTTGGCAGAGCCTTCTCTATCCACTTTTTAACCAAAAAGTCACCTGGAGCATGTGGCAGACGTGCAACAAGTGCTTTTGTTCTAGTGTGAAGTTCATGAAAAGATTCACCTGGCCTTAGCTTCAAATTCTCTAGCTGATCTAGAGCTCTTTCCGAAGAATCACTTGGTCGGAATGTTTGTGAGAAAGCCGCCTTCAGAGCCTCCCATGTAGTGAAATGGCCATCTGCATATTGACTATACCATTTAT
>MU260091.1:525000-565000 GCA_020310875.1 Ceratopteris richardii | reverse complement strand
AATCAAAGAGATAGAGGAGGCAGAAATCAAAGAGGTAACTTCAGAGGAAGAGGTGGTAGAACTTCATATGCTAGAGGAAGTGGAAGAAGCTTTCAACCTTAGTCCTACAATAACAACTATTATAGTTATGCATCAGATCAGAAGGATGACATGACTCTCATCTTGAATGCAACACATGAAGCAGTACGACAAGATCAAAGGGTATTCTTTATTGACTCAGGATGTAGCAATCATTTGAGTGGCAACATATCATTGATGACTGACATGGAAGCAAAGATGAGTGGACATATAGTTCAAACAGGAGATAACACCAAGTATTAAGTGGAAAGAATTGGATCAGTGAAGACAAAGAGTGGAAGCACACTCTTAAGCAAGGTACTTTATGTTCCTACTATTCCTAAAAACTTTATGTGTAGGACAAATTGTGGAGAAAGGATACGAAGTCAGATTCACTAATGATTGTGTTTATGTGCAAGATCCAAATCAGGGATATAGAAGCATCATTGCAGGTAAAAAAGAAGAAAGACTTTTTACTCTCAAGGTCCAAGGTAATGTGGGACATGCATTGTTTACTTATGGAAGTCAAAAGATATGTGAGTTAGACCTATGGCATAAAAGGTTAGGTTATTTCAACGAGAGAGCCATAAAAGAAATGTCAAAGAATGATGTAGTGCTTGGTTTGCCAAATGTTGAAGGTCAACACATGACATACAAGTGTGAGCATGTCAATTAGGTAAAGTACACAAAATTCATACAATAAACCACAATACAAGTATTCAAACATGCTTGAGTTGGTTCATACAGATGTGTGGGGTCCTTCAGGGGACTATAGCATAAATGGATCTAGATATTATGTGTTGTTTGTTGATGATGCAACAAGATGGATTACACTTTATGTAATCAAGGACAAATCTGAAGTGTTCAAGAAATTCAAGCATTATCATGCTTATGCATAAAGGAATACAAGACAAAAGCTCAAGAGGTTGAGATCAGATGGAGGGGGAGAGTATTTTCCTAAAGAGTTTGATGATTATTTGTGGAATACAGGTATAAAAAGAGAAGTAACTTGCAGGTATTACCCTCAACAAAATGGAGTGGTAGAAAGAAGAAATAGAACTCTTGTAGAGTTTGCAAGATCAATAATGAAAGAGAAGAATTGTCCAAACTACTTGTGGGCAGAAGCTATCAACACTGGAACATACCTTGTGCATAGGTTACCCTGCAAAGCTTTGGATGGTAGAGCACCTTATGAAGCATGGTGGGGTAAGAAACCTACTCTTGATCATTGTAAGGTATTTAGATGTTTGGAATATTCTTATGTTCCTTATCAATTAAGACATAAGCTAGAACCCAAAGCAGAGAAGTATGTGTTTATGGGGAGTCCATCTACAAAGCAATTTCTTGTTACAAAAGATGTTACATTTGATGAGCAAAGCACATGGTATACAGGATCAACAAATGATTATGCAGATGTTGAAGAACTTCAAAGGAAAGGGAAGACCAAAGTAAAGGTGTATGAAGAAGATATTGATGATGTTGATTGTAAAAGTAAATTGCAGGGCAATGATGAAGATAGGCCAAGATTTGATCCAGAATCAAAAGTGGTTGAGACTTCAAGAAGTGCAGAGGTCAGAAGATCTTTGAGAGAAAGAAAAGAACCTATCACTTATAGCTATGATACATCTTTCTTAACAACAAAAGATTATGCTTATATTAGGAAGAGAGAAGAAGATCCAATCACATATGAATAAGCTAAAGGTAAACAGAATTGGGAGAAGGCAATGCAAGAAGAGTATGATGCTCTACTTGAGAATGAGACATGGGAATTGGTGCCAAGACCAAATAACCAGATGGTAATTAGATGTAAGTGGGTGTATAAGACAAAAAGGTTTGCAAATGATAAGGTGTCTAGATACAAAGCTAGACTCATGGTTAAAGGTTATGCCCAATCATATGGGGTAGATTATGATGAAACCTCTAGTCCAGTTGTTAAGATGTCTACAATTAGAACTCTAATTGCTATTGCTGCTTGTAAAGGATGGAAGTTATCACAATAAGATGTGAAGAATGCATTTCTCAATGGATATATTGCAGATGAAGTGTATATGGAGCAACCGGAGGGTTTCATGGATTATATTGGATCAGATTATGTGTCTAAGCTCAAGAGAGCCTTGTATGGTGTGAAGCAGGCTCCAAGAGCATGGAGTTATAGGCTTGTTAAGTTCTTGAATGAATGTGGATATCAAGCTTCAAAAGTAGATAGTAGCTTGCTAGTGAAGGCAAGTCAAGATGGCTTTATATACATGTGTATTTACTTTGATGATATTATTGTCATAGGAACAGATGATCAAGGAATCAAGGAGCTTAAGAAGAAAATAGAGAAGGAGTTTAGGATAAGTGATTTGGGGAAACTTGTCTTATTTCTTAGGCATGCAGATTGTGTATACTCAACATGGAGTATATGTTACACAAGAGAGATACTTGAAGAATCTTTTGGTAAAGTTCAATATGGAAGATTGTAAGAGTTCAACTATTGATGGAGAGTGTTAATCTCCAAAAGACAAGCTCTCCTTGATGTTAGACCACCTCTATATCAAGAATAACTCTAAAATTCAACCAATTTTGGAAGACAAGTGCCAAACTATCAAGACTTTAGTTAACTGTGAAGAAAGTCACTAAACAAAAAAGTCTGCTACACATTACTCACTCATTAACTGATCAAATGTATAAAGTTTTTTATGAAACTTTGTACAACCTGTCCACTAGAAAATTCACACCTCCTCCAAGTTAAACCATCTCAAAATTTTCAATAGATTATGAGAAATAATCCAAACAATCTACCTATGCCTGAAACTGCCTTCTTGTAGAGTCGACTTTGATACTTGCAAATTCTAACACATAGTTCTCCCAAACTAGAACCCGTTTAAGCAAATGCTTTTAGCCATAGATGGATTACCTTCCAAGTTAGATTTTGATTCCTAATTTGTGCAAAAGGTTACATTGTGCACTAACAAATGATCAATTCTTTGATCATCGAGATCGCACCTATTTCAGAAGACACTCATCACTTCTTCACATATAAATGTTCCTACACATAATTCTCTCAGCCTCTTTGCAATTAGGCTCTCAAATATTAACCATAGATGCATTAGCTATGGAATTAGATGCCTACTAAACGATTTCTGATATAATCAAACACAGAAGGAGAAATGAAGAAAAAATCGACGTGCAGTTCTCTGAAAATTCTTTCTATTCAACTCATCATACATCTGATGGATGATTCACACAATACTCATAATCTATTCCTTTCTATCTCATCTATACTTCATCTCTCACACCCAATATGACCATATATATATATATATATATATATATATATATATATATATATATATATATATATATATATATATATATATATATATATATATATATATATATATATATATATATATATATATATATATATATATATATATATATATATACAAGCCATAGGCTGTTTAGTAACAACTAGCAAGTGTTCTTTCTGTGATACAAATAAAGGATAAAGTGAGCCAACTTTGCTTCCTTTTGCAGTAACCATATTGCCCTTTGATATATGAAAGGACTGAGCATAGAAGACTACCTTGTAACCAAGGTCATCAAGTTGACCAACTAACATCAAACTGCGTGATAACTGAGGTACATGGCATACATTATGCATAGTAAATTTTGAACCATCAATGAACTGCACAACCACATCTCCAATCCCCACAACATCACACTAGTAAGAATCCCCAAGTCTCACGGTACCAAGAGACTTTCTTGCATAATTAGAGAACCATTCTCTATATGGTGTCACATGGAAAGAAGCACCAGAATCTAACAGCCAGGTGTGGGAAAGAGAATCAGCCATAAGTGCCTCAGTTGACAAAGTACTATAAAGTGTCAGCACATCAACATCATAAAAAATAGCATTAATCTCTTCAATCTTCACAGTCTAAGTAGATGGTGCAGATAACTGTTTAACATGCCCCTCAACATTCTGTCCTTTACCTTTAGCATTCTTTAATGCATAACAGTCTTTCTTCATATGTCCTTTCTTATGATAATAATGGCATTCCATATCCCTCTTCCTTGATTTACTTCTACTCTTATTCCGTTGACCATTCTTTTCCTTGTTCTTGCTCCTGCCATGTTGCTGATTCTTTCCTTGGTAAGAATCACGAACATTATATGCATCCCCACTCTAAGTGCCAACCATAGATTTTCTACGAATCTCCTCACTCAAGAGTGCTCCACATATGTGATCATAGATGAGTTCACGACCAGGTGCACTATTGCTAATAGCTATGTAGAATGTATCCCATGATGATGGCAGGGTGCATAATAGCAATACTGCTTTCATCTCATTATCCATATCCATTTTCTAATCTTCTAACTAGGAGAATATAGCATCAAACTCATTTAGATGAGCAGCAACACTATCTGTGTCCTTCATGCGAAGGTCATATAATTTTTTCATTAGATACACTTTATTTGATGCTGTCTCTTTTTTCATATGTATTGCATAACTTCTTCCAAAGCTCCTCTGCACTTTCACAGTCTAATAATGTAAAGTAAACATTATCTGCCAGGTGCAAGCAAATGGTAAACCTGGCCATTTCATCTAACTCATCCCAATCATCTTCATCCATGTCAGCAGGCTTCTTTGAAATCCCAATTACTGGCTTCCATTACCTCCTATGAATCAGCACATCTTTAATCTAATTCTTCCATAGAGCAAATTTTGTGCCATCACACATCTGTTGCACTTTCTAAATGATGCTCCTAGCTTGAGCATCCTTCTTCATCCAGTTCTTCAAATTTGCAAGCTCTTCCCTAGTTGGAACACTAGGATCTTGAAACTCAGGCTTTTCTTCTTCTCCTGTGATGAATGCCATCAAATCTTTGCTCTTGAGGTGTGCCTGCATCCTCATGGACCAAGCTCGATAGTTCTCCCTATCTAGCTTATCAATCTGCAAGCTTTCTCCCATCTTTGATCCTCTACAAGTTTTAAGATAAATAAATAGGCTTTGTACCTTTAATGTAAGGCTTCAATATTTCTGATCCTTTCCAGCTCAATCTTCGCACTTCTTCAGGTTTTCTTCAAGAATTTAATCTTTTCCTCCGTCAATTAGAAGATCTTTTAATGTCTGCAACAGTCGGTACTTCCAATGCTCTTTTCTTCACTTTGTATTGCACCTTTTGCTCTAATACCACTGTTGGAGACCTCTAAACCTCCAAAGTCTTGATCTATACTGATTTAAGAGCATCTCTATATCAATTATAGACTGTAGCTCAAGCGTAAGCACCACCTCCTTTACTTGTCAATCCGCGGAGACGTGAGGACCGGTATGAAGACCACGAGCAAGTGAAAGCACAAGTGCGTGAGTGAAAGCACACAAGCATGCACACACATACACACACATATACACACACACGCACACAAGGCAAGATCAAAGAGAGGAACAATGGAAAGCTTTGACTGCAAAAGAGTTCTCTTACAAAGCTCTATTCTCTAACCAGCTAACCTCAAAAATGAGCTCTCTAGCTCTTTTTATAGTTTTTTGACTAGTTTTGGCCCTGTCCAGACCTAGTGTCCAGCCTAGTTAAAAATTAGGTTCCAGGGCTTATTTGAGGGCTCAAACGAAGTCTAAAAATTATGAAAATTGTTACGATGGTACTTCTAATACTCCTCAAGCTCAAGGACTCCTCGGCTTGAACAAAATAGAGTTATAAAAATAGATAATGGTATTTACAATGGTTTTTAGTGATGAAAATCACTATTTTTGTAGGGGATTCTTCTGAAAATTTGACATACACTTCTTGGAGCTCCCTACTTGATCCCTTTCCTTGTGTTTCCACCTTTTGATGTGCTTCCATGCTTTGTCCTTGACTTTGAGCTTCAACACTCCCCCCCCTCTCGAGTCTGTCGTCCCTGACAGACCCTTGTTGTAAGGGTTGTTCCATGTAGTGCTTTGAGAGGTGGTGTCCATCCATTGTATGAGCTTGTTCCTTGGATTCCAGCAAGAATGTGTTGTTGTGAGCTTTCAAAACTGCAAGTTGCTCAAAAGAGGTTGTCAAGATTGATTTGGAGCAACTACTGGCTTCAATTTGCTTCTGAGATATGGATGTTGTTCCCATGACGTCCGCTAGCTCTTCTAAAGATGATGTTGAGAGCAGTCATGCCAACTACTCATAACCCATAATGAATGATGGGTAAGTGTGTTCGTGCTTGGGTTGAAAAAAGTATGTGCCTTGTGCACGGCCTTGTAATGTAGCCCTACGAATGCTTACTTGGAAAATGCATTGGAAGAAGTATGGTGCAAAAATTACGGGTCTTGAGCTAAGTGCTCAAGGGTATGCTGACGAAGAGGTTTCCTAATCTATCATGGTTATGGTGTTGCCAGAGTAAAGATACTTACCGTGGGGAAGGGTTGATTGATGTCTGTCTCTTCATGTTGTATACCCGGCATTTGTGATGGAACATTGGAGATGAATGTCCATGTTACTGGTCCACCGAAAAGTGTTTTGAGTGCCTTGTTTGATCTTCTCGTTTCAACGCAATGTTTGCCAAATACTGAGAATTGAATTTCTTTATATTCTTTGACAAACAACATTGGGTAACT
This sequence comes from Ceratopteris richardii, assembly GCA_020310875.1. Taxonomy (NCBI): domain Eukaryota; kingdom Viridiplantae; phylum Streptophyta; class Polypodiopsida; order Polypodiales; family Pteridaceae; genus Ceratopteris; species Ceratopteris richardii. Next base: position 558,347 of record MU260091.1, on the reverse strand, counting down.
ACACCAAGCTTAGTTTCACATATTCTCTTTAGTTCACCATAAGCAGGAGTCTGCTCATCTAGTATACAGACAAGGATTTGCGGGGTACCAAACAAACTCTTGCAAATATCTCCTTGGAGGCTCTCATACATATAGTAGTTACGCATCACTCAAGTTGTGGACCTTCAAGATCTTCACTCCCACCATGGTAAGGGGAAACCGTAGGTGTGGATGCCATGTTCATGCTAAGTTCTTGACATCTACCAGATAAGACAGCAATAATATCATCTGCTAGCCGAGACACACTTCTATCCCAACTGATAAATGCCCAGTAATCAAAAGTTCCAGCTTCAACTAAGCATGTCTCATTCATGTTCCATGAGCCAAACCTGGGAATAAGTTTTGACTCTCTCTCTTTTTTTTTTTTTTTTTTGGAGGAACAATGTCACCAAACAAGAAGATAGATGTTAGTATCAGAAAAAATAGTTGACATATGTCAATGTGCTCTTGTGCATGGGACTCTCCAATGTGTCTATGCACGGCCGTGTAATGTGGCCCTATATTAATGCATACTTTGGAAATGCATGACATGAATGGTGCAAAAGACAGGGTTGTGCAAGGAGCACATGGTTGTCGCTCGTCGAGGCTTGATGTTACTTGCAGATGTTGACGCCATCTTTCTTGGATGTCTCCATGGGATCGCGAGATGATGTAATCCTTCTTATTGGAATCCATTTGAGAACAACATTTGGCACAATAGAGATCACTTCAGGCGACTTCATCTTTGGATGCTTTCTGAACTGTGGTATCCAATGTGATTGGCCCTTTGGTTCGGTGTAGGCTACTTGTACTTTTGGCTTCCAAACCCATACCCTTTTTGCATATCTTCCTTCTATGGTTGAACAGGTGATTTGATCTTCTTTCGGTCTCTGTACGCAGTTCTTACCCTTTTCTGATTTTGGCTTCTTTGTTGAGACTTTTTGCATGTGGGAGAATATAGGTTGCTGTGGATGTAAGAGCTTCTTAGGTACCCACATCTGTAATTGCCCTTGTTGGGCTGCAGCTAATTTCTTAGGCACCCAAACTTCTTGGATAAATTGTGATTGAGCTTGTCCGAGCTGCTTCCTTCGTCTTCTGACCTGGTTGGCTTGCCTGGATGGGATTTGTGGGGGCAAGGCTGGTGGTTTCTCTCCTTTGCGTACCCAAATCTGCGTCATGCTCGGAACTGCTTTCTTATCGAATGGTTTCTTTCTGTTTGATGTGGCAATTGTCGTGATCGGTTGTGTTTGCCTCTGTGGTGGACTTACTAGTGTAGCTACTTGATTCTTTGGAGAAGAAGAAAGATCCACCCGCCTTCGAACCTGTTCTTCCACGATTGACTCCTTCTGCATCATAGAGCTTTTGACACATACAATATCTTCTTCCATATGATTAGTCTTAGAAGAGCTAAGAGAGTGTGTGGTGCTATGATCTGGGAGCATGCAGTTCTCTAATTCTAATGTAATGCATTGTTCATGTACCCAAACTTGAAGAATTTGACTTCTTAGGTTTAAGTTGACTGCATTGTCATAAATCCAATCTTGTCCTAAGACAAGTGGTTCTGTAAGGTTCTCATCTTGACACACTAGCACTTTGACTTTCATTGGAACATCTTGCAGGTAGATGGGAAGTTCCACCTCGCCCAAACAAGGGGTTTCCACACCTCCCAATCCTATGAGATAAGCTTCTATGGGATTGATGTTCAACTACAAGTCTTGGCAGTAGGAAAGTCTAACTGCACTGCTTGCTGCACCTGAGTCAATCAATGCCTTTACCGTCCTTGCACCCTTCCCTTGTCCTATATCTATGGTCACAAAGGGTCTTCGGTCAATGACTTGAGAAGTCGCTATGACTGACTTTTGGCACATATCCATGTGATATTTTGGGGCTTTTGAGTTGACATCTAGGCCTAATCGCCTTAACTTATTTTGCCTAATACGCTCTCTGGCCTCTGCCAGTGCTTCTTCTCTCACTCTTAACTCTTCTTCTTTTCGTTTCTTAGCAGTGTTGAGTCTCATTAGCATGTCCTCTGTAAGAGGTTCTTGATATAACTTGACTCTACAACCACTAATATAGTTTGGCAAGATATCACCTTCTAAAGTAGCCAATTGAACCGCGCCGCTAGTGGAAATTCTGTTAATGATCATGGGTCCATATCGTCGTTTTTCCAACTTACGGGCATGTTGTTTCAGTGTGTAAACCAACACTAGATCTCCGTCTTTCAGTCCCTTATCCTTAATGTGTGCATCGAAGTATGCCTTTTGCCTTTTCTTTGCAGCATAGATGCCTGCAGCCGCTCGTAGCCTTGTCTCACCTAAGCGTTCTAGATCAAAGATCCTAGATGACAATTCATGTCCATTCCACTCATACTCTTGTGCTACTTTTAAGGCAAGGATTAAGAAATCTAATGGTAGCATAGCGTTCTGTCCGAAGACCATCTGAAATGGGGTGGCGTTGAGTACCGTTTTGTAGGCAACTCGATAAGCCCAAATAGCATGATGAAGTTGTTTGTCCCAATCAGAGCATTTATTATTTACCAGTTTTGTCAAGACATTACATAGGATCTTATTTGTGCTCTCGGCCTATCCGTTAGCTTGGGGATGATAGGGGGCAGACTTCTTATGTACCACCAAGAATTCTTGGAGAAGATTTTCAATGACTTCATTTAAGAAGTGGGTGCCTCTATCGCTGACTAACTCTATTGGTAATCCATATCTCGTGAACACATTCTCGAATAAGAACTTAGCCATAGTCTGAGCATCATTCTTTGTTGTGGCTTTCACTTCTACCCACTTGGTAAGGTAATCTGTGGCTACAATAATGTACTCTCCATGGGAGTTTCTAGCTGGGGGGTTAATAGGACCTACAAAGTCTATACCCCATTTCGAGAATGCACGTCCTCCCATCATTCGCCTAAAAGCATCTCGTCTTTTCTGATAGGATATTGCGCACGTTGGCATGTGTCACATTTCTTCACATAGGTATGTGCATCCATATGAAGAGTGGGCCACCAAAGTCCTGAGAATAGAATGGTCTTGATCACTCGGTCAGGACCAAAATATCCACCTGCAACACCACTGTGTGCAGTCGCTAAGACCTTTAAATAGTCTGATTCATGAACGCATAGTCTTAAGTAACCATCTTTGCCTCTTTGGTATAGGTTGTCCCCTACTAAGGCATAGCCTTGAGCCTCTTGCTCCATGCTTTGTCTTCTTGCTAGACTAGCCTCTTTGGGTAATCTTCCCGATCTCATAAACTCTACCAATGGAGCACTCCAATCTGGAATTAATGACACTTGATAAAGGGTCGCATGCTCCACTGGGGGTCTCTCTCTGCACCTTGGACAATTCTTAATCCACTCATGTATTTCTTTGTCCATGCAAGGCCAATACACTCCTAAACGCTTCAGATTCTGCAATGTTCGTTGTTTAGAATAGTGATTTCCTAGCATTCCTTCATGGGCTTGTTGCAACCAACTACTATGTTCATCATCCTCCACACAACAAGCTAATACACCCTCAGTATCTTGTTTGTACATGCTTCCTGCTAATATGTGATATTTTTGTGATTTTACAATTTCTTCTTGTGATGTTTTCACATTCTTATTTGCAAGGCCAAAGGTTAGGACTGGTACCAACTTATTTGCCCATTTAGGAACAACTTCTAAATTGAACAGATAAGCATCGGGTAATTCGTCAGACACTCGTTGCGTTGACTCTCTTGAAGTGATGTGAGAAAGGTGATCTGCCCGAAGGTGGGTTCTACCTTTCCTGACAACAACTTCAAAGTCATATTCCATTAGTAAGAGGAACCATCTTACTAAGCGTCCAGTATTGCAAGGTTTATTGACCAAATATAACAAAGCTTGATGATCAGTGAAAAACTTGAACTTGTTGGCCAATAAATAGTATCTAAACTTCTTCACAGCATATACCATGCCTAAGCCCTCTCGCTCAGTTGTGGTATAGTTCCGTTCAGCTGCAGTGAGCTGTCTACTAGCATATGCTATGGGCAAATCTAAGTTTCCTTCACTTTTGGGTTGTGCGAGCACACATCCGATGGCATGATTCGATGCATCCACATGGACATGGAATGGTTTATTCCAACCAGGAGTGGTCAGTATTGGTGCTGTGCACAAACGTTTCTTCAGTTCATTGAAAGAATTCTCACATTCGTCGTTCCACTCAAAATTAGACAACAAGGCATAAAGGGATCTAGCTATGATCGCGTACATGTGGATAATCCTACGGTAATATCCACAATGACCCATAAAGACTTGTACCTCTTTAACATTCCTTGGCCTTGGCAGCTCCGCTATGGCTCGTACCTTTTCTTCATCTGTTGAGATTCCATTCTTAGAAACAATATGACCTAAGATTTTACCTTGCCGCACCATGAACACACACGTTTCTGGGTTCAGACACACTCGATATTCTCTACACATAAATCATCCACATACACTTCTAAGCTCTTTCGCAAGAACTCTTTGAAGACATGACACATGAGCCTCTAGAACGTTGCAGGTGCATTGGTGAGCCCAAATGGCATCACGCGAAATGCAAAGATTCCCCACTCTGTGGCAAAAGCCATTTTGTGTTGATCTTCTGGGGCAATGGCTACTTGATTGTAACCTGAAAATCCATCAAGGAAGCTATAAACTTCCTTGCCTGCAACACGCTCCAATAGGTGTTCCGTGATAGGAAGCGGATAGCTATCTCTGATTGTAGCGGCATTAACTTTTTTAAGGTTAATGCACACTCGCAACTTTCCATTCTTCTTGGGCACCACTACAATGGGGGACACCCATTCAGTATGCTCAATCTCATAGATGAATCCAGCTTCAATCAACCTATCAATTTCTTCTTTTATTTTGGCTGCATATGTATCATTATATGTGTAGGGCTTCTGTTTGGTGGGCTTGGCATCAGCAGTCATGGGGATAGTATGAGAGCAAATTCTTGGATCTACCCCCTTCCAAGTCTCTATAGTGCCACGCAAACACATCCCTATATTCCCTTAATAGAGCTACGAGCTCCATTTCTTCTCTTGCACTTAGGTCATCTCCTATATATGTGCATCTCTCTTCGTTCTCTTGGATGGTCACTACAATCTTCTTGGTCTTTTCTTTATTATCATATGATTCTCCTATGATGGCCTCTCTCTTAGGCATTCGTACCAAAATTTTGTGGTCGTCAACTTCATATTTCTTGAAGTTTTCTGGTACTTCAAACAATGATTCCTCCTCTTTTTGTTTCACTGCTTTTCTTTTCTTTTTCTTTTGACTACTCTCACTTCCATCCTTCGAATTTACCGTTTTAATACTTGTGAGAGGTTCTTCTTCTTTTTGGGTGAACACTCCTATATCTTCTAGATAGTGCTGCTCTGAGTTAAAGCAACTATCCATCACAATGGACTCTATATCATCCTCATTCTCTTCTTCTTCTATGATATTACCAGGGTCACATTCTTCTAGCAAGGGCTGACACATGAACACTGAGATATCATAACCCTCCTCATCACAATGAGGTGTCCATTGTTCTTCATTGACAGCAATGTCCATGGTGGCTAAGATTTCTGGCCAGCCATGAGGCTCAAACTCCTCATCTGGAAAGATCATCCGTGTGTAGGTTGGGTCTCTAACTGGTCTATCTCCTGGCGAAGTTCCTTCTTCTCTTGCCTTCAAGCGTTTTTCCTCTTCCTCTGCGACCTTGCACATCCACAAATGAGTATCTTCATGCAACCATTATGGATCAGGTGAACTTTCAAAATGCACAGAGATGGAATATTCTTTCGCTTTGTGGATAGGATTCCACTGTAGGGGTGGTACATCTCTGAAGGAGTAATCCTTCAAATTGACCTTGGTGGTGACCCCTAAGTGTTGTAAGTACAAGGAGTTGGTTCCCCAATCCTGTACTATTTGCAATTGTCGTAGGAAGGGTCTTCCTAGGATCATCTCATAAACATTATTTTTCTCAAAGTCACATACAACAAATGTGTGCTCAAACTCTACACCACAAGTGGTTAGAGTTATCCCTTCGAGCAATCCTAGAGGTCTTTCAAAATGGCCATCAGCCATTTGAAGCTTCATTCTAGCTGGTCTTAATGTGGGTTTGCCCCATTGCTTCCACAAAGAGGTGGTTGCAATAGCAACACCTCCACCTAAATCTATGATTGCCTTGGTTGTGTAACCTTGGTAGGTGATTGGAAGATAAGTATTACCTTCTTCACCCTCACACATGTCCCCTATTTTGTCTAGAGGTATCTCTGGTACTTTTTGCTTAGAGCCTGTTTTTGGCATATTGGACTCAAGTTCTGGGACCTGATCCTTCACATGATTCCATAGCTCAAGTTTTGCTTTGAGCAGCTCTTCTACAGTGAGGTGACATTGAACCTTAGTGTTCTTCACGACATCAGTATTCCTTGGAACCACTGAGTCTTCATTTCTTACCAGTATTGTGGGAGCTCTAATCTGGAGAGATTCAGATTCCCATGGGCCTGGAAATTGAGGCAGTTCTTCTAAGGTATTAGATTCAAAATCTAATCTTTCGTCTTCTTGTTGTTCTGCTTCATCCTCATAAATAGATGGAATGTCTTGGGGAAATTGATCATGAAGATCATCAATCTCAGGAATAGGAGGGGAATTACCCTTCTCCTTGGCCCATTTCTCTTCTTGTATTTCCCGCAAGAACTCTTGAGAGTACTGTTGAATTGAAGGAGGTATTCCAACATCTGTGGAATTAGGAACATAAGCTCCCATTGGTGGTGAGCTTCCTCTTTCAATAAATGGTTGAGCTTGTGGAGGTAAAGAAACTTGTGGTTTGTTTACCAACTGCTCTAATCTTTCTAGTAACCCTTGGAAATGCAAATCTGGTTTGACAAAGTTTGTCTGATTGAACTTTTGACTAGTCTCAAGTATAGCTTGAGCTTGTTCTACCATTTTCATGCACATTTTTATTCGTTCAATCTCTAAATCCGCTCTAGGGTAACTCTTGTCTAGATCTGCAACTGTTGGCCCTTCTTGAAGACGAGCCTGGTAGGCCTTGAACATCATGTCCAAGCCTTCTGGGGTTGGATCTGCAAGAACAGACCCTGGTTGCGGTCTATTTACAATGGGTGGTGGGGTGGGATGAGGTGGAATGGATGGAGTTTCGGCATGCAAGGGGTTTTGAGATGCAATGTCTTCTATTTTTGTTTTTGCGTCTTTCAAGCTTTCTTCTAGTTCCGATAACTTTTTATTCCACTTATGATTGGCCTTTTCTCTGGTATCCTTCCATGTTCTTGTTTTCCTCTTACTAGGCTCTCCTAATTCACTCGAATCCGATTGTTCTGCTGGTTTATCTTGTTTTAATGCTTGTGCCCTAGTAACTGCCTATACAGGTGCCACATTACTGCTACTTGAACTTGAATCCGCCACTAACCCTACCACATTAATGGGTGTAATCTTGGGTGCACTGGAGGGGTTTCTTGGACAATCTCTAGGGAGATGGTCTTTGCCACAATCAGGACAAAAAGCGTGTATTGTGATAGCCTGTCCTTGACTCGGAGATGGTGGGTGGGGATAGTCACGAATGAAATGGTCACCTTGACATCTAAAACAAGATCCTCTAGGGGCTTGTGGTCTCATTTGTCTCAATTGGGGCCTAGGGTTAGGATTTGTGTACATGACATTAGAGTATTCTGGCTCCCAATTTCGCTCCATAGGTGGTGCCTCATATTGATACGAGTAAATCTCACTATGCTCAGGTGACTCTGTGTAATAAGCATGTGGACTACCTTCATGGGAGTAGTCTAAACTATGAGCATGAGAGTCATTCTCTGAGATCAATGGGGTTAGTGGCACCAATGCTCTATTTGGATTTTCCTTTCCCACAACATACTTGACTGGAATCACGTTGGCAGGAGTTGGTGGTTGGTTTCCCAAGACAGGTTGTGGCCTATATGGTGCCTGATATTGCTGTTGTGGTCTATAATATGGTTGTTGGTATTGGTTCTAATACCTACCTTGTGGGTAAGGTTGCTGATAATTCTGTCTAACAACCTGCCTATTGTAGGGACAATCTTGAGCCGTATGGTTTGTGTACTTCCTTTCAATAGTGCAGTATGGGGTATTCCTTTCTCTCATGTTCTGGTTGTGCATTGGGCATACATTAGCCATGTGGTCGCCTCCGCAAGTATAACACCAATTCAATGGAGTGACTCTCTGTGTTTTGTTTATTTTGGACTCCCAGCCTCTTGGCAACTTGCTCAGCTATCTCTTCTATTTTCGTGGAGGTTTTTGAAGTATGACTAGTAGAACTATCTGAATCCTTATAGAGTTTGGATAATCCTAACTCCTCACCCAAGTTATCTTCTATATCAATGCACGTCCGCACACACTCTTCTATGGATCTAGGCTCTTTCAAGTACACATATGATCTTAACTTTGTGCTCAGTAAGCCATCTAAGAACAAAGCCACTTGTTTGGCTGGTGTGGGTAACTCTGGAGTAGGGCATCTTTCTAGGTACTGTCTGAACCTTCTACCTGCTAGTCACACTGTTTCTTGGGATGTCTGCTTGAAACTGTGGATCAAGGATGATGTGTTATGCCTGATACCACTCTTGGAAGATTCTACAATGAATTCGTCTAGCAATTGATCTATATCCCAATAGTTGCGACTACTCAGTGGTTGAAACCAAGCTAAGGCAGTGCCCTTAAGATTCAAACCAAATGCCTCGTACTGGGTGAACAAATCCTCAACCTGTTCAGCTCTTAACACTTGTTTGAACTCGGCCACATGATCATAAGGATCTCCTGACCCGTCAAAATGATTCTTCATTGCCTTGATCACTTGAGTGGGTCTAAGGTTTTCATGAGCTTGGGATGATCCTACTCCTTGGAGGCCATGGGAAACATTGGATCTTGATGGAGGGAAAATCAATTCATTCTTCCAAGTATATGCATGTCTATCATGTTCTGTTACCGAGAATATCTTCTCTGATGTGTTATCCAGGTAGACAACTTTGCCTGGTATCTCAGGATCTTTGAATTCATAGATGATAACTATGCCCAATTCGCTAGGTTGATCTGGCTTGAATCTCCAAAAGGCTTCCTCTGTTTCTCTATTCAAAAATAGTTCTATGCTTTTGTTGTCTTGAGGGATCCATTCTGGAGTGATCACTCTGGTCAAAACTAACTTGCCTCTAGGAGTCCGGGGTCCTTGTCCTACATTTCCTTGTTCTAGGTCTCCTATCTCATTCTCATGAATGATATTTCCAAACTCATCAGTCCTATCTGGTTGGTTGGTAACCACATACATGGTTCCTTCCTTATCAATGTATGAACCCTCTTCAAACTTGACCACCGGGTGTTCAAGTCCAAAGGTTTGATCTGGAGTTTTGAGTTGGACCACTGATTGCCTCAGGCCATCCTCATGGATGCGAGCACCTAATTGGTTGGTCCGAATATATTCCAACTGTGTCTTATAGGGACCTTCTGGTGTTTGTAGATGGGCAGTCCCTGAGCCACCTGCAGGTTTTCCCATACTAAAAGACATTTCTGAATCACTTGTGTCTGAACTTAGTAAAAGATGACCACTTAGTTGTTGTGCCCAAGACTTAGCTCTATGGTTGACACTGGACTGAGAAGATCTAATGCTTTGTTTATCCTTGTCTAAGTGTCTACCAGATCTCAGGTTCATATGCTTTAGTCAAGAATCCAAATTTTCCCTTTGGTATGGTTCAAAATTCTTTGGAGCCCCCTTGGTTCCCTAGTCCTACTTGAGGGTCAACTTCAAATTATCCTATCTCAAAATCAATGCGTTACTCTTGGAAAAAAAAGTGAGATCGTGTAGGATTTGAAACGAGCTTTCCAACGAGCTATAGAGCTCAAAAAATGGACTTTGGATGAAAAAGTTATGTCAAATCAGGCTCCAAGGGGTCAAAACAGGCAAACAGGACCTTTGGAGAAAATCACGATTTTGTGAACTTTCAGAGAATTGCGATGCTGTGAATTCAGAAAATCGCGATGTTGAGCACAAAATCGTGTTTCTGAAAATCGTGATATTGAGCACAAAATCGTGTTTCTGAAAATCGCGATGTTGAGCACAAAATCGTGTTTCTGAAAATCGCGATGTTGAGCACAAAATCGTGTTTCTGAAAATCGCGATGTTGAGCACAAAATCGTGTTTTTGAAAATCGCGATTATGACTCAGAGAATCCTGATTCACAAAATCGTGTTTTTGGCTGAAAATCGTGATTTGTGAGAATCGCGATTTTGAGCCCGCTGAAAATCGTATTTTCTCAAAATCATAATTTTGACATGAAAATCGCGATGTTGAGCACAAAATCATGTTTTTGAAAATCGCGATTTTGAGCGAAAATTCGTGTTTTCACAGAATCGCCTTTTTCACAAAATCGTGTTTTTGGCTGAAAATCGTGATTTGTGAGAATCGCGATTTTGAGCCCGCTGAAAATCGTATCTTCTCAGAATAGTGTTTTTGGCATGAAAATCGCGATGTTGAGCACAGAATCGTGTTTTAGAGAATCGTGTTTTTTGACATGAAAATCGTGATTTTGAGCACAGAATCGTGTTTTAGAGAATCGTGTTTTTTGACATGAAAATCGCGATTTTGAGCACAGAATCGTGTTTTTGAAAATCGCAATTTTGAGCAGAGAATCGTGTTTTTCACAAAATCGTGTTTTTTCACAAAATCGTGTATTTTGCTGAAAATCGTGTTTTGTGAGAATCGCGATTTTGAGCCCGCTGAAAATCGTATTTTCTCAGAATCGTGATTTTGGCTAAAAATCGTGATTTGTGAGAATCGCGATTTTGAGCACAATCACAGAATCGCTTTTTTAGCTGAAAATCGTGATTTGTGAGAGTCGCGATTTTGAGTACAATCACAGAATCGCGATTCTGAGAATGACCACAGAATCGTGATTCTTTCAGCCAACTTTTAGGCGGGAAAACAAATAATCGTGATTTTTCAAAAAATTTTGAATTTTCACAGAATCGCGATTTTCATCACAGAATCGTGATTTTCATCACAGAATCGCGTTTTTTGGCGGGAAATTCAAATTTTTGAGTGCCGATAATGGCGAGCTCTGTATGAGCAGAAAATCATGAAAAAAACACAGCGCTTGCTCTCCCTTGCACCTCCTAACTCCTTCCCACACAATGATGCATGAAAAATGGTATGAAAATGGTGAAAATGCACTAAAAAACAAGAAATTTTTATGAAGAAGAAGATGGAAGAAGGTGGAGATGATGATGATGATGAAGATGAAGAGGAAAAAAACAGAAAATGAACTGAAATGACAGTTTTTTTTACCTTCCAACGTCACAAATCTACGATCTTACCATCACAACGCTCGTCCTCGAAGCTCTCTCCCCGGCAACGGCGCCAAAATTTGGTGTAGCTCAAGCGTAAGCACCACCTCCTTTACTTGTCAATCTGCGGAAACGTGAGGACCGGTATGAAGACCACGAGCAAGTGAAGACACAAGTGCGTGAGTGAAAGCACACAAGCATGCACACACATACACACACACGCACACAAGGCAAGATCAAAGAGAGGAACAATGGAAACCTTCGATTGCAAAAGAGTTCTCTTACAAAGCTCTATTCTCTAACCAGCTAACCTCAAAAATGAGCTCTCTAGCTCTTTTTATAGTTTTTTGACTAGTTTTGATCCTGTCCAGACCTAGTGTCCGGCCTAGTTAAAAATTATGTTCTAGGGCTTATTTGAGGGCTCAAACGAAGTCTAAAAATTATGAAAATTGGTACGATGGTACTTCTAATACTCCTCAAGCTCGGGGACTCCTCGGCTTGAACAAAAAGGAGTTCTAAAAATAGATAATGGTATTTACAATGGTTTTTAGTGATGAAAATCACTATTTTTGTAGGGAATTCTTCTGAAAATTTGACATACACTTCTTGGAGCTCCCTACTTGCTCCCTTTCCTTGTGTTTCCACCTTTTGATGTGCTTCCATGCTTTGTCCTTGACTTTGAGCTTCAACATAGACCAAACTTTACACAAATGTTACCTTGATTTACCAAATCATTAACTATCACTTCTCGGAGTGAAAACTTCTCTTCTTCAAGAAGTCTGCGTTGTCGGCGCAAAAGCAGCGGTCGGTGAATCGGGCCAACCACCGAAATTACGGCGCACGCGGGGTGCTTGGAGCAAACTCAGACGCAATGAAGACTCAAAGAGAAAATCAAACTCATGAAAATTCATCAGTTAAAATTAGAAGATCTATCATATACTTAAGAGCTCTTGAAAAACACTTGCAAATTCTTGTAACTCATAAATCAAACTCGGTCAATTAACCAATCAAACCAAAGTAAATCAAGTCTCACTCAAGATCTATTTAACTCGAAAGTTCCATACATTATGATCTATTCCGATCTTAGTTCATTAGTTGAGTTCGAAAGATTCAGCCGTAAACCTCAGTATGCAATACCTTTAGCTTATCTTAAGTACCATGCAATGTTATGATGCATATAAAGATATGCACATAAAATATTTTTGCACTTTATGAACGATCACATGGCTTATACGGATTACTTATAGCAAATTAAGAAAAATGTTTATGGAAGATTCAAAAGAATCTTAACTTAAGAATTTTATAAATGTTTTTTTTCTTTTAATTTTTTTTTTTATTTTTAAAAACAACACACGAGGCTTCGTGATACTTCATTCATAAACAGGATTAACTATACATAGATCAAAGCATGGTTCCTTTTTAAATAAGCATATCAATCTATTTCATAAAGCAATCAAAATAAATAGTTCTTTTAATAACCAATTCACTCAATTGATATGTATGATTGAAATACGCAAACCAATACCTAAAGTCATGAATCAATGGCAAGAGTTCTATCAAACATATACGTTGTATCTTTTAAAACTGTTTACAGATTCAGGCATCAAAACACTTTTTAACATCGTAAAGCAAATCGTGATCTCAATCCTAGTACATTGAAATAGGTACCACAATTTTCTTTGATTTATCACTTTATAAATAACTCAATACACGTCTGCGCAATATGTCTTTGTTTTTCTTTATTTTCTGAAAGTCTATCATTTACTCAGAGTTGGCTAACGCATAGGGAATAGCATGCATCAGAAGACAGCGCAAATATCAATAGCAAGAACATATAATTGTCTCGGATGAATCTTTCTATCCTTTCTGCAGCTAGTGATACTCAACTAAAGTGGCATATACGATAACAAATAACCCTTCTTTGTTCAAAAGCAATCGAAATGATCAGGTACATTTTTTTCTTAAATCGTAGAATGACGGCGTGAAAATTTGAGAAACATTTGTCGGTTACTATCTGTAATAAAGTAAGTCTATGATCCAAGGATCTGGCCGGTTCAGACAGATCTGAAATCGGACACCGTTTGGTCATCCGTGTGTATGACCAAAGATCTCGAGTTTAGATTTACTAGGAGGTCTTGTGCTCTTGTGAACAAGTGATCCACTTAGCTTAGTGGTTAAGTCTCAAGGATGTGAAGGAGGAGGTCTTGGGTTCAACCCCCATGGGGTACATGGGGAGAGTATTTTGCCCAAAGAGCTTTAGAACCTTCTAGAAGCATCCACTGAGACACTTGGCGCACATGTAGTTACATGGCTGACACTTGGATGATTAGTATCCACCTGCCCAAGAAGGCAGTCCCCTGGAGAGAGCTATATATAGAGGCATTTGGTTGGGAGGAGAGTCATCTCTCAAGCATGTGGTGGTCGTAATCCTTGTTCTCTTGCATTGGTATCAGAGCTCTAGGCAAGCTTTCATGGTGACCTTGCTAGGCTCATCATCTTCCTCATGCTTCCATGTTCTCAACTGCCTATGCGTGGAGTCCCTTTCTCTCCGGCGTGCATCAAACCATCCCGAATCGTCATTCTCTTGGCGGGCATAGCATAAGGAGAAGATTAGCAAAAGAATCTTCATCTTGTGGTCGAGGACGGATTCGATCTCATGACCTCTGTCTAGAGAAGCTACTCGCCTATCCACAAGGCCAAACAGGCATTCGCGAAGAGATCTTTAGAACAGATTTGTTATTCGATATTTGCGCTGCAGAAGCTCTTAATCATGAGCTAGAAAAAGCTAACTTTCTCTGCTGTTAGCCCGCGGGATTCGAACCTTGTCCCCCTAGTTAGAGAGCACTGGTCTATCCAAGGAGCCCACGGACGTTGCTGCTGTACGTTGGGGATGCAGAGATCATATCTTGTTGCACGCCAGCGCTGAGGAGCAAAAGAAGTCGAAGTGCTTCTGGTGTGTGCCCGGGAGTAATCGAACTCAGGATTTCTAGCTGAGAGTGCACTCGCCTATCGCCAAGCTCACGCACGCTCATAAAACATTACTCCGCAGCAGTTTAAATGGGTTTAGCTTCCGGTTGAAGACAACCAAGAGCACAAAAAGGTCTAAATTCTGTGTGTGCTGCCAGCGGGAATCGATCCCTCGCCCCCCAGTACTGCGATCGCTTATCCACTAAATACAGGAGGGTTCGTGACGGGTAGTCTAAACGGGCATAGTTTGTATATATTTTTCGCGCAGAATAAGGCCTTATGAAGAAGCAAAAGATTAATACCTTCTGCTGTGGAGAGCAGAGGAAGCGAACTCACGTCCCTCATACGTGAGTGCATCCGCTTATCCAGAAGGACAAGCTCTGTTCGTAGCGACATACATCTGGAGAGATTTCTAATCTCAGAACATCGCAATTAGGAGATCAAAAAGGAGATTCTGAAGAGTGCCGACCGGGATTTGAACCCTCCCAGCCAGTTTGAAAGTACTTCGATGTAGCCAAGGCGCTCGAATCTTTCTCTGTTTCACGTGCGCAGAAGACTCTGTCTGACGGTAATTGCTGTCGAACCCGGAACTCTTCTCCGACTGTTCCAACCCGGAACCCGAGATACATCGAGTCTTGGGAGGACTCTTCTCTAGTCAAAGAAAGCCAAAAACAAAGCAAAGCTTGAAGGAAGTGGAGCTATGGAGTGAAGATCCGGAGGCCTAACTTCGTCGACCTTGACGGACCAAATCATCAAGAACTATTTCTTGATGAGGAAGCTTCAAGAATGGTGAATAGCTCTTGGCAAGGATCAAGGGATGGACGAAGCTATGATCAAAGCTAAGTATTTTCCAGATTTTGCTTGGCCTTAATGCTTGATTTATCTTGTTTTCATTATTCTACACTTAATCCTAGATGCACATTGAAATAGCCAAGATTTCAATGGATTAAGTCTAGATTAGAATAATGAATTAATCCATTTCTCATTCCAAGCATTAGTTTGCATTAAGGAAAGACTTGATTTCAAAAAAGATCCTTGTGCATCAAAGAATGTATTTTGGTAGTTTAAATACATATTTCCTTTCCATTGAGTAAGTTTTCTATTGCACTTCAAGGGTATGTTTTTATATCATAGTGCATTAGGAAAAAGGAAAGGATATACATGCATTAGGATTGCATGATATACATTCTTAGTACAAGGAAATAATCGTGCATCAAGTTCATGCATGATTATTGTATTATTTTTTGAGCATGCAAAGAACATGCATGCATACGCATGTGAGCATATGCTTTTGCATGTAGATACATGCATTTGCATGGAAGAATGGAATGCTGTTTGCAAGTAGATATGAAAATGTACTCTCTTAGTATTTAGCTTACTTTGTAAAGCTCGCAGTTTGACATTAGGGAAGACCAAGGACTAGTTAGTTGCAAAGACATACTAGTTCTAGTTTGCAACTCAAGTAATTAGTCAATTTCTTCCCAAATCGATACTCTACTATCAAACATAAATACTTAATGAGAATTAAGTATGTTAGATGTCTTGCTAGGTATGAGTAAGCACTAAGAGAAAGTTAAGTAATAAATTTCCTTGATGACCAAGAAAATTTAATTACTTGCAAACTCTTTTTGTGATGTATGATGACTCTAAGTCCTGGATGTACTTAGAAAATCATGCGGATAAAGCTCTAGTTGATTAGTTATATATTTTATATAACTTCTCAAACATCCCAAGGTTGGATGAGAGCATCACCTATATTTCCAAAGTTCCATGAGCACTCTTCTATTTAGAAGATTTCGAAAGTTTTAAAGAAGTTTCTTGTGGTTTCAAGATTTATATCTCATGATGAAACCTCGGTAAGTGACTTTTTGGAATAGAGATATGAAATAGTCAAGCCTTCTATTTCATGTGAGATCATTCTCCTACTATGTTCAAGATGAATTTAGTTTTGGGAAGGAAGATGTTCCAAGTAGAGGATCTTAAATGATTCATGAACTCTTCCCAAAAATACACATAAATTCATATTATATGATAGGTCCAAGGAATGATGAAGGCAAAACCTCTTTAGGATATAAATGTTTTGCCAAGATATAAAGGTACCAAGCTTTTATAAATTTTCATTTGATTTCATCCCAAGGGGTGATGGAAATCAAAAGGTTAAACCTCAACATCAATTGATCCTTGATATCAATAAAAGGATGTTAGGTTCTATAGTTGCATCTCTGGTAAATGATGCAACTAGCTAAGCAGTCTTTAGGAAATAATATAAGTTCCTAAAGACTTGAAGCAAGTGTGAACATTTCATTTAGGAGTAGAAAGTTCCAAGAAATGGATCTTAAATCCATGAACTTCTCCTAAACAAGTTATAAAGTTCAAAGTGTTCATAGTTGCATTACTATTGGATCAATCATCAATAGATGCTTGGACTTTAAACATAAATTTGATTAGTGAAATTTGTTTAAAGGACTCTAGTAACATCTGAAGATTGACCAATAATAATGAGTCTGGTATCAAACTCAAGAATAGAAGTCGATATCACATAAATGAAAGTTCAACTTTCATAGTGGCATTGGAAACCATATCCAAAAGGTGATATTTAGTCTCTAGTTTGATACTCAGGAAATGAATACAATAGAATCAGTAAATTTTTTGGATATTATTTGAAAGAATTTCTTTCAAATGTTCTTTCTGCAAAAGATTCCAAGATGAATCATTTGCTCAAGTTATTTGATTTCCTAGAAGGAATCTCAAGTCTTTGAAGAAATGGCATTCTTTCAAGTTTTGAGAATGAAATTCTTCATACTCTAAGTAGTTCCCTGGACGTCCCAAACCACTAGAAGTGGTATTTCAAGTCCTATTTGTGATATAACCTAAAGGTATATCAAAGATTCTTAGCTTTGGAATCTGAGAAGCATAAGTGTATGCTTGGACTTGAGAAAGATCTCAAAAAAATCCTGCAGGTAAGCAAAGAAGCTTAAAGATAGTTTAAGAGATCTTAAAGATAACGACTATACGTCTTTATTTTTATTGCGAGATCAACCAGACTTGATCAAGCTTGGCTATGATTATCCAAGAACATGCGATTGGAACTACGTTGTAGATTGCCCAAGTATTGGCAATAAAATTCCTTTTGGGAAATTATTCACTCAGGTTCCATTTATTCGATGGGAAACTGTGAAAAAGAGTAAGTTGTTCCAAGTCTGAACAGAGTAAAGAAATTCCAAGAATGTAGTCTGCAACCGTGAAAATGGTAATTAAGTCTGTGGAAGGTAAAACATAAGTGTTTACCTATCCTTAAAGGGATTTTGGTACAAATCCAGAAAGCATGAGTGGATGCTTAAGACTTAAGCAGTAAAGAGATTCCTAAATAAAGTCCCCGGGGTAGGTACCTAAAGCAACAGTAAAGAAAGGAATCTAAAGACAAGAAGTCAAAAGCTCTTGTCGCTACAAAATTGGTCAAGGGTAAACCAATTGAACTTGAATTCGAGAAAATTCAAGAACTTGGAATTCTGATTGATATTCTGTCAAAGAGGTTTTCAAGTTTCCAAGGCAAAGATGCGAAGGAATCAAAACCTAGGAAAATCTAGTTAGAGGTAATGCCTGAAACTTCCAATTCTTGTAAAAGAATTGAAGAAATAAGGTACTCTATCAAGAGATGTTTAGACTTTAGGATAAGAATCACCCACACATTAATATGAATATAAAATAGGGTGGTATGGGACACCAGATTTTATACTCAGATTGATGTAGGAAAGATGGAATGGGACATCGGACCGTGGGATGATGATTATCTTTTAGTCCTAGTTTGGATTTTGAAGTTAGGTTTCATCCTCAAGGTAATTAAGACTTCAAGGAAAAGTTTAATTCGTAAAGGATGAAAGTAGTATCTTACGATACTTCAAAATAACTTCAAGATTAAGGAAATTGAAGATATGAAGTAAGGAACTTCCAAGATCTTCTTAGAACACTTCAAGCTTAAGTGTTATTGATCAGAAATATTTGATAAATTTCTGAAAGAAGTTGGACTTTGATTTTGAGTTGATCTTTTCAACTGAAGATTTAATTGACTAAGTCAAGCATCAAGTTCCTAGTGTAACTTGAAAAATTCACTCTTTTGACTCAAAGAAATGCACAAGAATTGCATTCACGATTAGGAGTCAAAAAGACTGAATGTGACCTGAACTTGGTCTCAAGTGAAGCATTATTAGAGTAAAAAACTCATCAAACGAACCTCAGTGGGTCGACACACTGATGGTAATTACCACACTAGTATCTTGTGGTTGGATGATGTTTTTTATTTGCTTTGAATCTTTTTGAGAAACTAGCTTATTTTTCTTAAAGATAAAGTCAATGCTTCAATATCTTATTGAAATAGATCGTTGAGAAGTTAAAGTCCTGAGTCAACTAGACTCTGACTCATAGCAAGTTTATGTATGTGCGAAGTTTGAATTGGTTGTACAAAGTCTTAGTTATCTCTTTCCGCTTTCCAAATCTTTTGGAATTGACTCAGATATGGTACCTGATTTCTTTTGCGAAAGACCAGGGATAGCCGGTTAGAATTAGATAACTAACTTGAACATCCTAGATAGATGTTATGTACAAGAACCTTTTCAATCTTCAAAAGATGATAAGTCTAAGTAGACTTATTCATTTGATTTTGCTTCAAGTTATAGCATAAATAATTTCCTAGAGTCCAGTATACTCTAGAATAGGGAAGTTAGGAATTGCTCATCAGATTGACAATTCCCAAGAACTTTCAGTTAAAAGTCTTTGAGAAAAGTGTCCTAAGTTGGACAATTTTCATTTTGAATTTGAATTGGTGAAGTGAGTATGGTTGATTCCACCGAAATGGTAAACTTTCTCCTACAGTTTACATAGGATTTTTTCAACTCATTGGGACAGAGTAGTCCTCCAGTCGGGTGAAAAAAAAAATCAAGTAACTGTTAGATAAAAGTAAACCATTGTACAGACATCTAAAGTTAGATGTATGGGACAACCAAATTTCAAGTTCTCCAAAACAAATTCAAGTGAATCAAGAATTCTTAAAGTCTTGCAAAGGATAAGAATCTCACCTTCATTACTAAGTCCATGCACCAGACATGCCCAGAAATGGACTAGTAATTTGAATCCACCTAATTCACATGTTTGTGCCTAGATCGCACATCCAGAAAATGTGAATTAGCCAGGGATATCTGTTTAGATCCACCCTCATTATTCTTCACTAGTTTGTACTTTATCCCGTTCATCAAAGTACAAAACCAGATAGTGTTTTGAATCATTTGGGCAAGGATGCCACCACAGAGATGAGACATGTTCTTCCAGTTCTAGAACATGACCATGTTCTTCCAGTTTTAGAACATGAGGCTCGGGGGTTGCCTACAGTATGTATATAGCTCTATTTTCGAGGACGAAAATCTTTTCCAAGGGGGGAAGAATGTAATAAAGTAAGTCTATGATCCAAGGATCTGGCCGGTTCAGACAGATCTGAAATCGAACACCGTTTGGTCATCCGTGTGTATGACCAAAGATCTCGAGTTTAGACTTACTAGGAGGTCTTGTGCTCTTGTGAACAAGTGATCCACTTAGCTTAGTGGTTAAGTCTCAAGGATGTGAAGGAGGAGGTCTTGGGTTCAACCCCCATGGGGTACATGGGGAGAGTATTTTGCCCAAAGAGCTTTAGAACCTTCTAGAAGCATCCACTGAGACACTTGGCGCACATGTAGTTACATGGCTGACACTTGGATGATTAGTATCCACCTGCCCAAGAAGGCAGTCCCCTGGAGAGAGCTATATATAGAGGCATTTGGTTGGGAGGAGAGTCATCTCTCAAGCATGTGGTGGTCGTAATCCTTGTTCTCTTGCATTAAATAGTCTTACTGATATCCTTAGGCGTCTGAAGTAAGTTCAGAATGGCCTTAAGGTGATCCTGGATTCCATCAACAGATTGACGGAGTACTGCAACCTCATCCGGAATACTGGACAACTGTCCAAGCTTTTGCTCAACTAGCAACATCCTACTTTCCATATCTTTCCTCTCTTTTAAAGTAGGCTTGTGCAAAAGTGGAATGATCCAATGGCCTCTAAAAAAGGCGCTTGGGCATCCTCTATGTGAAAGGGTAGGAATTGTGGAAGGCGCGCGTGTCGGTTTCAAGGATGGACCTTACAATGATTGGGGTGTATCTCTCAATCCGTAGATCGGATTGAGGCGTGCAATATACCGTTGGAAAGCTCTCGGAACGAACTTTCCAATGAGCTAGCTTGGAAGTGTGAAGTCCTTGTGAAACCTTGGGTGGCACTTGATTGAGTGTTCAAGATACCAAGCATGGGTGAGAACAAGGTTCAAGACTAAGGTTGAGAACAAGGGCTCGAGACACCAAGGTTGCGAACAAGAAGGTTCAAGACACCAAGGTTGAGAGCAAGGGTTCAAGAGACCAAGGTTGCAAACAAGGTTCAAGAAACTGTGCGAGGTTGAGGAACATCAATTCAAGGGCACCTAGGGAGTTCAAGGGACTGATCACCGAGGCTAGAGGGATACAAGAGTAGATCATTGAGGACAATGATCGACGAAGGGGGGAAGAATGTAACATAATCCTGGTAGGAGATGGTTGAACCACACCCTAAGAGAGAGGATTAGGAAGTAATCCTCAACCATGGCTTTTGGGGCAAGTGGTTAGCCCATCACATTCCTAACCAAGAGGTTGTGAGTTCAATTCCTTACATTGGTATCAGAGCCTAGGAAGTAGGCTTGGGCAAGGTGGAATGATCCAATGGCCTCTAAAAAAGGCGCTTGGGCATCCTCCATGTGAAAGGGTAGGAATTGTGGAAGGCGCGTGCGTCGGTTTCAAGGATGGACCTTACAATGATTGAGGTGTATCTCTCAATCCGTAGGTCGGATTGAGGCATGTGATATACCGTTGGAAAGCTCTCGGAACGAAATTTCCAATGAGCTAGCTTGGAAGTGTGAATTCCTTGGGAATCCTTGGGTGGCACTTGATTGAGTGTTCAAGATACCAAGCATGGGTGAGAACAAGGTTCAAGACTGAGGTTGAGAACAAGGGCTCGAGACACCAAGGTTGCGAACAAGAAGGTTCAAGACACCAAGGTTGAGAGCAAGGGTTCAAGAGACCAAGATTGCGAACAAGGTTCAAGAAACTATGCGAGGTTGAGGAACATCAATTCAAGGGCACCTAGGGAGTTCAAGGGACTGATCACCGAGGCTAGAGGGATACAAGAGTAGATCATTGAGGACAATGATCGACCAAGGGGGGAAGAATGTAACATAATCCTGGTAGGAGATGGTTGAACCACACCCTAAGAGAGAGGATTAGGAAGTAATCCTCAACCATGGCTTTTGGGGCAAGTGGTTAGCCCATCACATTCCTAACCAAGAGGTTGTGAGTTCAATTCCTTACACTATCCTTGAGCATTAGAGAGCTGAGCGGCTAAAATAAAGCATCAGATTAGCTTGGCGCAATAGAATTCAAGGTGAGCAATCGAAGATTTATCAATACTTCCCTCAAAGTCGCGTCAGACCATTGTACAGCTTCTTATCAGCATACAGTAGTTATATTAAAGTTATATTCAGATATGATTAATCATCAGCAAAACACAACAATCAAAAATTGATTACCCGATCAAATTAAAACATGATTTGGGCCTTTTTGTAGTCGGATGCAGCAGATATTGACCTTCTTGTTCCAACAATGGCGTGTAAAGATGACCAAAAAAAATAGAATTGCCAAGGACGTGCCATGACTCCTTTCTCAGCAGTTCAGGTTCATCAGAAAATTGTCGCCTCTAGACTCACATTATTTGGATTCAATACAATACTTTAGTTGCGCACACTCGACGTATCATCTTTGGACATCAATCCTCCATCACTTGGCGACAGCTGTGAGTTTTTCAATTTGAGGTTGCAACAACATCTGAGAATTAACTCCTCTGAGTAACTTTCAGCGGTCCATTCTTCCATTCTTCGAACAGTTCTCCCTTGTTCGAAGTGACATGTTCAACACTGTTACAGAACCGTTAACTTTTGATATCTACGCTTGACATAATACATCACTTCAGCATGGAAATTTTGTTCTAACATGTTGATTGGCTGTCCGCGAAGTTTATTGTCTATTTTGATGTCACTTTCTTCAGCAGAACCTAGTTTCTCTAATTGATGCCCATAGAAAAGCACTCACTTGCTGATCAATAGCGCTCACGTCTCTCAGTGCTGTCCCAATCATCAGATCATGCGTGCACCTTTCCTCTAAGCTTCAGTACTCCTCAGTTATCACAGAGCATCGTATGCAAATCTTCAACTCTCCAGCACCTTGAACCCTCCTCTTTGCACGTGTGCTCAGCAGATGGTTGCACAAATCAATACATAAAAACATGCGCACGGATATAATGTGGAAATATGGAGGTAACATCAAAAGCGTCAGCTCTCAGATATGGTCTGAATCATTCTCCTGACCTCGTTCATGATTAGCCAGATGCAGATCTTAGCCAGACGAAGCGTGTAATATGGCCTCCGAACAGAGTTTGCGCAACAGATTCAATGTCTTCCATTCTTAACTTCTTCGCCGCTCCCTTCTGACCTGTAAGAACAACTTTGCAATTCTTTATGAGTTCAGAGCAACTCTGTTAATGATGAAGTACACCTTCATCGTCTGCTAAACTTCCTTCTGCCGCCCGTCGAACATAAACGATCCCAGATAAGCTATGTCTCATTTTTCCATCGAAGCTTTTAATCCCTCCGGGTAACTCATGCCTGGTATTGGCAGCTTCTCCTCTAACTCAATATCAATTCGACCTCCCCCAACAGATGCGTCCTGACTTCATTAAAAAAAATGTAGCGGCCTTCTCTTAGTTTCCATGCGTTCTCAGAACCTCTACCACGAAAAGAAAAGTGAGCCAGCCTTTGTGACTGCCTGCGCCTTCTTTTCTGCCTCCTTTGCCCACTCTCCTCCATGCAAAACTGTCGTGATCTTGCCTTTTTCATGCATGCAAAACAATTTTCTTCCGTCCACCTGTTGGAGTTCTCTCAGACTTTTGACCTTTAGACCACGTAGAACAACTTTAGACCTTCAAAGCTCTTTGTTATAAAGCTTTTACTCAAAAACAAAGAATGAAAACTAATCGTCCCTCCAAACAATAGCTCAAGGAATGGTGTATCCATTTAGCTCCAAAGATTCCATCCTTATTGTCAAAATTGAAGTTTTAAATTACTTGGGTATAATCGCCAAGTGCCTTTATTATAAAACCAGAGATCATTTATCCCTTAGGTGGTTAGCATCCTTTATAGCATCTAGTAAACAACCTGCTTCCAAACTATACTCTTCACTGAATTCTGGTTAGGCCTTCATCATGACTAAAAGAAACTATCAATTGTCAATTGATACCACAAGAAAAATTATTTGATCGAGACATAAAAGTAGAGATGAATATCTCTACGACATTCACCCCCACCAAACCTGTGCTTCCTTCTGGATGCACCAAACCAAGACCTGTTTTTTGCTTAATGAAAAAAGTCAATTTCATAGCATAATATATGTGCATGGGTTTTAAAATCAAAGTGCCTTATGCAGGGCTGTGTCATTAGCCCTATCAAAGCATGTACAAAATTCATGATGCAATAAATAAAGGAAATAGCTTCGGATGGTGAGGATTGTGCACTCACTCACATACATAGCAATGTGAAAATACATAAATCCTTATAGTCGCTCTTATGTGCATGGGTACATATCAGATCGTGCCTAGATGCATGGTCATGTAGTGTGACCCTAACACATGCATACTTTATGTGCATTTTCAAACTTTATGGTGCATAAGGGATAATAGCTTTTGATGAAGAGGTTTTTATCTACTAAACTTAGAATTTGCTCGCAGATTTCATCATACATGTTACAATCTAGATTGGTGCAAATGAACGTGCACCTAAGGGAAAAATTCAACATGTGTTTGTACATAATTTGATGTGTACTTTAAATGCAAAGTGAAACAAAATGGTGCAAAACTGGAAGTAAAGGGTTATTCATAGTCTACTTTTGAAGAAAAACTTGGTTGTCAATAAACTCCCATTCTTCATCCTGAACCTGAAAATAATTCATCTTGAAAATACTCGTGAAAAGCATAACTATTAACCAATTTAAATCAAATATATCAATTCAAGATAATACTTCTGGATAACCCATCTGTAAAAACCAAAGTAATATTAAGTCAAATTTTGTAGCTTTCATAATATTCCATCAAATCGTCTTTTCTTGCTTGACCTGCATTAAACCACTCAAAATACTGATTAGAAAAGCAATATTTGCATCATTAAATTCTTAATTTTAGTTTAGGGAGAGATAAAACTCCTCGTGCTCGTACTCGTAATTATCTTTTGTTTAGGGAGAGATAAAACTCCTCCTGCTCGTGCTCGTAATTATCTTTTGTTTAGGGAGAGATAAAACTCCTCGTGCTCGTGCTCGTAATTATCTTTTGTTTAGGGAGAGATAAAACTCCTCGTGCTCGTGCTCGTAATTATCTTTTGTTTAGGGAGAGATAAAACTCCTCGTGCTCGTAATTACCTTTTGATGAGGGAGAGGTAAAACTCCCGTGCTCGTATCTTTTGATGAGGGAGAGATACAACTCCCGTGCTCGTAATTATCTTTTGATGAGGGAGAGATAAAACTCCCGTGCTCGTATCTTTTGATGAGGGAGAGATACAACTTCCGTGCTCATAATTACCTTTTGGTGAGGGAGAGGTAAAACTCCCGAGCTCGTATCTTTTGATGAGGGAGAGATACAACTCCCGTTCATATGATTTATGTTTTTGTTTTTGAGATTACCTGAGATTGCCGGGCCGTGGTGCTTCATGTCGGGTTCACCAAAGTTGTCGACGCGAAAGCAGCGGTCGGTGAATCGGGCCAACCGCCGAAATTACGGCGCACGCGGGGTGCTTGGAGCAAACTCAGGCGCGATGAAAACTCAAAGAGAAAATCAAACTCATGAAATTCATCAGTTAAAATTAGGAGATCTATCATATATATACTTAAGAGCTCTTGAAAAACACTTGCAAATTCTTGTAACTCATAAATCAAACTCGGTCAATTAACCAATCAAACCAAAGTAAATCAAGTCTCACTCAAGATCTATTTAACTCGAAAGTTACATACATTATGATCTATTATGATCTGAGTTCATTAGTTGAGTTCGAAAGATTCAGCCGTAAACCTCAGTATGCAATACCTTTAGCTTATCTTAAGTGCCATGCAATGTTATGATGCATATAAAGATATGCACATTAAATATTTTTCGTACTTTATGAACGATCACATGGCTTATACGGATGACTTATAGCAAATTAAGCAAAATGTTTATGGAAGATTCAAAAGAATCTTAACTTAAGAATTTTATAAATGTTTTTTTTTTCCTGAATGTCTTCCTGCAGATTATTTAAGAGATTACAAAGGAGAATACGAGAAAACAAGCATACGAGATTTCAAGATCATGAAATTACGATATTTTTGAAGATTGTTTATTAAGTTGTATAGGATTATCTATTAAGAGAATTGTATTAGCACTTATGATAAACTTTTGTATAGGCTTATTGTATAGGCTTAAATAAGATTGATTTTGAAATTCTTTATACTGTTTCTCTGAAAATTAATTGAGATCTTTACTTTTTTATTTTATATGTCTAAAGAATCAGGATCTACAAGTAGTTCTAAACTAGTATCTTCAAACGATTCTGATATTAAGAATAAAAAATTAGAAAACTTAATAATAGGAACATTGCTTCCGTCTTCAATTGATAGTTCAAATAATAACAAAAATATAGAAGTTGAAATTATTAAAGATAAAGTAGTTAACGAAACTTTACACACGTTAGATTACAATCGTCTTTCTTCTAGAATTTTACCTTTAATTACCATAGTTTTGCCAGAACCGGAGGACAAGAAAGACTTATTCCCACCTAATTTAGTTAGAAAACCTAACTAAAATCAAATTAAAAACAAAGAAGTTGACTTTGTTAAAGATAAAATTACAAACGAGAACTTAGTTTTGTCTTATCAATTAGAAGCTATAGAAAAGTATAGAAACGCTCGTTCTTATGGTCCTTAGCCTAAATAATTAGTTCTTAATTTGCACTCCCATATATTAGAAACATATAGGTTTTTATCACACCTAAACTGAAAAATCAACCGAAGTCCCTAGGCATACTTAGAAGCACCCTGCGTGCAGTCACACGGTTAGGTTAGCGTGATTCTTTTAGATGAACGTCTGCCTCCCTTCACACCCCTCTTCGACAACTTCTTTTCTGCCTCCTTTGCCCACTCTCCTCCATGCAAAACTGTCGTGATCTTGCCTTTTTCATGCATGCAAAACTATTTTCTTCCGTTCACCTGTTGGAGTTCTCTCAGACTTTTGACCTTTAGACCACGTAGAACAACTTTAGACCTTCAAAGCTCTTTGTTATAAAGCTTTTACTCAAAAACAAAGAATGAAAACCAATCGTCCCTCCAAACAATAGCTCAAGGAATGGTGTATCCATTTAGCTCTAAACATTCCATCCTTACTGTCAAAATTGAAGTTTTAAATTACTTGGGTATAATCGCCAAGTGCCTTTATTATAAAACCGAAGATCATTTATCCCTTAGGTGGTTAGCATCCTTTATAGCATCTAGTAAACAACCTGCTTCCAAACTATACTCTTCACTGAATTCTGGTTAGGCCTTCATCATGACTAAAAGAAACTATCAACTGTCGATTGATACCACAGGAAAAATTGTTTGATCGAGACATAAAAGTAGAGATGAATATCTCTACAACAACGTCAGGGATTAACTTCATTACCTACATGTGTACACATATCTTCAAATTTCTTCAATTTAATGATACACGTATCTCCATGCTACCTTTGCGCAATCAATTCAACCATTAGACCTTCAAAAGAACTATGATTTGACCATTAAGATCAAAGGTATGTTAGAAACTATCTTCCTAAACAAGCAACTTTGACATAGTCAACTTCTAAGGTTGATTTCTCACAGCATAGATCCCATTTTGCTAAATGCTTTTAGCCATAGCTTCCTTACCTTCTAACTTAGATTTTGAATGCTGACTCATTAAAAACTTTACACTGTGCATTGAGATCCAAGCAAAAGATTGACACGAAAAAATGTGTGACTCTAAGACGTTTACCTGTAAACTGTACATACACATGTTCCTATTGATCATACACACAACCTGAAAAGAATAAGACCATGAAATTTTCAACATACCTTGACTAGCTTCTAGATTAGATGTGTATAAAAGATTTCATGATGCACATGACCAGGCTGAGAGAAATCAGAAAAAGGCTCAATGCTAACTCCTAAAGATGACTCTCTACACATCTATCTCATGGACACTTGGCTTCTAATGACTCTCATTTATTTCTTTACATCATTGACTTATATACATATGATTCTAGACTCACTCCACGTCTATTACATTATTCATTATCATTCTAATGATCATCTAAACTCATAGTACAAGAATTTTCATCTCTAATGAACATATGTATACAAACTACATTTCTGAGATCTTTTCACTTTTTTCAGTGAATTCTTTGGATTCACTTTGATTCTTGACTTGCTTCAAATTCTTCATAATCATAAATTTGTGATTGCTTTGTTCCAACACTATCTATCTGTCTATCCATATACCTATCTATCTATTTTTGTACTTGTTTATCTATCTCTCTATCTATCTATCTATCTATCTATCTATCTATTTATCTATCTCTCTATCTATCTATCTATCTATCTATCTATCTATCTATCTATCTATCTATCTATCTATCTCTCTATCTATCTATCTATCTATCTATCTATCTTGTTGCGAACATTTGTTTTATGTAGGGTACACGTTTCAAATTATGTAAATACCTTTGGGAAGTCTTCAAATACTTCAAGAAGGCTCATATTATTCATAAAATGTAGCAAAAATACCACGTGAGTTCTAGAACATGGTGAGTCAAATTAGTGAGTCACAAGGGAGCTTCAGTGGTGTCCTAGTGGAAGGTCGATGTGGCTAGTTCTCAAAGTCCATCAATACTTTGCTTATTTGAGCACTTGAGTCATGTAATACCTCCATCCAAGTGTCTACCACGAATTTAGATGTATTAGGAAGGTTTTAGATTAGTTTCCCATGCTATAAAAAGAGGCGAAAAGTCGTGATCTTGTAGGATGTCCAAGAGAGTCATATGTGTATCTCTACACTGCCGTAGTTTTGTATGCAGAGATTGCAGAGCTTGTATCTCCCTCATTATATATTCAAATTACATGTTTGATAGCTCATTGGAAAGCTCTTACTGTCTACGTTGTGCCTGTAAATTTTCATAATCATTGGATTTGTGATCTGAGAGCAATACTCTCTGCAAGTAGTGTGTGTTCTCTGTTTTTTATCCCTGCTGAAGGTCTCCATTAAACCTCAAACTTGCAGAGGTCATATTTCCTTGTGTATGTATCCAAATCATGTGTTCTTTGGCTTGTTAGAAAGCTCTTTGAGTCTACTTGTATTCTGGAAAGTTTAAAAGTCATTGGAGTTGTGAGTTAAGAGCAGTAGTCTCTGCAAGTGATGTGTGTCCTCAGGTTCATCTCTGTTTCAAGGTCTCCATTAAAGCTGCATATTGCAGAGGTCATAGCTCATTGTGTATTTATCCATTTGAGGTGTTCTATATCTTGTTGGAAAGCTCTTAGAGTCTAGTTTATGTGTGTGAAACAGTTTTGGAAAATTCCAAGTGAGTAAAGAGAAATTTGCTCTGCAAGAAAATTGGTCTGTGCATACAAGTTTGTGAAAAAGTCAACTAGGTCCTGTTGGGTTTCACCTACTTCTAGCTGTACTTTGGAGATCAATAAACTTCAACATTGGTATCAGAGCAAGTACTTGGAGGCTTGGAGAAGGTTATCATACCTTGACGAAGAATTTGAAGCTATCAAGGAAGCAGTTCATCATCAACACTACACAAAGGTAGAAGAAGATTGCAAGGAGGCATCTGAAGCAACATCCAAGCAAAGAAAGGTGCACATACCTCATTTACAAGGTAAATATTATATTTCTTCTCATCACACACATTGGAAAGGAGGCTTAAAGGAGGAAGCTTAGCATTTGTATTATGGGAGACCAACATGCACAAATAGAGAAGCTTGATAAGACCAATTATCAAGCATGGAAGTTTAGAATCACAGCATACTTGCAAGGTAGAGGCTTGTATGGTTTGATTGACGGCACAGATATCAAACCCACATTACCAGAGGACCCAAATCAGCAACAATTGAGGGAGTTTAGACTTTGGAATGAGAGAGACAAAAGGGTTATATTCATTTTATCACAAAATATTCAAGATTCAATGGTAGGACACATACAAGATCTAGACACAAGTAGAGATGTTTGGCTTGCATTGGAAAGGTTGTATGCTACAGGTACAAGAGCAAGGAAGATTCAACTCAAAAATGAGTTGAATAACATAAAGAAAGATACAAGGACATCGGTCAATGATTACATATTGAAAGTTAAAGAGATTGCAGATCAACTAGGATCAATTCAAGCTCATGTGGAGGACGATGACTTGGTTGCACATACTCTCAACGGACTCAAAGATGATGAGAGATGGAAACCCTTCATTACTTCAGTTTATGTCAGAGGAGAATTACCAGATTTTGATCAACTTATTGCCCTTATGGTCACGGAGGAGATGAATCTAAATGGTTCTACTTCAAATCAAAAAGGATCTCAAGGACAAGCTCTTTATGTAGGATCATCAAGAGGTGGAAACAGAGGTGGAAGAGGTTCAAATAGAGGTCGAGGAAGAAGGAGCGATGATCAAAGGACTTCAAGTGGCTTCTTCAACACAAGAGGAAGAGGAAGATCAAGCGCTAGAGGTACGAGAGGCTACTACAACTACAACCAAAGACAAAGGAGTGAAGATAATAAGAACAATTGCTATATATGTGGAAGGTATGGACACTATGCCAAAGATTGTTATCAAAATGAAAATAATCAAGGTGGTAATCGAAGAGGAGGCTATTCAAGAAGAGGTAAACAACAAGGAAATTATGCAGTTGAAGGTAAAAGTGATGATTATGATTCTCTTCTTATGATGAATGTAGAAACTAAGATGAATTGCAATAGCGATGTATGGTATGTAGATAGTGGTTGTTCTAATCACATGTCTCATGATGCTTCATGGTTTTCTAATATGCATAATCCGTCATGCAAAGGTCATGTTGAAACAGGAGATGATACAACACATAAGATTATGCAGGTTGGAGATGTTGTTATGCAGGATAAGAGCAAGACAAATTGCTTGAAGGATGTACTTTATGTGCCAACGATCACTAAGAATTTGATGTCGGTTGGTCAAATGGTAGAAAAAGGTCTACAAGTGAGATTTAATCATGCAGGTTGCTTCATTGAGGATCCAAAGCAAAGGAGGTTAATTGCTAGAGGTCAAAAACAAGGTAGATTGTTTACATTCAAGGTAAACCCAAATCATACAAACTATTTCTCTTATGGTATGCATCGAATAGCAGAGCTTGATCTATGGCACAAAAGGATTGGACACATGAATGTACACAGGTTAAAGGAGCTATCAAAGAAGAGGATTGTTGAAGGATTACCTGATCTTACTAAGCAACATATGGTGCATCTTTGTGAAGCATGTCAAATGGGTAAGCAGAGTAGACAACCTTTCAAGCATTCAAGCTATGTAAGTGATGGTTTGCTAGATCTCATACACACAGATGTGTGGGGACCTACTAAAGAGGCATGCTTGGTTGGTAATAAGTACTATGTATCATTCATTGACGATCATAGTAGAATGACATTTGTGTATTTTATTAAACATAAGAGTGAGGTCTTTGATTGTTTCAAGAAGTTCAAATCATATGTCGAAAAGCAAACAGGAAGGTATATTAAGAAGCTAAGATCCGATGGAGGAGGAGAGTATTTCTCTCAAGCTTTTACTGATTTTTTGTATGATGAAGGTATCAAAAGAGAAGTTACATGCAGGTATACTCCACAACAAAATGGAGTCGCAGAAAGAAGAAACAGAATCATAGCAGAAGCATCTAGAAGCATGCTTAATGATATGTGTTTGCCTAATTATTTTTGGGCTGAAGCTGTTAGCACAAGTGTTTACATTATGAATAGAGTTCCGACTGCTGGAGTTCATCATTTGACACCATATGAGGTATGGCATGGAAGGAAACCAAGTGTAAGTCATTTGAAAGTATTTGGCTGTGTATGTTATGTACATGTACCTAGTGAGGTGAGATCTAAACTTGATGTGAAATCAGAAAAATGTATATTTATTGGTTATGCAGATACTCAAAGAGGATATAGATGCTATAATCCTCATACCAATAAGGTTGTTGTGTCAAGAGATGTAAACTTTGATGAATCACTTTCATGGTATGCAGATAAGAATTGTTTGCAGGTCATGGATGAAAATGAAGAAGGTGTGGTTGAAGGAGATGAATGCATAGTTCAGCCATCAGGAAGTTTAAATGATGAAAGGAGTGGTTTAGATGAAGAAAGAGGATCACCTTTCAATGGAAGATTAAGGCAAGAGTCACCTCCAAGTGTTAAAAGTAAAGGTAAACTCAAACTTGTTGAAGTTAATGATGAAGGAGAGGAAATTAGTGATGTATGTGAGTATGGAGAATCATCAAAGGTTCCTAATAAGAAAGGAAGAGCATCTACATTGGAGGTAAGAAGAACTTCAAGAGTAAGTAAGCAACCTCAAAGGTATACTTATGAATCTTTCATGAATACTCATTATGCTTTTATGACAAAAGTTGAGCAGGAAAATGAACCCACATGTTATGATGAGGCCAAAGGAGATGAAAAGTGGGAGAAAGCAATGAGAGAAGAAATGGAAGCACTACAGGATAACAAGACTTGGAATTTAGTTCCAAGTACACCAAAGCAAAAGGTAATTGGTTGCAAGTGGGTTTTTAAGATTAAAAGAAATAGTGATGGTAGTGTGTCTAGATATAAGGCTAGACTTGTAGCAAAAGGATATAATCAAACTCAAGGTGTGGACTATGAGGAAACATTTAGTCCAGTAGCAAATATGGCAACAGTGAGAACTTTGTTGGCTTTAGCTGCAAGTAAAAGGTGGAATATATATCAGCTCGATATAAAGAATGCCTTTCTTAATGGTGAGTTAAATGAAGAAGTGTATATGTCACAACCAGATGGTTATGTGGATGCAAAATGTCCTAATCATGTATGCAGGTTAAAGAAGGCATTGTATGGTCTTAAGCAGGCACCAAGGGCATGGAATGCAAGGTTGGTAAAGTATCTTATGCTGCAAGGATACACAGCGAGTCATGCTGATCCTTCACTTTATGTAAAACATGTAGATGGCATGTGTGTCTATGTATGCATTTATGTGGATGACTTGTTGATTACAGGGAATGATGCAAAAGCAATTGATGAGATAAAAGGTAATTTGGGAAAGGAATTTAAAATTTCAGATCTTGGTTTGCTCAGATACTTTCTTGGGATTGAAATTGTGTATAGCGATGAAGGTATGTGGTTGATACAAAGAAAGTATATATGTGATATGCTGAAAAGGTTTGGTATGCAGGAATGTAAATTTGTTTCTACTCCAATGGAATGTAATGTAAAGCTAAGTGCAAAGGAAGGTGATGAGTTGCATGATATGAATGTATATAGATCCATGGTAGGATCTTTGATTTATGCAACAAAAACTAGACCTGATATATGTTATGCAGTGGGAGTATTGTCACAGTTTATGCATGAACCTAGAGTACCTCATATGCATGCAGCGAAAAGAGTGCTTAGGTATTTGAAAGGTACCATGAACGAAGGATTATTTTATAGTCATGATGCTGATCTAACTCTTAAAGTCTTTAGTGATGCAGATTGGGCTGGAAGCAAAGATGACAGAAGATCCACAAGTGGATATGTGGTAATAGCAGGAAACAAGACATTAACATGGAGTTCAAAGAAACAGCCTACAGTTGCTTTATCTTCTACAGAGGCTGAGTATAGAGGTTTAGCA
>MU260091.1:512500-517500 GCA_020310875.1 Ceratopteris richardii | reverse complement strand
CCTCTGGAGCCTCTTCAATTGAGAGGTCAACTTTCCTTACCTTTCCCTTCAGATCAACCTGTGGGTCTGGCCTCGACTTCTGTTGCTTCTGGCCCTTGACCTCCTTGTTCTCCCACATTGTGAAAATTTTATCCTACAGATCCCAGATCTCACCTGTTCTAAATGCCAGTTGAACCCATGGATCATATTTTCTCAAAGCATCAGACTTTCTATTCTCATCCAGTGAAATTCCAACCTCAATAAGGCATTGCTTTCGTAGATTGGGATGTATTCTTTCAGCTTCATTCACAAGACAATCTTCATATTCATGGTGGAAGAACCGAATTCTCTCTATGGAGGACATTTTTTGCCTCTAGTCATTGTCATTGTTGTGATCCCAAGCAAGAAGCTTGGCTTCCTCAGTTGTAAGACCAACATATATCTTGCACTCTACATACCTAAAGAAGAATGTGGTGGGGTGCTCCTTCACTACTTGTCTGCGGGCCTCTGCAGAGTGTGAACCACCAATCACATAATACTCAAACAGACCCTCTTGAGCTCCTCCACAGAGCTGCACTCATCCGGATCCACCATGACAAGGAAAGGCACAACAGTAGCATGAGGATTTATTTTCATTTTCTTCTTAAGATTCTGTACGTGCAAATTGTGTGGCTCCCTGATCTCAAGGGGCCTCCTCGCTGTGACTGGATCTATTGGTGGCCTATGGATGATATTGATTGGCAGGTGGAACAACTACCCCTTCTTCACAACTTTTCTTCTAGCTATGTCCTCCCTCATCTTGTTCTGCTCAGTACCAAGAACACCCGAGGCAAGCTCTCCGCTAGGTGCAACTATTATATCCTCAGAGCTAGAGCTTGAGTTAAAAGACTTCTCATCAGCAATTCTCCTCTTTTTCTTCAGGAACTTTTTCTGCACACACTAGTTACTCCTTGCCTTTACAGGGGTTTCCATCTTCTGTTGTGTTGACATGATATTGCCTTGGATCCATGGCATCAAGTCCTTGATAAGATTCACTGAGTCCCTGCATATCTCTACAAGCCTCTCTGGAACACAACACTATGGGCACAAGAAATCCATCTTGCATATGACATTTATTAAACCTTTTGATGTCTCTACAAGGACAAGGAGGTTATCAGAATCCTCATCTTCATAATCCAGTTTGAACACAAGGCCATACTAAAAACCGTGTGTTGTCGTGATCTTTCCTATCCCATACGCCCCTGCGAACACAAGTAGGACTACATTCTTTTCTTCCACATACTAAAGGCACCACTCTAGGTTTGTCATGTCCCGGAGTCGACGATCTGTCCTTAAGACCTCTTCGTCCCTCGACCTTTCCTTCCTAGTTGCATCATCCTCAGGAATTTTGATGCTGCTCTGTCCACCAGAGGACATTCCAACCGGATTGCTGGCCTTCTCAGAGGATAAGGATGCAATGTTTTTCTTTCGTTTTTCTTGGTGCCAGTGCCTCTGTCAGGTTGCTGATCCACAGAGCTCATTGTCACTTTCAGCTTCTTGAAGGGCCTCTCACTTTTGGACTCAGCATCCCTGAAAGGGCTTGGAAATATGAGCTCATACGTTAATGTGTTTTTCGAGGGTCCAAGTCGAGGCCAGGAATCGACTTTTAGGTGCAAGTCAATGTCAGGCATTGACTTTGCCTGCAAGTCGATGCCAAGCATCGACTTGAGGGTGCAAGTCGATGCCAGACATTGACTTGAGGGTGTAAGTCGATGCCTGGCATCGATTTGCACCCTCAAGTCGATGCCTGGCATCGACTTTAGGGTGCAAAGTCGATGCCAGGCATCAACGTTTAGGTGCAAGTCGATGCCTGGCATCCACTTGCACACAAAGTCGATGCCTGGCATCGACTTGCACCTAAAAGTCGATGCCTGGCATCGACTTTGCACCCTAAAGTCGATGCCTAGCATCGACTTTCAGGCCACATTCGATGTCAGGTATCGACCTCCCAGGTCGATGCCAGGCATCGATTTGAGGATGCAATTCGATGCCAGGCATCGAATTTAAGTGAAAGTCGATGCCTGGCATCGACTTGAGGCTGCAAGTCGATGCCAGGCATCGAGTTGGAACCTAAAGTCGATGCGCGGCATCCACTTGCACCTAAAAGGTGATGCCTGGCATCAACTTACACAATTAAGTGGATGCCTGGCATCGAGTTATACCCTCATTGGATCTATATTTTATCAGCTAAGAAAAATAAAAACCTAGAAAGCATACTATTTACTCAAACATACAAAAGGAATCTTTTAGGAATCTTTTTTTGTGGTATGATTTTGTCTACCTCTTGGTACTCTTGCCAACATTCTTCTTCTCCATGAGAGTTGCCTTGCTGGTTTGCTGAGCTCTATGCTGCATGGCTGTCTTTGCTCTGTTGCTCTCTCTTGCTTGTGGATTTTGAAAATGAGAATGATCTCCTCCTCTGCTATTTATAGGCAATTGGGTAACTTGAACCAGAGACTAACTAGATCTAACTGAATGAATCCAGTTGCTAACTATATTTGTCAACTTATCTAACTAGTAAATACCACTCACACAAATAGGCTAATAATGCTAAGACTCAATGACTCATATCTAGTTAGAAATCAATTGTGTATCTCATCTTTCAAAAGTGAATCAAATCTTTGGTTCCCTTATTAGTGTATATCTGAGTAATTAAGTACTTTTATTTTAGGCTTTAATGTAATTTGATGTTTAATGCACTTTAATGTACTTTAATCAACTTTTGATTTCATATCTACTTGATGTGACATTTGATGTGACATCTTCACTTGATCTCGGATTTCTACTTATTTAAAAAGGTCATTCATCTTCAGTCTTCTTTGAACTGAGTGAAGATGAGCTCAATCTTTTCAGTGGATGCTTGGGCATCAACTTCCTCTGCTCATATTGATACAGTTTTGGATTCATTATTCTCAGTTGACCCTTTCCACATAAGTGATGATCCCTATGTTTTAGAACGTGGTGATGATTCTATGTTTTCTGTTGAGTCATTTAAGTTATCCAATTCATAGTGTAATGCTGCTCAACCAAATGCACCTCTTGATCTCCCATCTTATCCAACCATTGGTCTCCCTTCTGACTCAAGTGCATGTGGAGCAACGGAAAAGCAAAGCAAGCTCAATCTACGTTTTAAAAAAAGGCCTCATGAAGTAAGTCAAAAAAGCTTTAAATTTCTTACTTCAGATAGACAGATTGCATTGGATATTGTGAAGCATTGTTGTGGTTTGAAATGTTTGTACAATTTAGGAATGAAGAAACTAAAGCACCTAAGAGAGAAATTCCTCCATTAAGATAGTGAAAGGCAGGATATATACCTTGTTTCTCACATGCAAATGATTGAGGATAACATGTCAGTAACACGTGTTGCTTTTGAATATTTCTTTAGTCGAGGGATGCGATGTTGTAGGGCTGGATTTAAAATTGCAATGGGTGTGGGAAATTTTAGAATACATAGGGTTCAATAGGGGCTTATGAATGGGGATCTCATTTTGGATACATTCCATGTTGGGACCAAAGGATCTGTTGGACGTCATGCAATGAATTGGATGATGAACTATTTTTGCTTGCATTGTGAGGTTATGCCTACAACTGGAAGGTTGCACTTGTCAGATAACTTTACTCATCGACAGGTATTTCAAATATATAGAGAAGACATGGAAAATAGAAATGGGAAGTATGTTTTGTATCGTCACTTTACTCGATTATGGAAGGAAGAGTTTAACAATGTGTCTATTCCTCGTAAAGTTAGAATGGGTGAATGTTCACTTTGCACCACTTTGAAAAACATGGCAAAGGGGGCTACAACACCACAGGAAAAGAATAATTTTAAAAACCTTCTTAACAACCATCGTGAGAGTCAAGCTTTAGAGAGAAAGAAAGCAATTCATCATCGAAGTAAAGCACTCAAAACTCCGGAGCGTTATATGTGTTTGTTGATCAATGGTATGGATAAAAAAAAAAACTTGTTTGCCACATTTTTATTGCATCCCTAAGGACATTGCAGATGAAGTCCTTGTGCAAATGCATTTGGTTGGTGCTTTGGTATACAATGGAACTGTAATGTCCAAGGTTTTCTTCACATATCCGAATGTGCATAATGATCCAAACCTTATAATTACTATCATTCATCGTGTTTTGCAATCATAGAAGGGTCTTTTGCCACCAACTCTATATTTGCAACTTGATAATACTGCAAGAGAGAATAAAAATTCTACAGTCTTTGGATATTTAAGCATGCTTGTTGAAAACCAGCTATTTCATAAGGTTGAGGTAAATTTCCTTTTGGTTGGTCACACTGATGATCACATTGATCAAATGTTGAGTACTTTCTCTAAGAACTTGGCACGTAACAATGCTTTTACTCTTCGGATTTTATCTGAGCTGATTTCAAAAGCATATACTCCAAAACCAGAAGTTCAACACCTCACATAGATTTATAACTTTAAGCACTTTTGCTCAATGGACCTTGATAACAGTGCTAAGGTTTTGGCTCCATTGCACAATATTAGTTTCAACCATGTATTCTTGATGAGGAGGGTTGATGAAATAATGCTTTTATTTGCAAAGCAGTATTCATCTTCTCCTAGGTGGGAGCCTAAAGAGGGATGCATATTCTTATTGCAAGTGCCTAATTTGTCTACAATGTATGGTGCAGAACAATCACCATATGAAGATAAAAACAATACAGAAAGATGTGGAAATTTGGTTGATCAAAGTAAAAGCTGGATGCATGCACTCATTGAAAAGAAGCGACATATTGAGCGTGCAAAAAAATATGTTGGAGATCAAGATGTATCGTGGTGGAAGGACTTTTTCAATCATCAAGAAGACATTATACAGTATACAATTACAGGTCATTGGCCAATTGATGTTCCATTCACATGGGATTTTGTACACAAAGATCCGTGAATGTAGCCCAAGCATGTAATGCAGATGCACTTCAAAGTATTATACATCCACGAGAAAGAAATATTTATGTAGGC
>MU260091.1:430000-482500 GCA_020310875.1 Ceratopteris richardii | reverse complement strand
GTTCATTGTGCTTTTGTTGTGCATATAGAGGATTTGTTCCTCACACTTGCTATCAGAGCTTTGAAGCTTGGATTAGCAGCAGCACACTACAAGGAAGTGCACTTGGAGAAGAAGGTGCTTGATCAAAGAGGAGAGAAGTGCAACACAAGGGATTGCTTGACAAGATAACCTCTTTATCATAGTCTCATTTCAATGGCAGATTTGGGGCAAAAAGTGGAGTTGTTGGACAAGGACAACTACCACCCTTGGAGGTTCAGAGTCACAAATTACCTCATGGGCAAAGGGCTATGGTCCATAGTGAATGGAGAAGAAGAAAGACTTGATGTAGACCTTGAAGATGCAACCACTACCAATGCACAAAGGAGAGTGGGAAGAAAGGAATAGAAAAGCAATGTTCCTCATATCTCAGGTAATTTCTAATGCTATGGTTGGTCATATACAAAATTTTGATAATGCCAAGGATGTATGGGACGCTTTGGAAAAGGTTTATGCATCCTCTACAAGAGCTAGGAAAATGCAACTCAAAAATGAGCTCAACATCATGAAGAAATGTAGTAGCCAAAGTGTGGTTGAGTACACACTCAAAATCAAGGATCTAATGGATCAATTAGCATCAGTAGGATGCAAGGTTGATGATGAAGATTTGGTTCAGGTCACTCTCAATGGATTGAGAGGAGAAGACAAGTGGAAGCCTCTCATTACCACTATCCTCTATCGAGATCCACTTCCATGCTTAGAAGACCTCATTCTTCACTTGGTGGCTGAGGAGGCATCATTTGGAGATTCATGTCCTATACTCTTCAAGAGACAAAGGGAGAGGTGGAAGAAGAGGAAGAGGAAGAGGCTACAACAATCAAGGAAACCATCAAAGCAACGAAGAAGGAGAAAGCTCAAGTGACTCTACATTCCAAGCAAAGGCAAGAGGTAGAGGTAAAGGAAGAGGAGGCTACAACCCCCACAAAGGTATGATTTGCTATAATTGTGGTAAACCAACACTCAAAGAAAGCAAGGGAACTATGCAAATGCTTCAAACAAGGAAACAAGTAATGATCAATTGCTTGCTATGAGACATGATTATTCAAAGGATGCTAAATATGATACCAAATGGTACATAGACTCAGGGTGCAGCAATCATATTTCTTGTGAGGGTGATATATTCACCAATTTGTAGGTTCCAAAGTCCAAAAGGGTGTGTGGAGACAGGTGACAACACCGAACATGTCATAGAGCACATTGGAGATGTGAGAATTGGATGTGAAAAATCCTCCAAGGTGCTTGAGAAGGTATTGCATGTTCCATCTATTACTAAGAGCCTTATTTCAGTAGGGCAAATGGTAGAGAAGGGTTTGCAGGTCGCCTTCAATGACAAAGGATGCTTTATAAGGAATCCTAAATGTTGGTGCAGAGCAATCAACAATTGAAGTTTTGGAAGTCAAAGAATGAAGACAAGATCAAGTTTTGAAGCATAGAAGAAGTTTACATTCAGGAGTTGAAAGATATGTACACATATGTACATTAGTTCAAATATAGGTCACTTATATTTTTGAATAATCATAAGTTTGTAAATATTTGCCTATAAATACTTTAGAAAATGTCAGGACAAGCATGAGAGAGCATGAGAATAGAGTAATCAGAAGTTGTATGAGTTTTTAGCCATCCTAGAAGTGAGTTAAGACTCTCTCATCATTCAGTTGTAAACTCCTCCAGAAATGAAAGAAATTTGTGCCCGATGTTTCTGAGTTTTCTCCTTCTATGCTAGATCTTTTGTGAAATGCTTTTGTACAAGTCTAAGTCTATAGGTGATTGACCTCTGTACAAATTTTCAGCTTCTAATTGTGATGAGGCTGAGAGAATTGAGTGTAGGAACATTTACATGTGTAAATGGAAGAAGAGAGGTTGCAAGAGGTGCAAAATTCGAAGTCAATGTTTTGATCAGTTCTCCTTCTATAGTTTAAAGTTTTGAGCAAGCAAGCACTCAATCTTTAACTTGGAAGGTAAACTACTTGTGGCTAAAAGCATTTGCTTAAACGGGTTCTAGTCTTGGAGAACCATGTCTTAGAAGTTGCAGGTGTCAAAGTCGACTCTACAGGGTGACAGTTTTAGACATAGGTAACTTGTTGAGTTCATTTCTCAAGTTATAATGAATCTTTTGGAGTAATTCAACTTGGAGAAGGTGTGCAATCTATAGGTGACACCTTGTACAAAGTTTTATCACAAACTTTACACAATTGATAGGTCAATGAGAAAGATATGTGCAGCAGACTTTCTGTAGAGTCATCATCTTCACAGATTTCTCAAAATCTTGATAATTGAGTATTGATCTTCTAAAATTGGAGAAGGTTTGAGTTATTCTTGTTATAGAGGTGCTCTAAATACGAGAATAACTTGTTCGTTTGGAGATTAACAATCTCCATGAGTGGTATCAAGGCAGGAAACATCAAAATTGAGGAAAGGAGGATCGCGACTGCTGCAGCTACAAAGAATTCAACGTCTGAAGGTTCAAAAGGTGAAAGCTTGAGAGAAAAGCTTGAGAAAGAGCTCATACAACACCAAGGAAGACAAAAGGATTATTATTCAAAGTAAAGGTACATCTATTACTCATAAAATTTGAAGAATTCAATACACAGGTAAAGAAAGGATGGGAGATTCTCTTTAGATAGAGAAATTGGATAGAGAGAACTATCCTGCATGGTCAATGAGGATGGAAGCTCATCTAATGAGCAAAGACTTGATAGGTTATATTACAGGAGAAGAAGAGAAGCCTCAATTCAGAGATCCTAGTGTTCCAACTAGGGAGGAATTATCAGATTTAAAGAATTGGATGAAGAGAGATGCTCAAGCTAGGAGCATTATCTATATGGCAGTGAATGATTACTTGCTACCTCAATTTAGAGGTCTTGAAAGTGCAAGTGATATATGGAATGCTTTGGAGGAGCATTTCCAAAATACCACAAAGTCAAGGAAGGCATCTTTGTGGGCAGAATTTACCACTTTCAGGAAGAAGGCCTCTCAATCCATCTCAGATTATGTAACAAGGATGAAAGACATTGCAGATGCATTAGGAGCAGTTGATGAAGACATTGAGGAGGATAAATTGGTAAGACAAATTCTCACAGGTTTGAGAGGTGATGACAAATGGAAGCCATTCATTCTATCTACTGAATTATCACTTGATCATTTTACTCCTGATTTAAATCAGTTGCTAGGACATATGTTAACCTTTGATCAAGATGTCAAAGGTGAAAGTGACAAGAGTACAGGTCATGCAATGTACTCAAAGGATAAGAAGAAAAATTGCAAAGGAAAACAACAAGCAAATGAAGATGAAGGCACAACTAGTCAAGCCAACTTCCTAAGAGGAAGAGGAGGTGGCAAAGGTAGAGGAAGAGGCAGGAATAATAAAGATGGAGTCAAAGCTTGCTGGATTTGTGGTGAGACAAATCATTTAGCTAATGATTGTTGGCATAATAATCAAAGTAGTGGTGTATATAATCAGAATTTTAATTCAAGAGGAAGAGGTGGCAGAAATCAAAGAGGTAACTTCAGAGGAAGAGGTAGTAGGGGTTACTTTGGAAGAAATGCAGGTAGAGGTTTCCAAAGTCAACAATACAATAATACCTACTACAATTATGCTTCAGATCAGAAGGAGGATTCAACATTGATAATGAATGCAACTTGTGAAAGGCAAAGTGAAGACCAAAGAGTCTTCTACATTGACTCAGGGTGTAGCAATCACCTGAGTGGTAACATAGCATTGATGACTGATTTGGAAAATAAGGTATCTAATCATGTTGTTCAAACAGGTGTAAATACAAAGCACAATGTGAAGTCAATTGGATCAGTGAAGGCTAAGGATGGTAGCACTCTCCTGAGTAAGGTCTTGTATGTTCCTACAATTCCTAAGAATCTGATAAGTGTAGGACAAATTGTTGAAAAAGGTTATGAAGTTAGATTCACTAATGAAGGAGTGTTTGTGGAAGACCCTAGCAATGGGTATAAACAGATTGTTTCACGGAAGAAAGAAGGAAGGTTGTTCACATTGAAGATTCAAGGTAATGTTGGTCATGCCTTGTTTACTTATGGAGGACATAAGATCTCAAAGTTAGATCTTTGGCACAAGAGGCTTGGACACTTCAATGAAAGAGGTATCAAAGATATGATTAACAATGGTTCAGTGCTTGGATTGCCTAATGTTACAGGTCAACATATGACATACATATGTGAGGCATGTCAATTAGGTAAGGCTCATAAGCAATCTTACTCCAAGCATGGTTTCATGTATTCAGAGAAGCTTGAGTTGGTACATACAGATGTGTGGGGACCATCAAAGGATTTCAGTATCAATGGTTCAAGGTACTATGTGATTTATGTTGATGATGCTACCAGATGGATCACTATCTATGCGATCAAAGATAAGTCAGAAGTGTTTAATACATTTAAACACTATCATGCATATGTAGAAAGAATTACAGGTCATAAAT
Organism: Ceratopteris richardii; assembly: GCA_020310875.1. NCBI lineage: Eukaryota > Viridiplantae > Streptophyta > Polypodiopsida > Polypodiales > Pteridaceae > Ceratopteris > Ceratopteris richardii. Next base: position 478,019 of record MU260091.1, on the reverse strand, counting down.
TGAAGAGACTAAGGTCAGATGGAGGGGGAGAGTATTTCTCTAATGAGTTCAGTGATTACTTGTGGAATGCAGGTATAAAAAGGGAAATCACTTGTAGGTACTCTCCTCAAAAAAATGGTGTAGCAGAGAGTAGGAATAGAACTCTTGTTGAGTTTGCAAGATCCATGATGAAGGAGAAAAATTGCCCAAATTATTTGTGGGCTGAGGCTGTAAATAGAGCTACTTATTTGGTCAATAGGTTGCCATGTAAAGCCTTATTGGGTATGACACCATATGAGGCATGGTGGGGTAAGAGACCTACCTTAGATCATTGCAAAGTATTTGGATGTTTGGCATATGCATATGTGCCATCACAATTAAGGCACAAGTTAGAACCTAAAGCTGAAAAGTATGTATTCATTGGTTATGATGACAAGCAGATGGGTTATAGATTGTGGAGTCCATCCACAAAGTAATTTATTGTGTCTAAGGATGTTACATTTGATGAGCAAGGTACTTGGTATGCAGGTACAATCAATATTAATACAGGTGATGAAGAAGTTGTGAGTCAAAAGAAGGGTAAATCAAAGGTTAAAATATTTGATGAAGAGGAGAATAACGAAGTGCAGGTTGAAGTTGAAGAAATGCCAAGATTTGATCTTGAGTGTGAAGAACCAGAAATCTCAAGAAGTGGAGAACTCAAAAGGTCATCAAGACACAAGTGGCAACCTACAAGGTATAGCTATGACACTTCCTTTTTGGCTACCAAAGATTATGCTTACATGATAAAAGCAGATGAAGAACCTTCCACATATGAAGAGGCAAAAGGTAAGGAAAATTGGGAGAAAGCTATGCAGGAAGAATATGATGCATTAATGGAGAATCAGACTTGGGATTTGGTTCCTAAACCAAATAGTCAGAAGATCATTGGATGCAAGTGGGTCTACAAGACAAAGAGATATGCAGATGGAAGTGTGTCTAGGTATAAAGCTAGACTTGTTGTGAAAGGGTTTGCTCGAACATATGGTATTGATTATGATGAGACCTATAGTCCTGTGGCAAAGATGACAACCATCAGGACACTCATAGCCATTGCTGCATGTAAAGGTTGGAAATTATGTCAATTAGATGTAAAGAATGCTTTCTTAAATGGTTACATTTCAGATGATGTTTTCATGGAGCAACCACAAGGATTCAGAGATAAAAGGTATCCAGATCTAGTGTGTAAGCTCAAGACAGCTTTGTATGGTTTGAAGCAGGCCTCAAGGGCATGGAATTATAGACTTGTGAAGTTCTTGAAAGAACTTGGATTTCAAGTATCTAAGGTAGATAGTAGCTTGCTTGTTAAAGCAAGTGATGATGGGTTCATTTATATGTGCATATATGTTGATGATATAATTCTTACAGGTACAGATGAGAAAGGTATTCAAAGCCTAAAGAAACAAATGGAGAAAGAGTTCAAAATCAGTGATTTGGGAGATTTGTCATATTTCTTGGGCATGGAGATTTAATACACTCAACATGGAGTGTATGTGACTCAAGAAAGGTATTTGAGAAACTTGTTAGTTTAAAATGAATGATTGCAGGGTAGAACCTACTCCAATGGAGGTGAATCACAAATTGAGCAGATATGGTGGAGAAGAATTCAAGGATATGAAGCTATATCAGAGTTTGGTTGGTAGTCTTATCTATGCTACATTAATTAGGCCTGATTTATCATATGTAGTTGGAGTTTTATCTCAATTTATGCATTGTCCTAGGAAAGAACATTGGGTTGCAGGTCAAAGAGTGTTGAGATACATTAAGGGTACACTCAAAGAGGGTTTGTATTATGGTTTTACATTAGATCCAAACATCAAAATATATAGTGATGCAGATTGGGCAAGAAATCCTGATGATAGGAGATCAACATATGGATACTTGTGTTATGTGGGAGATAAATTAATATCTTGGTGTTCAAAGAAGCAACACATAGTTGCTTTATCATCTATAGAAGCTGAGTACAAAGGCATGGTTGAAGCTACAAAGAAAGTGATATGGCTTAAGACTCTGATGAAGAGTTTTGATATTATTCAGAGTACTCCTACTATTCATGGAGATAACATGAGTTCATTGTATCTAGCTGTTAACCCTGTTTTTCATGCCAAGACCAAACACATTGAGATTTAGTATCACTTTCTGAGAGAGAAGGTGATGGATAAAGAGATTGAAGTCATACATACTTCAACTAAAGATCAGATAGCTGATATGTTTACCAAAAGCTTGGATGGACCAAAGCTACAGAGATTCAAAGATATGGCAGGCATAAAGAAGATAGAGAAAACCTCAATTGATGATTGAGGGGGAGTTGTTGGTGTAGAGCAATCAACAATTGAAGTTTTGGAAGTCAAAGAATGAAGAAAAGATCAAGTTTTGAAGCATAGAAGAAGTTTACATTCAAGAGTTGAAAGATATGTACACATATGTACATTAGTTCAGATATAGGTCACTTATATTTTTGAATAATCATAAGTTTGTAAATATTTGCCTATAAATACTTTGGAAAATGTCGGGACAAGCATGAGAGAGCATGAGAATATAGTAATCAAGAGTTGTATGAGTTTTTAGCCATCCTAGAAGTGAGTTAACACTCTCTCATCATTGAGTTGTAAACTCCTCCAGAAATGAAAGAAATTTGCGCCCGATGTTTCTGAGTTTTCTCCTTCTGTGCTAGATCTTTTGTGAAATGCTTTTGTACAAGTCTAAGTCTATAGGTGATTGACCTTTGTACAAATTTTCAGCTTCTAATTGTGATCAGGCTGAGAGAATTAAGTGTAGGAACATTTACATGTGTAAATGAAAGAAGAGAGGTTGTAGGAGGTGCAAAATTCGAAGTCAATGTTTTGATCAGTTCTCCTTCTACAGTTTAAAGTTTTGAGCAAGCAAGAACTCAATCTTTAATTTGGAAGGTAAACTACTTGTGGCTAAAAGCATTTTCTTAAACAGGTTCTAGTGTTGGAGAACCATGTCTTAGAAGTTGTAGGTGTCAAAGTCGACTCTACAGGGTGACAATTTTAGACATAGGTAACTTGTTGAGTTCATTTCTCACGTTATAATGAATCTTTGGAGTCATTCAACTTGGAGAAGGTGCACAATCTATAGGCAACACCTTGTAAAAAGTTTTATAAAACAATTTACACAATTGGTAGGTCAATGAGAAAGATATGTGCAACAGACTTTCTATAGAGTCATCATCTTCAGAGATTTTTCAAAATCTTGATAATTGAGTATTGATCTTCTAAAATTGGAGAAGGTTTGAGTTATTCTTGTTATAGAGGTGCTCTAAATACGAGAATAACTTGTTCTTTTGGAGAATTACAATCTCCATCACTAAAGATGGAAACAAGCTTGTTGCTCAAGGAAGAAAGGAAGGAAGAATGTTCACCTTGGATGTGTCTCCAAATGCAAGCAAGGTATGCTTTGTTATGATTGGTAACCAATGGATTGCTGAACTTGACCTTTGTCACAAGAGAATAGGGCATGTCAACATTCCTAAGCTAAGGAATATGAGCAAGGAAGAGCTTGTATGAGGGCTGCCCATGTTTGAGAACAAAGAGCTTCATGAATTTTGTGATGCTTGTCAACTAGGGAAGCAAGCAAGACAACCATTCCAAAGGAGCACACATAGGGATGCAAATCTCTTGGATCTCATCCATAGTGATGTATGGGGAACTTCCAAAGATTCATCCTTGGGAGGATCAAGGTATTTTGTCACATTTATTGATGATTATTCTAGGAAAGTTTGGATATACATCATTAAAGAAAAATTAGATGTGTTCTCTATGTTCAAGAGGTTCAAGCAAGAGATTGAGAAGGAGGGAAGTAAATATATCAAAGCCCTAAGGTCTGACGGAGGGGGAGAATACTTTTCCAAAGAATTCAGCTCTTATCTGTATGAGAATGGTATTAAAAGGCAATTTACATGCAGGTATACCCCCCAACAAAATGGGGTGGCTAAAAGGAAAAATAGGCACATTGTTGAAATTGCAAGGTGTATGATTAATGAAGCACACATGCCATTATTTTATTGGGTTGAGGCTGTTTATACTTCAGTTTATTTGATGAATAGGGTACCTACAAGTGGTGTGGATGAGTTGACTCGAAATGAGGCCTACTATGGTAAGAAACCAAGTGTGGAACATCTCAAGGTTTTTGGATGTACTTGCTATGTGCACACTCCACAAGAGGTAAGATCTAAACTTGATGCAAAATCTGAAAAATGTATTTTCATTGGCTATTCTACTGAGCAAAAGGGGTACAAATGCTATAACCCTTACACCAAGAAGTTTTACGTATCAAGAGATGTGGTATTTAATGAATTGAAACCTTGGTATGTAGACAAGGGAAAAGAAAAGGTAATAGATGATGACTTGGATGATGTATTGGTTTGTGGTAAAGGTGATATGTAGGTTGAATCAACTCAAATGAGTGGGCGTGAGGCTTCAACATCAAGATCAGATACCCAAGGACACATGGGAGAAAGAAGAAGTCTATCAGAATCACCAACATCCAGGTATAAGTCTCTTAGTGACTTTCATGATGATCATAAAGGTGATAGTGAGTCACAGGATGAAGAAGACTATGAAGAGGTGGTTACACCACAAGTAAAGCTTTTAAGGTTGAGGAATCAATTCCCTAAAGGGAATGAGAGGAGATCCTCAAGGCTCAAGAAGCCAATACAAAGGTTAAGTTATGACTCTTTCATTGCCAAGCACTATGCCTATATGATGCAGGTTGTTGGAGATAATGATCCTCGAATGTATGAGGAGGCATCAACAAAGGAGGAATGGAAGAGAGCAATGGATGAAGAGATGAAAGCACTCAAGGAGAATGAGTCTTGGGAATTAGTGCTTAAACACCAGGTATGAAAGTGGTTCAAAACAAATGGGTGTATAAGACTAAAAGGAATGCCCATGGTTCACTAGCTAGACACAAAGCTAGGTTGGTTGCTAAGGGGTTCACACAAACTTTTGGTGTGGATTATGAAGAGACATTCAGCCCCGTCCCTAACAAAACAACAATAAGCACCTTAATAGTTGTATGTGCAGGTAGAAGATGGCCTATATATTAGCTTGATATAAAAAAAGCATTCTTGAATGGTGAGCTAAAAGAAGAGGTATACATGGCACAACCCATTGGATATGAAGATGTGGATCATCTTAATTTTATATATAGGTTGAATAAGGCCTTGTATGGTCTTAAGCAAGCACCAAGGGTCTGGAATCAAAGGCTTGTGGATTACCTTGAAAAGTGTGGGTACACTCAAAGCAAATCAGATCCCTCACTCTACATGAAGAAAGAAGGGGGTAAGGTGGTATTTATTTGTATATATGTGGATGATCTTATCATAACAGATAGTGATCATGAAGGAATTAAAGACATCAAGAGAAGGCTTGCAAAGGAGTTCAAGGTATCAGATTTGGGTGAGTTAAAGTACTTTCTAGGTATTGAAGTTGTTTATGCAATGGATGGCATATACCTTTTGCAAAGGAAATACCTATTGGATGTACTTTACAAGTATGGTATGGCTGAATGTAAGGTATTCACTCAACCTATCGATGCAAATACAAAGATAAGCATGTTGGATGGTAAGAAACTTGATGATTTGACATTGTATAGAAGCTTGGTTGGCTCTTTAATCTATGCAACAATGACTAGACGTGATCTTTCTTATGTGGTAGGAGTACTTGCTCAATTTATGCATGTTGCCACTCAAGAGCACTTAAATGCAGCCAAGAGAGTGCTTCGATATGTGAAGTATACAATCAATAATGGATTGTTTTATAGGTATGAAGAAGAGCTAACACTTAGAGGATGGAGTGATGCTGATTGGGCTAGTTCTATTGATGATAGAAGATCCACTTCGAGGTATGTATTCATGCTTGGAACAAAGACTATTTCATGGATGTCAAAGAAGCAACCTACGGTGGCATTGTCTTCAACCGAGGCTGAGTATAGAGCATTAGCTCTAGCTACATGTGAAGCTATGTGGCTTAAAAAGCTTCTAATTGAGTTGGATGTGCAGGTTGGAACAATCTCCCTTTATGGAGATAACATGTCATCTATACACTTGGCTAATAACCCCATGTATCATGCTAGGAGTAAGCACATTGAAGTGCATTACCATTATATAAGGGAAAAAGTTGCTACTAATGAAGTGGATGTTCATTTCGTGACCACAAAAGTGCAGGTTGCTGATCTATTCACCAAAGGATTGGATGCATCAAAGCTAAGCAAGTTCAAGAACATGATGAGCTTGATGGACATAGACACTTCCTACCTAAGCTTGAGGGGGACTGTTGAAAAAGAAGGAGCAAGCTTAGAGAGTTATTTTGATAATTTTGATATTCAAAATATGGGCCATTACTTGGATAAAGGTAAAGCCACGACTCCTTATCCATTAGGAGTCAAAGGAAACATTAAAAGACATTCAAGGGAGTTTGAAGAGCAAGAAGAATCCATTCAAGAGTGTTAGGCCGCCGGATTGGCACATTGTAATTTTATATTCTCATATACCGCATGCACCAAAAAGGCCTAGCGAAGTGATGTAACCCTTTTATTCATTAATGAAGAGACATAACGTAGTTCTCCGATGGTAGAGGAGACGGGATCGCCAGAGTGTCTTTCTCGATGATCTGCGACCTTGTGGAGAATTTGTGCCGCAGATTACAGATATTTTGAGTACTATCACTCTGTCTTTGTTGACTCACAGTAATTCTTTATTAATACAGTAATGTTATGTTCACGTTAATAAGTCTGTGCGACTGTGATCATTAATTTGTGCGTTAAATACGGTGTGAGGACTGAGCGAAATACGAACAGTAATACGGTGTAGAAGAAGCTATACTGGATAGTAGTCTGACACTTAATTTGATAGTTAAGTTGGGAAAATGAGATAAAGGGCCTCTGCATTGTCAGACCCCTACCATCCCCAAGAACCCGACAAGAGATTAAAAAGCGGATGTGACGGAAGTCCCTTTTTTAACACTGGCACCGTCTGTGGGAAGATGGCAATGGATTGAGAATAATCAGTAAAGGTAGAGTAGTGCATAAGGCAAGCGGTGCAGAGGTGATATATGCCGGTTACTCGATCCGGCGAGTCTTATCCGAAGTATAGGAGAGTCCAACATCCCTGGGCAGTTCCAAATCTATTAGGGACACCCCTAGGCGGTAGAAGTACATGCCATTTAAGCCCAGTTGTCGAAGGATTGGAGCTAGTTCGCAGTGATTCCGGTACCAGTTTGGTGACACATGATGAGATTCCGATAGATTCCGGTGTGATTCCGGTACATTCTGAAGAAGGTCCTCTGACTTTTGAGTGTACAGAGTCGCAAATGCGCAGTTGGTTTGACAGTATCTGGTCAGAATCCGACTACTTTCGGGGATAAAGTTGTGTTACCAAGTGAGACCGTTTTCGGTGAAAAGATAACCTGCTGCAATGAAAGTTCGATAACTTTCAGTGGGAGTTCGGTACCATTTAGTGGAAATTTGAAGTTTTTGGGTGATGGTGCAGGACTACCTGGTGGACCTTTATTACATTCTCCACAGTTCGGGGCAAGCCTCTCTAGTTTCGATACCAAGGCTGAGGACAGGTTATTCGATTTGGAGATAAGTAAGAGATTCAACACCCTTTTTGAACCGAAAGGTGAGCAGTCTGACAATATAGATTCTGAAGGACAAGAGACACCTCCTCAACAGATAGATAACAACAACACTACTCATAATAGTACTATGAGTGGTTCAGAATCTCAGCAGCAGACACCCCCACAACCGCAACTGCAGTTTCAGCAACAGCAGTAGTCGCAACCAATTATACCAGTTCGACCGGTTCCAACAGGAGTGACTTACACCAAGTTCGGTGGATTCTCGGGTGAGGACCCTGATGCACATGTGCACACCTTTGAGATAAGCTATGCAGTGCTGAACCATCCACCGGATCCGGCGTACAAGGCCATCGTATTTCAGGCCACTTTAGTTAATGAAGCAGCTAGGTGGTTGACTGAGTATGATATTAATCATTTTGTTAACTATGATGCTATCAGGGATGCGTTTTTAGAGAGGTTCCGGTTGAAGAAAAATCCTGCCGAACTTTGATTATTTGCCGAACAATCGACAGAAACCACATCAGACTGTTCAAGAATACGCCACATTGTTTCGAACTCACTTAAGGATGATGTTATAACCTAATGGTTCATTAACGGACTGAGTCTGCAACTTAAACAAATCATGATCATCCGCTGTGTGGGTGCACACTGGATGTTGTTATTGTGATGGCCTGCAACTAAAGCATAAAGTTGGAGGATTTACAAAAGACCTGGAATGGCTGAAGGCCAGTAAGAATGTAGTGGATGATCTAACTAAACAGATGTATCGCACCAAGTGCAAAAATCCAGGGCACACAAGTGCTACATGTGCCCTTAACCAGATGTATTGTGCCATGTGCAACACAATAGGACACTCAACGGAAAATTGCACGTATAATGCCAAGGTGCAGGGCAGAGCAGCTGTAAACGCCATCATACAAGAACCAGGTCAGCCAGCAACCCATTATGTGCCACCACAGAGGCAAACCAATCAGTCCCAAGGATACAGGAATTATCGGGGTCAGCGGAACACCAATTTTAATTCAAATTGATGACAACCGGGTACATCAGCGGAAGGTACTTCTCTTCCACCACCTTGATGTCATTTTTGCAGCGAGATTGGCCACATCCGTAGATTTTGCAAGGATGCAGCAGAGTAGGACAAAAGGAAGAAGGAGTGACAAAATCCAATGACCAACATGGTCTATATTTCACCAGTGGAATCACAAGCAGTAGTGGTTCAGACAAGATCGGGTAAGCAGTTGCAACCCGCAACTGAGGTGTTCGAGCCTGGTATCCGTGAGTAGCAGCGAATGTATACAAAGGCTAGTCAATGGACAGCTAAAGAGCCAACTGTATTTCCTGATCCAATTCCGGTAACACAGGTTCCCCTGCCTAAGGCAAGGTCGAATGAACAAAATTCTACCCCAGCAACAGTAGAGTCATCATCAGAATCGGTGAGAAGTACGATCCAAACAGATCAAGTATGGGATACCCTATCTAAGGCTTCAATTACACTTCCTCTCGGACAGTTGCTCGCCTTTGTGCTAGGAGTCAGGCAGCAATTCCAACAGCAAGTTAGTCCCGGATCTTCCTGTACTCCGGTGACTACAACAATACAACTGGAAGCTGATTCTACGGTGGATCATTCAGTCCCATTGATCACTATCTGGCATAAAAACCAAAAGATTACTCAAGTGCTAATTGATGGCGGTTCAGGTGTAAATATTTCAACTGCAGCTCTCTACAAGAAATTGGGGTGGACCCAAATCGAGCCCGTACAATTTTTTGTACAAATGGCAGACCAATCCCGAGTCCATCCGGTGGGACTAGTACAGAATATTCTGATTACCTTGCAGGGTACCACGTTCAAAATGACTTTTCTAGTCCTCGAACTACCAGAATCCAGCCTCGACTATAATCCACTTTTCGGTCGACCATGGTTGAAACAAGCCAAAGTTGTACAGGATTGGTCAGCGCAGGAGTTAACTTTCAAAGATAATCACCGTAAATATGTAGTTAACTTGGATGCCATGCAGCCCTGCGAGCTTCATCCAAGATCATATGTAGCGGAGCTGGTCCACATGTTGGATGGCTTATCTGACGACGAGGAAGAGGTGTTCCTGAAGACCAATAAGGATCTGATCTCGTTAGGTACTGTAGATCTCCAGTCAGTCGCAGACAAGTGGAGTCTGACCGCTTGCACGTAGTACAAATGACCGGAGATGCAGAAGCAGATGATAGTGTCGCTATGGATGGAGCCACCTTACATCAACTTTTGCAGTCAGCTGATGATCTGGTAAAACCTCGACAATTTTATGTACCAGAAGATCAGTTAGTAACATATAATTTGGGTGATGCGGTTAACCCGCGACCCGTTAAGATTAAGGTAGGATTATTAGAGACATTTCAAGATGACTTGATACGACTTCTGCGTGAGTTTTCCGATGTTTTTGCTTGGGACTATCGAGATATGAAAGGTCTGGACCCGCGGATCTATCAACATCAGGTAGTGCTCAAACCGGAGGCGAGGCCAATCAAACAGTCCAGTTATCGAATGAACCCCAATTATGCAGCACAGGTCAAAGCATAACTTGATCAGTTATTGAAGGTGGGATTCATTGTCCCAATCGAGCATGCTGAATGGATATCACCAATCGTGATCGTCCCGAAGAAAAATAAAGAGTTGCACATCTGTGTTGATTACCGAAATCATAATGCTGCCACTGTCCCGGATCCATTCCCTCTCCTCTTTCTAGACACAATGCTCGACAGGGTGGTAGGGCACGAGATGTATTCATTTCTGGATGGATACAGTGGCTATAATCAGGTGAGGATGGCAAAACACAACATACCTAAAACAGCTTTTATCACGAACTGGGGTGTTTATGCTTGTATTGTAATGTGGTTTGGGTTAAGGAATGCTCCGAGTACGTTTCAACAATGTATGCAAGAAGTTTTTTCACCCTACTTGACTACGTTTATGCAGGTATATTTGGACGACTTTTCCTTATTTGGAAAGACTGTGGCGCACCTGTATCATTTACTGTGCTGCTTTGAAAAATGTCACGAATACCGATTATGCTTGAATCCGAAAAAGTTTGTTTTTGCGGTCTCTTGTGGCAAACTACTTGGACATATTATCTCTACACAAGGAATACAAGTCGATCCGGATAAAGTTGCAGCCGTGTTGGAGGCACCAGTCCCTTCGACACCGAAAGAAGTTATGCGCTTTCTGGGCCAAATCCGGTGGCATGGCACACATTTACGGTGGTTAGCTCATTTAGTGACACCACTTAATCGGCTTATGACTAGCGCTCTGCGGCAGTATGAATGGACTCTAGAGTGCCAAAATACATTTGATCGTTTAAAAGTTTTATTGACGCAGGCCCCAATTTTGCAACCCCTTGATTGGGATCCTCCGTTCCATGTTTTTGTGGATGCATCGGACATCGCCATTGGAAGTGTGCTCATGCAGCAAATGGATAAATGGTTTTGGCCTGTATATTATGCAAGTCACTGATTAGCCCCTGCTGAAAGAAACTACTCAGTGATCGAAAGAGAATGTCTCGGATTGGTGTACTCTATGAAGAAGTTCCGCCATTATTTGTTGGGCCAAAAGTTCACCTTCCACGTGGATCATGCCACACTTGTGTATTTGGTTCGGCAGCAACATTTGGGTGGGAGATTGGCTCAATGGGTTTTATTATTATAGGAGTTCGACTATGAAGTTATTCCTCGACCCGACACAGCACATGCCTTGGTGGATTTTCTATCTCGGTTGGACTTCGGTGAAGCTCCGCTGGGGGTTGATGACACTACACTAACAATTTACGCTACTGAGCCAACTATTGAAGAATCTACAGAACCTCTTGTACCCCCTACATACTGCGATACGTTACTAACTTTTCTAACTGACGGGTGTCTTCCTCCTCAAACTCCCCCTGCTCTGCGGCGGAAATTTGCAGTTTACAGTCGCAGATTCTGATTGATTGTAGGTCAACTGTACTACATGGATCATACTGGTGTTTTACTTCGTTGTATCCCACCACATGAAGCCAAATCGGTTATTGCCATGGCTCATTCATTATCCTTGGGTGGACATTTCGCACCTGAGCTTACTCACCGTAAAATTCTACAAAGTGGGCTTTGGTGGCCTACAATGTACAAAGATGTGACAGTGTTAGGCCGCCGGATTGGCGCATTGTAATTTTATATTCTCATATACCGCACGCACCAAAAGGGCATAGTGAAGTGATGTAACTCTTTGATTCATTAATGAAGAGACATGATGTAGTTCTCCGGTGGTAGAGGAGACAGGATCACCAGACTGTCTGTCTGGGCGATTTGCGACCTTGTGGAGAATTTGTGGTGCAGATTACAGATATTTTGAGTACTGTCACTCTGTCTTTGTTGACTCACAGTAATTCTTTATTAACACAGTAATCTTATGTTCACGTTAATAAGTCTGTGCGACTGTGATCATTAAGTGCGTTAAATATGGTGTGAGGGCTAACCGAAATACGAACAGTAATACGGTGTAGAAGAAGTTATACTGGATAGTAGTGTGATGCTTAATTTGATAGTTAAGTTGGGAAAATCAGATAAAGGGCCTCTGCATTGTCAGACCCCTACCATCCCCAAGAACCCAAAAAGAGATTAAAAAGCAGACATGACGGAAGTCCCCTTTTTAACAAAGAGTCAAGAGACAAGGAGGGGGTAGCTGAAAGGTCACACACTCACTCATACAAGCATGAAGGTGCATTTTCGGGACATCAAGACTAAGGAGAAGCATCTACCAAGTGCCCAGGGACCAGGGAGCATGCCCAAGAAGTTTCAACACCCTCTCTCACACTAGGGAGAAGCATCTACCAAGTGCCCAGGGACCAGGGAGCATGCCCATGTAAGTGAGGTTTTGGATCAGTTTCTCACACTAGACCCTCTCTCTCTAGTGTAGTCTGTCAGACATACCCAACTTGTAGTAGATGGTTCTCTCTGTATATAAATCCAAATCCTATGATTTTTGTCTTGAATAAAAGCCTATTTTATATATGTTTGCTCTATCAATTTTCATAATGATTGCGTACTACTGCATAGATATATATGTGTTTTATTGTGATTGAAAAGTTTTTACAAGTGGACAGATAGGTAGTCTATTTTGTAACAGTGTGTTTCCTGACTTATACTCATCCAAATTGAGTGTTTGTTGGATTCTTGGAAAGTTAACAGAGTCTACTAAGTGTGGACAAAATCTTGGTTTCATCGGATTTCAAATGGTAGGTCAAATTTCTTGATTCAAGTCAGGTACGTTTCAGGAGTAGGCTGGGAGATCTACTTGGGTTCATTGTGCTTTTGTTGTGCATATAGAGGATTTCTTCCTCACAATAGATACACTACAAGAAATAGGGGGCCCGGGATGCCCCTGAGTTGAAAAAAAAACAAGCACCGTCGCTTATGCGATGCTATCATTGCATAAGCGATGGTGCTATTTTTGGATTTTTTTTTACAGGCATTCGTCGCATAAGCGACGCTTGCATTGCTTATAGGACGCTTAATGTGTGTGTCCCAAATAGCATCGCTAACTAGTGATGCTATTTGCAATGTTGGAAAACTGGATAGCGTCGCATATGCAATGTGCAGTGTTCTAGAGCGTCGCATAAGCGACGCTTTGGAATCTTAAAAAAAAATTTGATTTCTCCTGACACATTTGTGCCATGATTTGGACGCGAGAGCTAGAGAGAGAGAGCATGAGAGAGAGAGAGAGCGAGAGAGACACTCATCATTGAAGCCAGGTATGTGCACACACACACACACTTACACACACATACATATGCATACACATACACATATACACACATAGACACACACACACACTTACACATAGACACACACACATATACACACACAAATACACACACATATACACACATACACACATAATTTTGCATACACACACATATACATGCATACACACACACATATACATGCACACACATATATGCATACACACACAAATGCATACATAATGCACATGCAGACATACACATACATAATGCATACACATGCACACACATATACACACACACATACACACATGCATACACACATACAGACACATATAAACACACACATACACAGATATATGCATACACACACATAGAGAGACATACACACACATACACGTACATGCATACATATGCATACATAATGCATATGCATATGCATACATACATACTTACATGCATACATACACATACATAATGCATACACACACATATGCATACATAATGCATACACACACATACACACACATATGCATACATACATGCATACACATACACACATAAACACATATACACACATAGACACATACACACACATAAACACATACACTCTCATAGATGCACACACATACACATAGACACACACATATACACACACACATACACACATAGACACATACACACATACACACATAATGATGCATACACACACATACACGTGCGTACACACATACACACATACAAACATGCACACACATACACACATATATGCATACACACATAGAGAGAGAGACACACACACATACACATACATGCATACATTTACATACATAATGCATATGCATATGCATACATACATACTTACATGCATACACACACATATGCATACATAATGCACATGCATACATAATGCACATGCATACATACACATACTTAATGCATACACACATATGCATACATAATGCATACACACACATACACACAAATATGCATACAAAATGCACATGCTTGTGTATACATACATGCATACACATACACACATAGACACATACACACACATAGATACATACACACACATAAACACATACACACTCATAGATGCACACACATACACATAGACACACAAACATACACACACACACATATACACACACACATACACACATACACACATACACACATAATGATGCATACACACACATACACATGCATACACACATACACACACATACACGCACACACATACACACATACATGCACATACATACACACAATACACACACATATGCATACATAATGCATACATAATGCATACACACACATACACACACATATGCATACATAATGCACATGCATATGCATACATACATGCATACACATACACACAGACACATACACACACATAGACACATACACACGCATAAACACATACACACTCATAGACGCACATACATACACATAGACACATCTCAAAGGGTACTCAGATATATCAAAGGAACCCTAAGTGAAGGTCTATATTATGGATTTACTTATGATACAAGAATCAAAGTATTTAGTGATGCAGATTGAGCAGGTGATTCAGACGATAGAAGGTCTACTCATGGGTATCTCTGTTATATTGGAGATAAGTTAGTTTCTTGGTGCTCAAAGAAGCAACATACAATTGCTTTGTCATCTACGGAAGCTGAGTATAAAGGAATGGTAGAGGCTGCAAAAGAAGTGATATGGTTAAAGATCTTGTTGAAGAGTTTTGGAACTGATCAGAGTACTCCAATTATTTTTGGAGATAATATGAGTTCATTGTATTTGACAGCTAACCCTGTTTTTCATGCCAGGACTAAGCATATAGAGATTCAATATCATTTCTTGAGGGAAAAGGTACTTGACAAAGAGATTTAAGTGATGTATACTCCAACAAAAAAACAAGTTGTAGATATGATGACAAAAGGCTTGGATGGACCTAAGTTACAAAGATTCAAAGAGATGGCAGGAGTGAAGAAGAATGGAATAATCACAATTAGTGATTGAGGGGGAGCTGTTGGAACAAACCAATCACAAATTGAGCTTGAAGCAAGTTTATAATCAGATTGAAATGGAAGAAGACACTTTGAGAAAATGAAGAGATCTCAAAAGTGAAGTTTGTATACATATGTACATTACAGTTGGAAATTCTTGTAATCTGAATAGAAATAATCCTTAGGATGATAAGGAGTACTGTAATAGACGCAGGATAATTCTAGAACCATATTTGTATAAGTCAATGATGTAAAGAAATACAAGAGAGAAGAGTCATTAGAAGACAAGTGTCTTAGAGATAGATGTGAAGAGAGTCATCTTCAGAAAATAGCGACGAGTATTTCGTAGATTTCTCTCAGTCTGATCATGTGGATCAGAAATCCTTTTGTACACATCTAATCTAGAAGCTAATGAAGCTATGTTCAGAGTTTTATGATCTAATTCCTTTCCTACTGTGAGAATGATCAATAGGAACATTTGTATGTAGAATCTGCAGATAGACTTCTTAGAGTCGCGTACTTTTCCGTGTCAATGTTTTGCTTAGATCTCAGTGTAGAGTGTAAAGTTTTTAATGGGTGAGCATTCAAAATCTAAGTTAGAAGGTAAGGAAGCTATGTCTAAAAGCATTTAGCAAAACGGGATCTATGCTGTGAGAAATCAACTTAAGAAGTTGACCATGTCAAAGTCGCCATTTCTGGAAGAGAGTTTTTGACATACCTTTGATCTTAAGGATCAAATTAAAGTTTTAATGAATCTTTTGAAGAACTAATGATTGATATGATTACGCAAAGGTAGTTTGAAGATTTGTGCATCATTGGTTTGTAGAAATCTGAAGATATGTGCAGGTAATGAAGTCAATTTCTGAAGCAAACTTTCTGAAGAAGGAACTTCTTCACTCAGAGAAGTGCTAGTAGAAGTTTTGATAAATGAAGACTATATTTGTGTAAAGTTTGATCCATAACTGATATATAAGTGTTCTTAGATCAATATAGATCAAACCTTTGGAGATTAAGTGGTCTCCAACATGTGAATGGTGTGGAGGAATATCATCAACATCATACATTGGAATCTACACATATAAATAAAATTCATTAGTATTCCATAAATGAATAAAAAGTAAACTTTAAATATAAAATTAAGTATATAAGTTATTAATATGGATAGAAAATTTTTATTCTCTCTAGCTAAAAGGTGCTCTTGGAGGTCTATGCCATCCATAATTCACTAATAGTTCATCACCGGCATGTAATGTAGTAATAGCATTGACAACTATGTATCTTGATACATCTCTACTCATGTATGGTGATTCATGACTATTTTCACGGTCCTCAAATGTGCAGTTACTCCTTGAACCATTATGCAACCCTCGACTACTATTTATTAAACCTGCTATATTTCCATGTGTGTAAGGTCTTCCATCAATATATAATCTTTCATTTTCTGCATGTAAAATCCTTCTACTAGTAAGGGATGCTATGTTCAAGCATATTCCATAAGTACTCATGCTTTGAACATAACGTGAAAGTCGATGCCAATCTTCCCATCCATATGTAGGACCACAAAATGACATAAGAGTGACTTCAGAGTTCGAAGGCACATACAAATCCTCTACAATAAAGAGACCACGACTAGGATTAGTAATAGTGGATGGAGGAATCATGTTGGTGCAATTCACAAGCCTCCACATTTGGCTTGTAGTCCATACATACATGAAGAAGCATAGGAATCAATGCTATTGGATACATTACCATTTTACTCTTTGTAAAAGTCATATTTGACTTGGATTCTTTGTAAACACCTACTAAGAAAATCTCATGGAAAAGTTAGAGCTTTGATTGATAGAATATCTCCTATAATGGAGGATCGATTTTTTAGAGAGAGCCAACAATTTGAATTCAAATTCAAATTGGAAGTGAACATCTATATAAACTTCCAAGAAAATGTCGCGGGTACCTAAGTCACTTTCTGAGCTCCTCAGGTTCATTTTTGAGTGTGTCTGAGGCATACACTCTAGCCCACACCCTTCTACACCATTGGCAATGATCTTCATGCCTATGACATTGTACAAAATTGTTCATTAATACATACATCTACATTGTCCATTTCTGAGTTCTCTCTCATAGTCTCTATCAGTCAGTCAACTTGTGCAGCTCATATTGCACTTATTTCTCCACAAACTTCAACAATCTATAGCTTGTTGGAACCAGCTCAAAGTCTTCCACATGTTGGCAAAATTTGAAGAATTTCTATTCAGCCATTTCAGAGAAAAATTTGTGGAGGTGATCTCTGGTCAAAGTCTGCAACAGTCCTAAAAAATCGAGGGTAAAGGTTTACTTGCTAAATTCATTTCTCGGAGCATAGTTAATCTTTTTAAGTGATTCCACTTGAAATCATTAGCTTACTAAGCTAATTAGAAACCCTTTAAAGGAATTTTTTCAATTCCTACTATGCTGGTCATACTGAGCAAAAGATATAGCAAGTGTATGGTCAAGAATAGAAAGTTTTCTTGAAGACTTGAAGTTCAAAGTAGTCTGTTTTGATTCAATCTTTTCATACATCATTTCCAAAGCACATAGGCTATTTTATGGTGTCATTGGAAATCTAGGAAGGTCCACTTATCAACTCTGAAGCATCAAAGGGCTGGTACAAAGCACGATTTGGCAGTACCTACTCATCATCTTGAAGTGTCCATCCATCATTCCCAACAGTGGTATCAGAGCTAAGTCAAGGTAAAATGGGAGATGGTTTTCCTTCATTTATTGATAAATTGGATAGGAAAAACTATCATGCATGGTCTCTAAGGATGAGTACATACCTACAAGGAAGGAGTCTTTATGGATACATTTCAAGAGATAAGGAACTGCCCTCATTCAAAACCAAAGGACTACCAACAAAGGAAGAACATGAGAAGCTCAACACATGGTGTGCCAAGGATGCATTAGCAAGGTCTTACTTACTCAAATCCATCTTTGATTTTCTTTTTCCGCATATTAGAAAGTGTAAGACATCCCAAGAGACTTGGGAAACCTTGCCATCCTATTTCTCTTCCAACACAAGGGCCAGAAAAAACCAATTGTGGATTGAATTCACCACACTAAAGAAGCAACCTAAGCAGGCTATTTTAGAGTATGTGACTAAGATTAAAGATGTAGCAGATCAGTTAGCAAGCATAGGAGAAGAGATTGAAGAAGAGTAGATAGTAAGGCAAGTGATCAATGGGATTAAAGCCGATGACAAATGGGAAAGCTTCACCACTTCCATGGACCTATACATGGACATGCAAATTCTAGATCTCACCACTCTCATGGGGCAACTGTTCACTCATGAAGCCAAGCTCGACAAGAATGGAGACTCATCCAAAGGTAATAGCTCTTCTGCCCTATACACTGATAAAAGTAAGTCTATAGATAAAGGCAGGAACAAGAAAGGAGAGGATGAAGGCACTACCTCCCAAGCCAACTATGCAGGGAGAGGTAGATCATCAAGAGGAAGGGGTAGAGGAGGTAAGCAAGGTAGGGGGAGACCTTATAACTCCTCACCATGCAACATTTGTGGTTAATCAAATCATACTACAGATGAGTGTTTCAAGAACTACAAGAATCAGAGAGGTAGAGGATATCAAAGAGGTGGATACTCACAGTCAAGAGGCAGATTCAACCATCATCAAGGATACAACAACAACTACAACAACAACTACAATGGCAACTACCAAGGAGGATTCAAATCCAAAAAGGATAACAACAACTATACAGAAGAGCAAGATGATTCTCTCCTGATTATGAACATGACTTCAAAACTAGGTACAAATGATGAGCATCTCTTCTACATTGAATCAGGATGCTCAAATCATGTGGCTAGCAATGTAGCTCTACTCTCTGACCTTGAAGAACCAAGAGGTAAGCATCAAGTTCAAACAAGTGATGACACCAAGCACTCAGTAGTTAAAGTTGGAAATATTAAGACTTCTGATGGGAATCAAAACTTGTTGAGTAGGGTACTATATGTACCAACCATTACCAAAAATTTGATAAGTGTTGGACATATTGTGGAAAAGGGTTTGCAGGTCAAGTTCAACCAATATGGAGCATTTGTGGAGGATCCCAAGCATGGGTTCAAGAGAATAGCTAAAGGAGAAAAATCAGGTAGACTTTTTACTTTTGAGCTAGAAGATACAAAGAATATTGCACTCTACAATTACAAGGATCAAACACTTTCAGAGCTTGAGATTTGGCATAAAAGATTAGGGCATGTAGGTGAAAGAACCTTGAAGGAAATATGCAGGGACCAATGTGTGCTTGGGATACCTAATAAATCCAAGCAACATATGATCTACAAGTGTGGTGCTTGTCAGTTTGGAAAGTCTCACAGGTTACCCTTCTCAAGGAAAGGCTACATGCATGAGGACTACCTAGAACTTGTCCATACAGATGTATGGGGACCAAGCAAAGATCCCTCAATCTCAGGATCAAGGTATTATGTATCTTTTATTGATGATTATAATAGGTGGACTGTATTGTACTTTATGAAGCACATTGATGAAGTGTTCAACTGTTTTAAAAAGTATCTTGCACTTGTTGAGAATCAAACAGGGAAGAATCTAAAGAGGCTAAGGTCAGATGGAGGAGGTGAGTTCTTCTCCAATGAGTTTGAAGCATTCTTGCAGGACAGAGGAATCAAGAGAGAAATCACCACAAGGTATACTCCTGAACAGAATGGGGTAGCTGAGAGAAGAAATAGATTGATTGTTGAAACAGCTAGGTCAATGTTGAATGAAAAAAGGTTACCTAACTATTTATGGGCAGAGAGTGTATCTACTGCCACTTACCTCAAAAACAGGTTACCATCTAAGTCCCTTGATGGGATGACCCCTTATGAAGCATGGCATGGTAAGAGACCCTCACTTGATCATTGCAGGATATTTGGATGGGTAGCATATGTTCACATTCCTTCTCAGATAAGAGGTAAGCTAGACCCTAAAGCTGAAAAGTGTATCTTTGTTGGATATGATCTGAATCAGAAAGGGTACAGGTTCTACAACCCTTCAAATAAGGGATTCATGGTTAGTAGAGATGTTGTCTTTGATGAAAATGATTCTTGGTATGAGAATGAATGTAGGAAGTTTAAACTACCCTATGACTTGGAGGAGGAGTTTCCATGTCTTGCTAAGGAGGAACCTACTCAAAAAGAAGACACCAATTCAGATGATGAAGACATTATCAATCTTGAAGAATTCAAGGCATGGAAGTCCAAAGGCAAACTCACGATGTAGAAACTTGAAGACATACCTGAATCTTCAAATCAATCAATCAGAAGATCACAAAGGGAGAGCAAAAAACCTATCTCATATGGGTATGACACCTCTCTTGTCACTAAACATTCTATTTATCTTGCCAAAGACTTGTCAATTGAAGAACCAAGATCATATGAAGAAGCCATGACCAAGACAAAATGGAAGGAAGCTATGGATGAGGAGATTGAAGCACTCAAGGAAAGTGATACATGGGAACTAGTACCAAAGAAAGAGGCTATGAAGGTAATTGGATCTAGATGGATCTATAACATCAAAAGAAATTCTGATGGGTCAATAAACAGGTACAAAGCCAGATTGGTAACCAAGGGTTTTGCACAAACCCTAGGCATTGACTATGAAGAAACATTCTCACTTGTAGCCAAGATGCCAACCATAAGGGTATTGGTAAGTGTGGCTGCATCTAAGAATTGGAACATGTATCAACTAGATGTAAAACATGCTTTTTTGAATGGATGGATTTCAGAGGAGGTATACATGTCACAACCTCTTGGTTATAAGGATCCTAATAAGGTAACACATGTATGCAAATTAAAAAGGGCTCTTTATGGATTGAAGCAAGCACCTAGGGCATGGAACCACAGGTTGACCACATATCTTTAGGACCAAGGTTCTGTCATGAGCAAGGCAGACACTTCTCTATTCATTAAGAGAAGTAATTCAGAGGTAATATACATATGTGTTTATGTTGATGATATCATACTTACAGGTCATGATGTCAATGGGATCAGACAAATCAAGAACCAGATGATGAAGGAGTTCAAGATCACTGATCTTGGTTTACTAAAGTACTTTCTTGGACTTGAGTTAGTTTATACTAACTCTGGAATCTACATTACTCAGAGAAAGTACATACAGGATATGTTGAAGAAGTTTCATTTGCAGGATGCCAAAGTTGCAAGTATTCCAATGGAGGTAAATCTAAAACTAAGTGCTCATGAAGGAGATGTACTTGATGACATTAGAGGTTATCAAAGCATAGTAGGTAGCTTGAATTATGCTACCTTGACAAGGATAGATATTGCTTATGGAGTTAGTGTGCTACATCAATTTATGCAAAAGCCTAGGGCACCTCACTTGGAGGCTAAAAAAAGGATATTAAAATACCTCAAGGGTACTCAACATCATGGTTTGTATTTCCCTTACACTTCAGACTTGGATATCAAGATTTATTCAGATGCAGATTGGGCAGGATGCAAGGATGATAGGAGGAGCACTTCTGGATACATTTCATTTGCAGGTGATAAACCAATATCATGGTCTTCAAAGAAGCAACCTACTGTTGCATTATCTTCCATAGAGGCAAAGTATAGAGGATTGGCCAATGCTACTCAAGAAGCCATATGGATCAAGTTACAGTATACAAAATTGGGTTTGTATACTACCTCACCATTGATCTTTGGAGATAATACAAGCTCTCTTCACCTTGCAGCTAATCCTATTTATCATGCTAGGACCAAGCATATAGAGGTCCATTACCATTATGTGAGAGAGAAGCTATTAAGCAAAGACATTCAACTAACATATGTATCAACCAACATGTAGTGTGCAGATTTTTTAACTAAAGCATTGGCTGGAACCAAACTTTGCAGGTTCAAATCAATGATTGGATTGCAGGATATACATGAAGACTGAACATGAAGACCAAGCCAAAATGTTTGGCTTGAGGGGGAGCTGTTGGTGCAATTCAGAAGCCTCCACATTTGGCTTGCAGTCCATACATATATGAAGAAGCATAGGAATCAATGCTATTGGATACATTACCATTTTACTCTTTGTAAAAGTCATATTTGACTTGGAATCTTTGTAAACACCTACCAAGAAAATCTCTTGGAAAAGTTAGAGCTTTGATTGATAGAATATCTCCTATAATGGAGGATCACTTTTTTAGAGAGAGCCAACAATTTGAATTCAAATTCAAATTGGAAGTGAACATCTATATAAACTTCCAAGAAAAAGTCGCAGGTATGTAAGTCACTCTCCGAGGTCCTCAGGTTCATTTCTGAGTGTGTGTGAGGCATACACTCCAGCCCACACCCTTTATAGAATTAGGCAATGATCTTCATGCCTATGGCATTGTACAACATTGTTCATTAATACATATATCTACATTGTTCATTTTCTGTCATAGTCTCTATCAGTCAGTCAACTTAAGCTTCTTGGAACCAAATCAAAGTCTTCTACATGCTGGAAAAATTTGAAGGATTTCTATTCAGCCATTTCAGAGAGAAGTTTGTCGAAATGATCTCTGATCAAAGTTTGCAACAGTCCTAAAAAATCTGGGGTAAAGGTTTACTTGCTAAATTGATTTCTCTGAGCATAGTTAATCTTTTTAAGTGATTCCACTTGAAATCATTAGCTTACTAAGCTAATTAGATAGCCCTAAAAGGAATTTTTTCAATTCCTACTGTGTTGGTCATACTGAGCAAAAGATACAGCAGGTGTATGGTCAAGAATAGAAAGTTTTCTTGAAGACTTGAAGTTCAAAGTAGTCTGTTTTGATTCAATCTTTTCATACATCATTTCCAAAGCACATAGGCTATTTTATGGTGTCATTGGAAAGCTAGGAAGGTCCACTTATCAACTCTGAAGCATCAAACGGCTGGTACAAAGTAGGATTTGGCAGTACCTACTCATCATCTTGAAGTGTCCATCCATCATTCCCAACAAATCATATAGTGATTACCCCAAAAGTTGAAAACCTCTCCATCTAAAGGAAGTGGTCCTCTATTCCATCCTCCATATCTTCTTCTATCATACGTTTCTACTAAAGAATGATCACGAGCTGGCAATGGATAATCTCCAGCCGTTTCTGTCTGTAAACCAAGAGGTAGAGGATTTCTAGAAACCTCTGCTTGTAATTGATAAACAGCAATTCCATGACGTGTACGAGGTATATTAACATTATGAGAAAAATTATCATCATCATCATCATCGAGAAATTATTCTTGTATATCAACAGTAATTTGATTTTGTATATGGTTTATAAATAAAATAATGACATTAATATATATAAAAAATACATACCCAAGCATTATCACGTTGACCAAGTGATGGTGCACGCTCAAAACTACCATACTCTACCTCATGTTCAATACATTCCAATTGTGGTCTTCGATACGTGCCATAACAAGAGTTACACCAACATATAATATGCTCTTGATAGTTAAAATCATCATAATTCCTATCTGATTGATTAGAATCTGCACATAATAAGAAACAAGCAAAAAATATAAGTTATGTATCCATCAAATATATTTAAAATTAAATTTTTGATATATTTATAGTATATAGTCATTGCACGATGAGGAGATGGTGGTGGAGTTCCATCTGATTGATCAGAATCTACAAATAATGGTATTTGATATTAATAATCTAATTATCTACATACACAAAAAATTCACATATACATATTTACACATACACACATATTCACATATACACATTTACACATACACACATTCACATATACACAACTACACATTATTATGGGATAAATGCATGCATTTTGTATGGATGATGTATATGCATGCATATGTGTGTATGTATATATGTGTGGATATGTATATATGTGTTTATGTTATATGTATGTATATGTGTATATGTATACATATATGTATGCATATATGTTTGCATGTATATGTGTATGTGGGTATGTGTATGTGTATGTGTGTGTATATATGTGTATGTATTCTGATTTATTTTTTTGTTTGAGATTAAATTAACCGGAGATATTGATGGAGATTGTTAATCTCCAAAAGAACAAGTTATTCTCATATTTAGAGCACCTCTATAACAATAATAACTCAAACCTTCTCCAATTTTAGAAGATCAATACTCAATTATCAAGATTTTGAAAAATCTGTGAAGATGATGACTCTACACAAAGTCTGCTGCACATATCTTTCTCATTCACCTATCAATTGTGTAAAGTTTTTGATAAAACTTTGCACAAGGTGTTGCCTATAGATTGCGCACCTTCTCCAAGTTGAATTACTCCAAAAGATTCAGTATAACTTGAGAAATGAACTCAACAAGTTACCTATGTCTAAAACTGTCACCTTGTAGAGTCGACTTTGACACCTCCAACTTCCAGGACATGGTTCTCCAAGACTAGAACCCGTTTAAGCAAATGCTTTTAGCCACAAGTAGTTTACCTTTCAACTTAAAGATTGAGTGCTTGCTTGCTCAAAACTTTAAACTATAGCAGGAGAACTGATCAAAACATTGACTTCGAATTTTGCACCTCCTGCAACCTCTCTTCTTCCATTTACACATGTAAATGTTCCTACACTCAATTCTCTCAGCCTGGTCACAATTAGAAGCTGAAAATTTGTACAGAGGTCAATCACGTATAGACTTAGACTTGTACAAAAGCATTTCACAAAAGATCTAGCACAGAAGGAGAAAACTCAGAAACATCGGGCGCAAATTTCTTTCATTTCTAGAGGAGTTTACAACTGAATGATGAGAGAGTCTTAACTCACTTCTAGGATGGCAAAAAACTCATACAACTTCTGATTACTCTATTCTCATGCTCTCTCATGCTTGTCCCGACATTTTCCAAAGTATTTATAGGCAAATATTCACAAACTTATGATTATTCAAAAATATAAGTGACCTATATCTGAACTAATGTACATATGTGTACATATCTTTCAACTCCTAAATGTAAACTTCTTCTATGCTTCAAAACTTGATCTTCTCTTCATTCTTTGACTTCCAAAACTTCAATTGTTGATTGCTCTGCACCAACAGCTCCCCCTCTATCATCAATTGAGGTTTTCTCTATCTTCTTTATGCCTGCCATATCTTTGAATCTCTGTAGCTTTGGTCCATCAAAGCTTTTGGTAAGCATATCAGCTATCTGATCTTTAGTTGAAGTATGTATGACATCAATCTCTTTATCCATCACCTTCTCTCTCAGAAAGTGATACTGAATCTCAATGTGTTTGGTCTTGGCATGAAAAACAGGGTTAGCAGCTAGATACAATGAACTCATGTTATCTCCATGAATAGTAGCAGTACTCTGAATAATATCAAAACTCTTCATCAGAGTCTTAAGCCATATCACTTCCTTTGCAGCTTCAACCATGCCTTTGTACTCAGCTTCTGTAGATGATAAAGCAATTGTGTATTGCTTCTTTGAACAACAAGATATTAATTTATCTCCCATATAACACAAGTATCCATATGTTGATCTCCTATCATCAGGATTACCTGCCCAATCTGCATCACTATATATTTTGATGTTTGTATCTGATGTAAAACCATAATACAAACCCTCTTTGAGTGTACCCTTAATGTATCTCAACACTCTTTGACCTGCAACCCAATGTTCTTTCCTAGGACAATGCATAAATTGAGGCAAAACTCCAACTGCATATGATAAATCAAGCCTAGTTAATGTAGCATAGATAAGACTACCAACCAAACTCTGATATAGCTTCATATCCTTGAATTCTTCTCCACCATATCTGCTCAATTTGTGATTCACCTCCATTGCAGTAGGTGCTACCTTGCAATCATTCATT
Organism: Ceratopteris richardii; assembly: GCA_020310875.1. Classification (NCBI taxonomy): domain Eukaryota; kingdom Viridiplantae; phylum Streptophyta; class Polypodiopsida; order Polypodiales; family Pteridaceae; genus Ceratopteris; species Ceratopteris richardii. Next base: position 451,777 of record MU260091.1, on the reverse strand, counting down.
TTAAACTTGATTAACAAGTTTCTCAAATACCTTTCTTGAGTCACATACACTCCACGTTGAGTGTATGAAATCTCCATGCCCAAGAAATATGACAAATCTCCCAAATCACTGATTTTGAACTCTTTCTCCATTTGTTTCTTTAGGCTTTGAATACCTTCCTCATCAAACCTGTAAGAATTATATCATCAACATATATGCACATATAAATGAACCCATCATCACTTGCTTTAACAAGCAAGCTACTATCTGCCTTAGATACTTGAAATCCAAGTTCTTTCAAGAACTTCACAAGTCTATAATTCCATGCCCTTGGGGCCTGCTTCAAACCATACAAAGCTCTCTTGAGCTTACACACATGATCTGGATACCTTTTATCTGTGAATCTTTGTGGTTGCTCCATGAAAACATCATCTGAAATGTAACCATTTAAAAAAGCATTCTTTACATCTAATTCACATAATTTCCAACCTTTACATGCAGCAATGGCTATGAGTGTCCTGATGGTTGTCATCTTTGCCACAGGACTATAGGTCTCATCATAATCAATACCATATGTTTGAGCAAACCCTTTCACAACAAGTCTAGCTTTATACCTAGACACACTTCCATCTGCATATCTCTTTGTCTTGTAGACCCACTTGCATCCAATGATCTTCTGACTATTTGGTTTAGGAACCAAATCCCCAGTCTGATTCTCCATTAATGCATCATAATCTTCCTGCATAGCTTTCTCCCAATTTTCCTTACCTTTTGCCTCTTCATATGTGGAAGGGTCTTCATCTGCTTTTATCATGTAAGCATAATCTTTGGTAGCCAAAAAAGAAGTTTCATAGCTATACCTTGTAGGTTGCCACTTGTGTCTTGATGACCTTCTGAGTTCTCCACTTCTTGAGGTTTCTGGTTCTTCACACTCAGGATCACATTTTGGCATTTCTTCAACTTCAACCTGCACTTCATTATTCTCCTCTTCATCAAATATTTTAACCTTTGATTTACCCTTCTTTTGACTCACAACTTCTTCATCACCTGTATTAATATTGATTGTACCTGCATACCAAGTACCTTGCTCATCAAATGTAACATCCTTAGACACAATAAATTGCTTTGTGGATGGACTCCACAATCTATAACCCATCTGCTTGTCATCATAACCAATGAATACATACTTTTCAGCTTTAGGTTCTAACTTGTGCCTTAATTGTGATGGCACATATGCATATGCCAAACATCCAAATACTTTGCAATGATCTAAGGTAGGTCTCTTACCCCACCGTGCCTCATATGGTGTCATACCCTGCAAGGCTTTACATGGCAACCTATTGACCAAATAAGTAGCTGTATTTACAGCCTCAGCCCACAAATAATTTGGGCAATGTTTCTCCTTCATCATGGATCTTGCAAACTCAACAAGAGTTCTATTCCTCCTCTCTGCTACACCATTTTGTTGAGGAGAGTACCTGCAAGTGATTTCCCTTTTTATACCTGCATTCCACAAGTAATCACTAAACTCATTAGAGAAATACTCTCCCCCTCCATCTGACCTTAGTCTCTTCAATTTATGACCTGTAATTCTTTCTGCATATGCATGATAGTGTTTAAATGTATTAAACATATCTGACTTATCTTTTATCACATAGATAGTGATCCATCTGGTAGCATCATCAACATAAATCACATAGTACCTTGAACCATTGATACTGAAATCCTTTGATGGTCCCCACACATCTATATGTACCAACTCAAACTTCTATGAATACATGAAACCATGCTTGGAGTAAGATTGCTTATGAGCCTTACCTAACTGACATGCCTCACATCTGTATGTCATATGTTGACCTGTAACATTAGGCAATCCAAGCACTGAACCATTGTTAATGATATCTTTGATACCTCTTTCATTGAAGTGTCCAAGCCTCTTGTGCCAAAGATCTAACTCTAAGATCTTATGTCCTCCACAAGTAAACAAGGCATGATCAACATTACCTTGAATCTTCGATATGAACAACCTTCCTTCTTTCTTCCCTGAAACAATCTGTTTATACCCATTGCTAGGGTCTTCCACAAACACTCCTTCATTAGTGAATCTAACTTCATAACCTTTTTCAACAATTTGTCCTACACTTATCAGATTCTTAGGAATTGTAGGAACATACAAGACCTTACTCAGGAGAGTGCTACCATCCTTAGCCTTCACTGATCCAATTGACTTCACATTGTGCTTTGTATTGTCACCTGTTTGAACAACATGATTAGATACCTTATTTTCCAAATCAGTCATCAATGCTATGTTACCACTCAGGTGATTGCTACACCCTGAGTCAATCTAGAAGACTCTTTGGTCTTCACTTTGCCTTTCACAAGTTGCATTCATTATCAATGTTGAATCCTCCTTCTGATATGAAGCATAATTGTAGTAGGTATTATTGTATTGTTGACTTTGGAAACCTCTACTTGCATTTCTTCCATAGTAACCCCTACTACCTCTTCCTCTGAAGTTACCTCTTTGATTTTTGCCACCTCTTCCTCTTGAATTAAAATTTTGATTATATCCACCATTAATCTGATTATTATGCCAACAATCATTAGCTAAATGATTTGTCTTACCACAAATCCAACAAGCTTTGAATCCATCTTTATTATTCCTGCCTCTTCTTCTACCTTTGCCACCTCCTCTTCCTCTTAGCAAGTTGGCTTGACTAGTTGCACCTTCATCTTCATTTGCTTGTTGTTTCCTTTGCAATTTTTCTTCTTATCCTTTGAGTACATTGCATGACCTTTACTCTTGTCACTTTCACCTTTGACATCCTGCTCAAAGGTTAACATATGTCCTAGCAACTGATTTAAATCAGGAGTAAAATGATCAAGTGATAATTCAGTAGATAGAATGAATGGCTTCCATTTGTCATCACCTCTGAAACCTGTGAGAATTTGTCTTACCAATTTATCCTCCTCAATGTCTTCATCAACTGCTCCTAATGCATCTGCAATGTCTTTCATCCTTGTTACATAATCTGAGATGGATTGAGAGGCCTTCTTCCTGAAAGTGGTAAATTCTGCCCACAAAGATCCCTTCCTTGACTTTGTGGTATTTTGGAAATGCTCCTCCAAAGCATTCCATATATCACTTGCACTTTCAAGACCTCTGTTGCTCTAGCACAATGGTGAGAACCACGTTAAGAAGCTCCACCTCCTTAATGTCAATCCGCGGAAGAGATAGGAGTGATATGAAGATCGTGAATGTGAGATGAAGTGAGAGTGAAGGTGAGAAGCATAGAAATGCACACACGCATACACACACACTACTAAGAGACAAGCAAGACACAATGGAAGGTAGGAATTTAGCTCTATTACTCAAGAACACTCTTACAAGCTCAAAAGTAACTCTAATCTCAAACAAGCTAACCTCAAAAATGAGCTCTCTAGCTCTTTTTATAGTTTCTAGACTAGTTTTGACCGGTTTCACATCTAGTGACCGGCCTAGTTAAAAAATAAGTCCTAGAGGCTATTTGGAAGGGTAAATGGTATCTAAAAATAACGAAAATTGGTACGCGCATTCTACCTAAGCTCCTCAAGCTCGAGGACTCCTCGGCTTGCACAAAATGGAGCTATGGATTACAAAATGGGGTTTTGTCTATATTACATATGTTACAAGAGTGATGAAAATCACTGTTGGATGTTTGAAGAGGTAATAAAAACATAATTGTTTAAAAAAATAATCCGACTGGCTCCCTGCTCCGTCTTTACATGCTTCCGTGGCGTCTGTGCCTCTAGCTGCTTCCAACACCCCCCTCCCTCTCGCTTCTGTCGTCCCTGACAGAACCTTGTTGTGAGGTCTGCCGGATGTAGTTCTGTAGGAGGTCTTGAGCGAGGGTGTGCTCTGATATACGAATGCCTCGGGCTAGATCAGCCTCGAGTTTCTCCCAGTCGATAGGTTGCGGTTCATTGGATGGTGGGAGTCTGTAATGCGTGGAATACACCAACTGTTCACAGGCAAATAAGTGCAATAAGTGGGTCGGCCTGCTGATGAACACTTCAGAGTGGTATTCCCAAAATCCGGTGGTGAACATCTCTTCAAATGTCTGCTTGTAGCACGCCGGTAAGTACTTGACTCTGCAATGCCAGGCGTAACACACCCGGAGCGATGGCGTTGTACTCATGTCGTATGCGAGATCCAAGTTGCCATGCTCAAAGCCCGGGGTGTTAACATGTGGTGCTTTGACTCGCCGGAAGACTTTAAATATCATTTGCATCATGTCAAAAATCTTGACAGTCATATGCGCTGCTATATCATCCATATATCTCAAGCGAGGGAGCCAGTGACGGATTGTAGCCATCATATAGCCAATAGTTGGTAACTCGATGGGTGGCTTAAAATAGGGGTAATTCAGCCAATCTTGGCACTGCTTATTGTTTTGTACTTTGATAGCGAAGGCAGTCCAGGAGCGGCGTCGTGGCACTGGTCCCCAACACGGATTGTATTTTAAATGTAAAGGTGCCTTAACCCATGTGCTCATCATTTCAGGGTACTCCTGTAAAAGACGTGTACGCCAATCTGGTTGATAAATAGTACCTTGTTGCGCATCCAGTGGCAAGTCTTCAGGCTCAAATTGAGTTGCATGTGATGGCTTCTTGCCAGTTCGCTTCTCTATGGCCAGCTGGTATTCGGCCATTAGCATAAAGTACGGTTTGTATTGTATCTCATGCCCGGATATATACCTTCGTGGGGCCAATTGAGCAAAGTAGGGAGATTGCAATATTCTTTCTTCGATCATGGCCATAGCATGTAGCTGGGCCTCTACTCTGGCTGAATGTGTCGTTCCAAGTTCCTCAATCGTTTTCATCCACGCGGGGGTAGGAAGTTCATAGGTCATCTGGCCTTCGGCCGTGACTTGTCCGCCTGGGATGGGTATTGGCTCGTATGCTTCTTCAAACGTTTCCTCCACCGGAATGGTTATGTTCGCGTCGTCAGTTGGGATCTCCGGTGGGGAATCAGGCCGTGGTGGTGCTTCATACACATCTATGCGTGATTGGAGTGTGGCTACCTGGGCCCGTAGTGCGTTGAGTTCCTCTATGAGTTCAGGAGAGGGGTCCACAGGTTCTGGTACTTCTGTTGCCACTGGTAGTTGTTGTGGTGCCGGTTCTCTGAGTTGTAGTAATTTGTGATCTTCTTTTAGCTTCTGATGCTCTTCGTTCATTCGATCGTAGTCCTCTAGCAGTCGAACGTGGTCATCTAGCAACATCCGCATCGATTCGGATGGGATTGCCTTGAATCTGCTCGGACTTAATGGTTGTTCCGGATGGTCCAATGCCGCTTCCAAATTTTCTCTATTCTGCGCTTGGAGTCTCACGTTCTCCTCCTGGGCTGCGGCTAGGTGTCTCCTGAGTAGGCCCATATTTCTGGTCAGCGTCGCGTTCCTAATTGTTTGGGCTCGAAGCAGGTTGTCCAGATCAGCAGTGGCTTCTTTTGTCTTCTCTTCACTTTCTAACTCTAGCTTATGATATGCCTCTCTTAGTTCTTGGTATTGTGTATTTAAAGAGGCATTCTCGATCGATAATGAATTAAGCTGCGACTGTAATTCATTTGTCGTCCTCTGCAGCTGTTGATAGTTGTTGCCAAGAGATGTAAACTCATCTCGTACTTGTGTCATGCATGTGAACATTTGATGAAGTGCGGTGTCTATGGTGGGCGATAATAGTAATGAAGTGTTAAGTGAGGATGCAGTAGAAGTAGATGCAACGGGAATGGGGAATGGGGTTGGGAATGTGGATGCAGTGGTGATCGTGGAAAATTGTGACGTACCTAAATATGATGGTGCTGTGAGTGTAGTGGGTGCTGGTGCGGTGGGTGGTGAGATGTCCATGTCATTGGACGTGTCAAGTGCTGTGACTGTGAAAAGCGGTGTGTAAGTGGGTGGTTGTGTCGCTGTGAAGACGGGATTTACAAATGTAGAGTAAGTTACAGGGGGAATGGTTGGAGCAGCTTGGTAAAAAGGGGAAATAGGGGTTATGGTGGGTTGAGGAGGTGAAACTGGTGAGAAGGTTAGTGGGGTTAGAAAGGTGAAAGGGTGTCTTAAAGGTGGGGGAAAGGATGGGAAGGATGAAGGGATGAAGGGGTTATCATGTGGATGAGGTGGGGTGGGTACGGGCGTGACGGCCTGGATGGGTGGGGCAAAGGTGGTGGCTATGTTGCCGTGAACTGGTGTGGATGTGGGAGGAGCAGTAGGGTGTGCGGGGGATACAGGATGGGTTGGTGAAACATGAGGTGAGAGAGGAGTAGATGGTGTGGATGTTATTTCAAGGATAGTGGTAGTATGTACAACGGTAGTATGTGGTGGGGAGTCGACTAGGATGGTTTCTTCGGTGAAGGATCTTTCCGGCCGTAGGCGTGCATCTTGCGTTTGGTGGGATGATTGAGCACCTACCGGAACTCGAATATATTCACCGGGCTTCGATAGCAGGCGAACTCTGCGAGGGTCATATTGGGGGAGTGGCTTCCTTTGTAAATACCTCAGTGCTTCGACCGGGCCGATGGATTGGACCAGTTCTCTGAACCCTCTGATGTAGACTTCTTCAAATCCTCCGGAGACTAGTTCTTGTTCGATTAGGGCCTGGCTCTCTTCTTCCGTCAATTTCTTCCGTGCCCAGACTTTCTCCATCGTACGATATAATTTCTTAATTGCCAGCGTGTACGCTGCTGCTTCGAAAGTCTCCTCTTCGTGCGTGCTGGTGTCACCGTGTGCATCGGTTTGTTGGTCTTGACCGTCTGTCTGTCCTTGTTCTTGGGAATCATGCGTGCCCTGGCTGGCTTCGTCATCACCTTCGTCATCGTCGGTGGCTGTTCTTTCGTCATCAGAGCTCGACACAACTTGTCCCTGTGGCAGGTCCCGCGGTGTGGTAGGGTAACTGGGGCGTTCATATTCTTGAGAGAACATCTGTGCCTCTGAAAACTGGAACTCATTTGAGAATGCATCCGGCATCTCAAAATCGAATGTTGTGTTTATTGGTTCTGCCTCCATGTGGGGTATTGGGAAAGAAAAGGCTTCCGCACCAATAGTGGTGGGAGCTTCTGCTGTCGTGGTGGTGGGTTCTGTGGTTGTAGCTGCCTGAGGTGCAACTGTACTAGTAGTGCCCTCCGTGGCCACTGGTCTAGACAACCTTATGCGAATAGGTTGCACTGTGGGAGCGGCTTCTGTCGGTGATTGTGCTGGAGAGGGTTGTGGTGATGGTGACTCTGGCACTTGAAGGCAAGGAATAGTGCCTCTCATGCGCTTACCTGCCCGTGTTCTACTGGGCTTCCTGGCTTTCTTCGCCGTTCCTTTGAATGCCTTCAGCTCTTCTCCTGTTAATGCACGCTCGATGGGCAAGTCATATGCTAAGCACATATACACAATTCTAGTGAGTGCACAACATCCATTAAGTACTTTCTTGCGCTCCCATCTGTGCTGTGCCAGATACATTTGATCTATGATCCAGCTTGCCAGATCAACAGTTTGAGGTCCCGTGCAAGCCAAATACAATCCGAACCAGATTCGTTTATGGGGCATGGTAAATCTGTCCTGAGCGGGAAACGCAAAATGTTGCATGCATATCCTTAGTGGCTTCGACAGCTCAGGTGTAATTACCGAAATCTCCTCCCACTTCGTGACATCCCCACGTTTCATCGGTTCTGGAATTAATCTCTCTCGATCTGTGGGTGTGTGGGTGCCATGAATTTTGATGGCCGCTCTGATTAAATCCTTAGATAGGTAAAACCTTTTGTAAGGTGGATCATCCACTAGAGTAGGCAATATGAAGGTCCCTGGGATGTCCTTATTCTCTGAGGCCAGTAGGGTAGTGATTAAGTAATAGCACCTGTAAAAATCCGGTTTGGGCAGAGGATCACTGAAATACTCTGTGAAGCCTGCTCTGGCCCAAACATGAGTTAAATCCTGGGTGCTCTGTAGGGCTTCGAACTCTCTGGAGAAAAACTGGTATTTTCCCCACGTGCGGTCATCAAATGTCAAAGAGGATTCAAATATAAAGTCCGCGTCCGCAAGGGGTCCTGCAAGGCCCTGAAACCAATGAGAGTTCCTGTGTATCTTTTCGGTGTAACCCATGGGTGGGTTGTCGATAGGCATGGTCCCTGGAAATCCCTGAAATTCCGGCGGTGGAGCAGTCGGGTGGGACTCTGCTCGTAGCACGTTGAGGGGCACAGCCGCTACACTGGGGCCTGCTCCTGATGTTCCTTCGTCGGTTTGCATGGTGACTGATGCTCTAATTAGAAAGATCTGCTACAAAAGATTAACACATTAGCATGGAAATTAATTATGATCCCATTAAAGTGAGACCGCAATCCCTTTCCATAACTGATGCGTAACCCGTGTAGCCAAGTGCTGTGATGTGATGGATGCAATGTTTCTTGCAGCACTAGTGCAGGTCTCTAGACACCTATACGTTTCAGATCATGCATACATTTCTTGATGATATGAGATTACGAGTGATGTGTGATGATGGTGGGTGAATTTATACAAGGTTTAAAGGTTAGTGATTTAGTACGAGGTTGTATGTTAGTCGGGGGGGTAGTTTTATCAGACATGGGGTTAGGGGGAGAAGGTTGGACACGTTTCGGTATCCATTTCCTAAGGATCTTGGAGTGGGAGGTGGGTTTCTGCTGAGGGGCAAAGGGTGGTGTCGTGTGTGGTGGTATCGAGGGATGAAATGAGTTGTGGGGGTTATATATTACATGGCTTATGGTTTGAGCTATGATACATGGTTTGGGTACCCAAATCTGCGTGGGCGTGGGTCTATGGGTAAGGTACTTCTTGGCGATCCACATTTGTCGGATGCTCGGACCTGTAGAAGAAGGTCGAGGGGATGGTGGATATCGATTTTGTTTCTATACTGCCTTTTTTTTATCGATTTCTGCTTGGCTGGAGTTCTTTGGTGCTTTTTGTCCTTTTGGCACCCACATTTGTCTGGTGCCGCTTCCTTTGGGTGGCCTGAACTGCCTTTCTTGTTGTTTCCTCCGATACTGCAGTCGGTCTGGGTTCCTTCGTCGTGATTGACTCAGTTGTTGCTCGAGTTGAGAGGTCGGATGGACACTCTGCTTTGGAAAAGAAGGGAGATCCAAGACTTGCGTGACCTGCCCATTAGGAAGTGATGCCTTATTTAACTTTAATCTAGGCCAGTCCGCAACAAGTTTGGAAGGATGAGCACCGCAGTATGGTGTGCTCGTTTGGCCGCTGATGCAACCCACCTGACCGCAAATTGTGCCCATCTGCCCTTGTGGGTGGGTAACAGTCTCTTCTAGTTTGCAGGAAGTCCCAGGGAAGATCTTCTGTCGTCCTTCTGATTGACAACTGTCTATAGCCACGACCGAGTGGGTCGGTGTAGACGTAGCGTGACTGAGCTGATTAAAGATCTTCCGGTCTTCCGTCGCATGCGTTTCATAGGGTCTAGGGTCACAACCGTCAGGCGGAATGCCATTAGGGAAGTCAAGCGGTATCACTCGCTTCTGCTCGAAGGTTTCAATCTGTAAGGAGCCTTGTCTAAGATTTAGGTCCACTGAGTGATCGTATAGCCAATCTTGGCCAAGGATTAGGGGTTCTATCAGGTCGTCATCATGGCACACTAGTAGCTTCGCTGTCATGGTCACATCCTTAATGAGGATAGGAAGGTCCACCTCACCCATGCAAGGGGTTTCCATGCCTCCTAGCCCTATGAGGTATGCCTCAATTGGCCGCATTTCTATTCCTGAATCCTTATAGTGGGACCATCTAATCGCACTAGTCGCAGCACCTGAGTCAATTAAAGCCCTGAGCTCTTGGCAAGGGTTGCCGTGCTCTAGCCTAACTGTAATGAATGGTCTCCTGTCCACTATACTAGGATGAGTGGTTGACTTGACTTGACACATGGCCATGGGATATCTGGGTGTAGTTTCCAGATGGTTATAATGTTCTCTCCCTAGTCCTTGTCTTCTTAGCTTCATGCGCTTTATGCGTTCCATTGCTTCTGCCTGAGCTTCCGCTCGTATTCTATTTTCTTCCTCCTTACGCTTCTTTGCCAACGTGAGTCGTCTAAGCATATCCTCAGTAAGAGGTTCCTGATACAACCTGACTCTACAGCCACTAATATAATTAGGCATTACGTCTCCTTCTAAGGTGGCTAACTGTACTGCTCCACTTGTTGAGAGTCTGTTAATGATCATAGGTCCATAACCTCGCTTTTCTAACTTCCGTGCGTGCTGTTTCAGTGTATACACTAGAACTAAATCTCCTTCTTTTAGGCCTTTATCTTTCACATGTGCATCAAAATATGCTTTCTGTCGCTTCTTCGCTGCGTATATTCCTGCTGCTGCCTTTAGCCTCGTTTCTCCTAATCGTTCCAAGTCCATTATTCTCGCTGATAATTCATGGCCGGTCCACTGATGTTCTTGTGCCACCTTAAGGGTCGGTATCAAGAAGTCCAAGGGAAGCACAGCATTCTGACCAAAAACCATCTGAAAGGGAGTTGCATTGAGTACGGTCTTGTAGGCCACTCGATATGCCCAAACAGCGTGGTGTAACTGTTTGTCCCAATCTGAACGTTTGTTGTTCACAAGTTTTGTCAGTACGTTACAAAGGATCTTATTAGTGCTTTCAGCCTGACCATTGGCCTGAGGATGATATGGTGCAGATTTCTTGTGAATTACCATAAAATCCTGTAACAAATATTCAATGACTTGGTTTAGAAAGTGAGTGCCTCGATCGCTCACTATCTCTATAGGCAATCCATATCTTGTAAAGACACTTTCAAATAAGAATTTTGCAGTTGTGTGTGCATCATTCTTTTTCGTGGCTTTTGCCTCTACCCATTTCGTAAGATAATCTGTCGCAACTATAATGTACTCCGCATGTGTACCTTTTGCAGGGGGGCTAATGGGTCCTACAAAGTCTATACCCCACTTGGAAAATGCACGTCCGCCCATCATGGGTTTCAATGGCATTTCATCTCTGCGAGTAGGAAACTGAGTTCTTTGGCACACATCACATCTCTTAACATAGGTATGAGCATCCATGTGAAGAGTGGGCCACCATAATCCTGCAAAGAGGATGGCTTTGGTTATCCTATCGGGTCCAAAATGACCTCCTGCAACACCTTGGTGTGCAGTCTCTAGTATGCTCAGATAATCGCTTTCATGCACACATTGTCTTAGATATCCATCTCGCCCTCTTTTGTATAGATTATCGCCAATAAGTGAATAGTCTTGAGATTCCTGCTCCAGACTACGTTGTCGAGCTAACGTCATGCCTTGAGGGAATGTGTTCGTCCTCAAGTATGTCACTAAAGGTTCACTCCAGTCTGGTGTGAGAGACACATGACATAAAGTAGCATGCTCTACTGGTGGTCTTTCACGACAAATGTGGCATTCTTTACACAGCTTGTAGACGTCTGCTTCCATTGAAGGCCAATATACTCCTAGTCTATGCAGAGTCTGTAATGTTCGATGTTTCGAATGATGTTGCTTTAGTGCACCTATGTGTGCTAATTGCAACCAATTTGCATGTTCTGATTCATCTACACAACAAGCAAGAATCTTTTGATTATCCTGTTTATATATGCTTCCTGCTAAGATTTGGTATCTCTGAGACTTGGTAATCTCTCCTTCTTTGATCTTTAACCTAGGATTCTTGGGTCCATAAGTGAGAATAGGGACTATAGGCTTAGCCCATTCTGGTGCTATCTCAAGATTAAACAAATATGCATCTGGTAGATCATCCATTACCCCTTGAGGAGCTTCTCCTGATGTTAATCTTGAAAGGTGGTCAGCTCTAAGATGTGTCTTTCCTTTCCTGACTACTACTTCGAAATCGTACTCCATGAGTAATAGAAACCAACGTATTAGTCGTCCCGTGTTACATGGTTTGTTGACTAGGTACAATAGGGCTTGATGATCTGTAAAGAACTTGAATTTGTTGGCCAACAAGTAGTGCCTGAACTTCTTTACTGCGTAGATCATCCCTAATCCTTCTCGTTCCGTCGTGGTGTAATTCTTTTCTGCTGCGTTTAATTGTCTGCTCGCGTAGGCTATGGGGAGATCTATGTTACCTTCACTCGTGGGTTGTGCTAACACACATCCTATGGCATAATTGGATGCGTCCACATGTACATGGAACGGCTTACTCCAATCTGGGGTTGTCAATATAGGTGCTGAGCACAAGCGTCGTTTAAGTTCATTAAATGAATTTTCACATTCATTTGTCCACTCAAAATTGGTTAGAAGAGAGTACAAGGGCTTAGCTATGATTGCATACATGTGTATGAATCTCCTGTAATAGCCGCAATGGCCCATAAATGCATGTACCTCTTTCACATTAGTTGGTCTAGGTAATTCTGCAATTACCTTCACCTTTTCTTCATCCGTAGAGATTCCATTTTTTGACACAATGTGTCCTAGAATTTTGCCTTGTCTAACCATGAAAACGCATTTTTCTGGGTTCAAGCAAACCTGATATTCTCGACATTTGTCAAATATTTGCTTTAACTCTGGGATATGTGTCTGTCTTACCTTAGAATGAGCACATATGTCATCGACATAAACTTCTAAGCTCTTGCGTAAGAATTCCTTAAAAACATGACACATGAGTCGCTGGAAAGTGGCGGGTGCATTTGTTAAGCCAAAAGGCATTACACGAAATGCAAATATGCCCCATTCAGTGGCAAAAGCCGTCTTGTGTTGATCTTCTGGAGCAATGGCTACTTGATTATAGCCCGAAAATCCGTCAAGAAAGCTGTAAACTTCCTTGCCCGCGACTCTTTCCAATAGATGTTCTGTGATAGGAAGTGGATAACTGTCTCTAATCGTTGCGGCATTAACTTTTTTAAGGTTAATACACACACGCAATTTTCCATTCTTCTTGGGTACTACCACAATTGGGGATACCCATTCGGTATGCTCAATTTCGTAAATGAATCCTGCTTCTATCAGCCGATCTATCTCCTCTTTAATCTTCGCAGCGTAGTTATCATTGTACGTGTATGGTTTTTGTTTAGTCGGTTTTGCATCTGGAGTCATAGGGATTCTATGAGAACATATATCTGGATCTACTCCTTTTAAATCTTTGTAACTCCAAGCAAAAACATCTCTATATTCGCGCAATAGGGCAACTAGCTCTTCTTCTTCTTCAGCTGTCAAATCATGCCCTATGTAGGTACATTTTTCTTCTTCTCCCTCTATGGCTACTATTATTTTCTTGGTTTTCTCTCGGTTATCATATACTTGTCCGTCATTCACCTTTCTATTGGGCATCCGTACCATGATTCTTCTATCTTCAATTTCATATTTCTTGAAATTCTCCGGTACTTCAAATAAAGATTCTTCTTCTTCTGACATGGTTTCCTTCTTCTTTCTTTTCTTGCCTTCATTCTTAGTAGTCACTTGAGTGGCTATTCTCACGTCATTCATAACTTCCTCATGTCTCTGAGGGTGAGTCTCTACTTCGTAAAAATATTCTTCCTCTGATGCAAATGGAGAGTCCATGATAATTGATTCTAAATCAAAATCACTTGCATCCTCAAATGCATCAGTGTTAGGTTCACACTCTTCTAAAATCGCATCGCACATGATTGGCTCTATCGTGAAAACTGAAATGTCATAGCCATCCTCATCACAGTGGGGTGTCCATTGTTCTTCATTGATGGCTACATCCATGGTTGCTAGGATTTCTGCCCAACCATGGGGTTCAAACTCTTCGTCTGGGAATACTACAGGTGCATAGGCTGGATCTTGTAGGGTTCGTGGATGTTGTTCTGCACCTAAGGTCCTGGCTTCTAACCTTTCTTCCTCTTGTTTGGCTACTTTACACATCCATAAATGAGTATCCTCGTGCAACCAAGAAGGATCGGATTCTAATGAGTGCACGGATTCTGTTTCTACTGGTGTCTTATGGATGGTATTCCATTGTATTGGGGGTACATCTCTATGTGAATAGTCTTTAAGATTAACTTTGGTAGTCACTCCTAAATGTTGCAAGTACAAAGAATTTGTTCCCCAATCTTGTACAATTTGCAACTGACGCATGAATGGTCGTCCCAATATCATCTCATAAGCATGGTTTTTTGCAAAGTCACAAATGGCAAAGGTATGCTCAAATTCTACACCACAAGTGGTGAGAGATATTCCTTCTAGTAAGCCTAATGGTTTTTCTATGTGTCCATCAGCCATTTGTAGCTTCATCCTGGTGGGTCTTAATGCTGGCTTACCCCAACGTTTCCATAAAGCGGTGGTAGCTATGGCTACTCCTGCTCCTGAATCTAAGATGGCTTTCGTGGTGTAGCCCTGATGGGTTATTGGAAGATAAGTGTTACCTTCCTCTCCTTCGCTCACATCTCCAATCTTTTCCACTGGAATCTCTGGTACCTTATTATGTGATCCTATTTGTGAGGGAGTAGTAGCAAGCTCGGGGAATTGATTTGCTACATGCTTCCACAATTCTGGTTTTACCTTTAATAGCTCCTCTAGAGTGAGATTACATTGTACCTTAGTATTCTTGATCACTTCCGTGTTTCTAGGGATTACTGATTCTTCATTCCTCACTATTATCGTGGGTGCTCTCATATTAATAGACTTTGCTTCCCAAGGTCCGGTGAACTGAGGTAATTCTTGTAAAGAATTAGATTCAAAGCCTGTGTGTTCACTTAGTTGTTCTTCCTCTACATCATCGTATATAGAGGGAATGTCTTGGGGAAATTGTTCCTGCAAGTCGTCTATTTCTTGAATAGGAGGATGGGTTCCTTGTTCCTTTCTCCATTTCTCTTCTTGGATTTCTCTCAAAAATTCATGTGAATATTTATGTATAGAAGACAAATTGTCTTGACTTTCTGTATTGGGTACTTGAGACAGGGATGGTGCATTCCTTTCCTGTGTCTCTGGGACAATAGGGTTCCTAGGCTGATCCTTTTTCTCTTTGCTCTCGATCAAATATTCTAGCCTCTCCATTAGTCCTTGGAAGTGTAACTCCGGTTTTGCCATGTTATTCCAATTAAGATATCTAGAGGCTTCGAACAAAGCTTGTGCTAATTCTACCATCTTCATGCAAAGTTTAGTTCTCTCAATTTCTAGATCAGCTCGAGGGTAGTTCTTACTCATTTCAGCTACTTGAGGTCCCTCTTTTAATCTAGCCTGATATGCACGAAACATCATGTCTAGATCTTCGGGTATGGGTTCCGCTAAAACTGATCCTGATTTCTGAGCTGGGTTCTCTCGATTCAGTTCTTGTGAGGTCAATTCTTGGATTTTGGCTCTAGATTCCTTTAAACTTCCTTCTAACTCAGTTATCTTTTTACTCCATTTTCTCTTAATTCTTTCTCGAGAATCTTTCCAAGATTTTGTCTTTTTACTGCTAGATTCTGCTACTTCACTGGTTCCAGCTACCTTCTCTTGATTAAGCTGTTGGTTCTGTAAGAGCGCCTGGGCTCTTGTTATAGCTTGGATAGGCACGTAGGTAGGGTTGGATCCATCTGCGTTATTCACAATACCTATCACATTGATCGGTGTCACATTCGAAGCATTAACAGGGTTCTTAGGACAATCCTTGATTATATGCTCTTTGCCACAATCGGCACAAAAGCCTTGGATGTTATAGTACGGTGATTGTCCTGTTATGGGAGGATGTGGACAATCCTTTATAAAATGATCTCCTTGGCACCTAAAGCATGGTCCTCTAGGGCCCTGTGGTCTCTGTTGTCTCAATTGGGGCCGTGGGTTTGGGGTGGTGTATCTCACCTGAGCATAGTCGGGCTCCCAACTTGGTTCCATTGGTGGACTATCATAATGATATGTCTCCACATGTTCTGGTGACTCCGTGTAATAAGCGGGTGGACTAGTTACATGAGTAGAGTCAAAACTGTTTGAATGTGGGTCACTCTCTGTGATCAAAGGTGAAGAAGGCACTAAGGCCCTACTTAAGTTTTCTTCTGCAGCAGCGTATTTGACTGGGATGACATTTGCTGGTGGTGGGGGCTGCTGAGCTAAGACGGGTTGAGGTCTCTGTTGAGCCTGGTATGGGTAGTTCTGAGGAGGCCTATAGTAATAAGACTGAGCATTGTATTGGCCTTGATACCTACCTGGCTGCTGGTACGTTTGCGGGTAGTTCTGTCTCACGGTTTGTTTGTTGTATGGGCAGTCCTGAGCCATATGATTCGTGTATCTTCTCTCAATTGTGCAATATTGGCCACTAGGGTTGGCTTGAGGTTGAGGCGCATTGGGACACACATTTGCCAAATGATTTCCACCACAAGTGTAACAACGTACGTTAGTTGGTAGCTTGGGCACCTGTTTACTAGAAACTCCTAGTTTTTGGGCCACTTTCTCTGCTAGGTCCTCTATTGAGCTAGACAATTTCGTGGATGCTAGAGATGAACAGTCTGAGTCCTTATAGACCTTTGAGAGTTCCAACTCGTCTCCTAAGTTGTCCTCAATGTCTATGCAAATTCTTACACACTGCTCTAGCGTTCTGGGTTCTTTTAGGTACACATAGGAGCGTAGTTTAGAGCTCAACAAGCCATCTAGGAACAATGACACTTGCTTAGCTTGTGAGGGTAGCTCTTGCATTGGACATCGTTCAACATATTGTCTAAACCTACGTCCTGCGAGTCTAACTGTTTCCTGTGGGGTCTGTTTAAAGCTATGAATCAATGAAGACGTATCATGTCTTATCCCACTTTTAGAGAATTCAGTAATGAATGACTCTAAAAAGTGATGGATGTCCCTAAATTGCCTTTGTTGCAATGGTTGGAACCAAGTTAAAGCTGTATTCTTTAACGTTAGTCCAAATGCGTTGTATTGCGTGAACATGTCTTCGACTTGTTCTGCTCTTAGTACTTGCTTGAATTCTGCGACATGGTCATAGGGATCTCCTGTCCCATCAAAGTAATTTTTCATGGATTTTACTAATTGAGTGGGTCTCAATATTCTTGCGTGTTCACGTGGTCTAGGTAGAGGAAAACCATCTCTACCACCTGGTATTCCATGATCTCTTGGTCGATCCGTGGTTGTTCTATCTCTCCCTATGGGATGAGTGAAGCTTAGTTCGGGTCTTTCTTTATTCTTTTCTCTTTGATTTCCATGGGCTGATGATGTTCCTGCCCCTGGTTGTCTTGTATTCAAGTTCATTCTAGATGGAGGGAATATCAATTCACCTCTCCATGTATATGTGTTTTTAGCGTGGTCAGGCACCACAAAGACTCTTTTTGAAGTCTCATCCAGATATACAACCTTTCCAGGTGTATCCGGGTCCTTGAACTCGTATATTGTGATGATACCTACCTCACTAAGTATCTCGGTCTTGTATCTCCAAAAGGCTTCATCCGTTTCTTTATTTACAAACAACTCTATGCTTCTGTTATCCTGAGGGATCCATTCTGGGATTAGTACTCGTGTCAGTACAGATTTCCCTCTAGGTGTTCTAGGCTCTTCTAATGGTTCTTTTCCTTGAGATTTCGCTTCCGCCTCTAATAGAATTGTGCCAAACTCATTAGTATCATTTGGCTGCGTACTTAGGACGTACATGGTTCCTTCCTTGTCTATGTAAGCGTCTCTCTCAAATTTCACCACTGGTCTCTCCAATCCAATGGGTTGATCAGGGTTGTGCAGTTGCACCACTTGCCTTCGCAAACCATCTTCATAGATGCGAGCACCTAATCGGTTGGTTCGGAGAAACTCTAATTGCGTTCTATAGGGTCCTTCTGGTCTTTCTAAGTATGCTACATTAGACCCTCCTTCTGGTCTTTCTGTGCTAAATGCCATTTCTGATTCGCTAGTATCTGAGCTCTCGTTGGGGTAATTACTATTCAATTGCTGAGCCCACGATCGAGCAGTAGTTCTTACACTTGCCTCTGAAGATCTAAGGCTTCGTCGGTCCGACTTACCTATGTGTCTCCCTGATCTAAGGTTCATTAATTTTCTTCCTTGCACACTCAGTACATACTCAGATCGTCAATGATTCTTTGTTATTATTTTCTTGATTCTTTTTAGATTTCTTTGGATTCTTGTCTTACTGTATGCGTCAGGAATTCGACTTTCCGTGATAATTTTGAGTTCTCGTTCCGTCAGACTTAGGTTCTTTCCTTAGGTTTTCGCGTCACACACACCTTTAGTCTTGGACTTGAAAGAATTAAGTATCTTGAACTTGAGGCGTTCCTATCATCTTAATCCACGATGCTAACGTTTATCCTAAGCTAAGAATTGACTGAGGGGGTTGAGTAATCTTCCAACCTCGAGTCGGCTTTTCTGTTGCTCTGATGCCCTGTTGCCCAAGAAGCCGCGCTTCCCAAGCTCTGATGTCTTCTCTGCCTTGCTTCGGTTGCCTTTGATTGTCCTTTGCTAGACCTGGAAAATTCCAATGTTAGACCAATTCACAGGATGATCAAACACTTGAGTATATATACCCTTTTAGTCCCTCCCCTTTTTGCCCAAATTTTCAATGTCTGCCCCCTGGCTTTCTAGTCCCTAACTGAGTGAACCTCAAAATAGCTTCTCAAAAAATAGACGTATCCTTTAAGGAAAAAACAGTTGAGGTCACGTAGTACTCGTCAAGAGCTTTCTAATGAGCTATTAAGCTCAAAAAACGGACTTCGGATGAAAAAGTTATGAGTGTTCAGGCCCTGGGGGGTAAAAACTGACAATCAGGTTTTCCTTCCAATATGAGCTAAGGGGTCTCCTATGAGTCTAATGGTCCAAAAATTTTTTTCAAAAATACCCTCAAAATTGGTCAAAAATTGAAGTCCAAAATTTGCGATGGGGGTGGGCAATCGCGATGGTCGGGGACCGTCGCGATGGTCCGAGCGAACCGTCGCGATGGCGCGGAATTTGGACAATCGCGATGGCCCGAGGTGAACGATCGCGATGGCGTGATCAGGTGGACAATCGCGATGGCGCGAAAATCGAACCGTCGCGATGGTCCGAAAAAATGAACCGTCGCGATGGCGCGGAATTTGACAATCGCGATGGCCCGAGGTGAACGATCGCGATGGCGTGATCAGGTGGACAATCGCGATGGCGCGAAAATCGAACCGTCGCGATGGTCCGAAAAAATGAACCGTCGCGATGGCGCGGTCAACGGTCAAAGGTGGACAATCGCGATGGTCCGGGGTGACCCGTCGCGATGGTCACAAGTGCGATGGCGTGAGCCAATCGCGATGGTCCGATTTTGGGCTGTCGCGATGGTCCGAAAAACGAACCGTCGCGATGGTCTATCTTGACACGTGGCACCGTCGTGGCGATGGCATGAGCCAATCGCGATGGTCCGGGGTCAGCTGAACAATCGCGATGGTCCGAGTGGACCGTCGCGATGGCTCAAGTGAACCGTCGCGATGGTCCGAAAAGATGAACCGTCGCGATGGTCCGGCCGAGCCGTCGCGATGGCATGAGCCTATCGCGATGGTGCGACACAATCGCGATGGTCTGAGCCAATCGCGATGGTCCACCAAAATGTGTATTTTAGAGATGCAAGTATGGATTCGTGCAAGCACAAGGGTCGCCTACCTCGTGGTGTGGTCGCCTACCAAAAATTCCGAAGGTTGCAGACCATCGCGATGGTCCGCCACACTCGGCAGATCTTTGACAGAGAGTGAAATTTTACCTTTTCCAAGCTTTCCTGATGCACTGGAGCTCTGTTCCTGCAAGAAAACTCAAGAAAACACAAGCACACACAGGCACAAAAGTTCTCTCTCGCTCTCTCGCATGCACAAATGAGGGGAAATGAGGAGAATGGGTGGATATGGTGAATTTTCTGATTTTTTTGGAGATGAAGATGATGATGCGGTGATGAAGATGGAGTGTGGGGGAGGTGAAAAACACTAAAAACTAAGTAAAAACAACAACAAAAACTGAAATTTTTACCTTCCAACGCCACTTCTTGCTATACTCTTACCATCACACATTCGTCCTAGACTCGATCCCCGGCAACGGCGCCAAATTTGGTGTTGCTCTAGCACAATGGTGAGAACCACGTTAAGAAGCTCCACCTCCTTAATGTCAATCCGCGGAAGAGATAGGAGTGATATGAAGATCGTGAATGTGAGATGAAGTGAGAGTGAAGGTGAGAAGCATAGAAATGCACACACGCATACACACACACTACTAAGAGACAAGCAAGACACAATGGAAGGTAGGAATTTAGCTCTATTACTCAAGAACACTCTTACAAGCTCAAAAGTAACTCTAATCTCAAACAAGCTAACCTCAAAAATGAGCTCTCTAGCTCTTTTTATAGTTTCTAGACTAGTTTTGATCGGTTTCACATCTAGTGACCGGCCTAGTTAAAAAATAAGTCCTAGAGGCTATTTGGAAGGGTAAACGGTATCTAAAAATAACGAAAATTGGTACGCGCATTCTACCTAAGCTCCTCAAGCTCGAGGACTCCTCGGCTTGCACAAAATGGAGCTATGGATTACAAAATGGGGTTTTGTCTATATTACATATGTTACAAGAGTGATGAAAATCACTGTTGGATGTTTGAAGAGGTAATAAAAACATAATTGTTTAAAAAAATAATCCGACTGGCTCCCTGCTCCGTCTTTACATGCTTCCGTGGCGTCTGTGCCTCTGGCTGCTTCCAACAACCTCTAATGGGAAGTAGCAAGCAATCATTGACTGCCATATAGATAATGCTCCTAGCTTGAGCATCTCTCTTCATCCAATTCTTTAAATCTGATAATTCCTCCCTAGTTGGAACACTAGGATCTCTGAATTGAGGCTTCTTTTATTCTCCTGTAATATAACCTATCAAGTCTTTGCTCATTAGATGAGCTTCCATCCTCATTGACCATGCAAGATAGTTCTCTCTATCCAATTTCTCTATCTGAAGAGAATCTCCCATCCTTTCTTTACCTGTGTATTAAATTCTTCAAGTTTTATGAGTAATAGATGTATCTTTACTTTGAATGATACTCCTTTTGTCTTCCTTGGTGTTGTATGACCTCCTTCTCAAGCTTTGCTCTCAAGCTTTCACCTTTTGAACCTTCAGATAGTGAATTCTTTTTAGTTGCAGCAGTCAGGATCCTCCTTTCCTCAATTTTGATGTTTCATGCTCTGATACCACTGATGGAGATTGTTAATCTCAAAAAGAACAAGTTATTCTCGTATTTAGAGCACCTCTATAACAAGAATAACTCAAACCTTCTCCAATTTTAGAAGATCAATACTCAATTATCAAGATTTTGAAAAATCTGTGAAGATGATGACTCTACAGAAAGTCTGCTGCACATATCTTTCTCATTGACCTATCAATTGTGTAACGTTTTTTAAAAAACTTTGCACAAGGTGTCGCCTATAGATTGCGCACCTTCTCCAAGTTCAATTTCTCCAAAAGATTCAGTATAACTTGAGAAATGAACTCAACAATTTACCTATGTCTAAAATTGTCACCCTGTAGAGTGGACTTTGACACCTGCAACTTCTAAGACATGGTTCTCCAAGACTAGAACCCGTTTAAGCAAATGCTTTTAGCCACAAGTAGTTTACCTTCCAACTTAAAGATTGAGTGCTTGCTTGCTCAAAACTTTAAACTGTAGAAGGAGAACTGATCAAAACATTGACTTCAAATTTTGCGCCTCCTGCAACCTCTCTTCTTCCATTTACACATGTAAATGTTCCTACACTCAATTATCTCAGTGTGATCACAATTAGAAGCTGAAAATTTGTACAGAGGTCAATCACCTATAGACTTAGACTTGTACAAAAGCATTTCACAAAAGATCTAGCACAGAAGGAGAAAACTCAGAAACATCGGGTGCAAATTTCTTTCATTTCTGGAGGAT